>CM076582.1:360163781-360526281 GCA_034641835.2 Pinus albicaulis
AACTACCCATTACAGATGACGAACCAATGTAATGCACCATAATTTTTTCAATTTTTTTACTGTGTATTTTGGAAGACACAAAATATTGATTTCACTTAATCATAATGACCTTCAAAAATTGTTTGCACCGGTTTTAATACAAAATTAATTAAAACTAGTAAATATTCTGAAATTCCATAAAAGTTATATTTCCTGAAAGTAGATTGAATTTTGCAAATGCTTGTCTGAGTTCCGACAGTTAGTTCAGAATGTTTCATGGATTTTAATCAATCCAAAGTTGAATATATGTATTTAGATCTTGGCTCTACGTAATTGTAGATGTGTTAGTTCAGCCGAGCTCTTTAAACAAATTTGGCTGAATTGATTTTTACGCCGATGACCCTTCAAGTCTAAGGAAACAAAAGATCGGCCAAATTTCTTATAAAAATTCAGTCGAACTTTTACTTGACTTTCTGTCGGTTGGAAAATACAACGAAGCCCCTCCAAAAAAACATTTTGTGGCAATATAAATTGACGTAAAATTATTCATTATTTTTGCATAATTTCAAATATATATATGATTTAATATGACCAATGTCCTCAACTAGAGATTCTTGTACCAGGAAGTGATCCAGTCGCTTCCCTACATAGTCTTATTCCACCCTACGATTACTCCATGTAGGAGAAAGAGGTGATGGGCAGATGCCCACCAAGTGATGGTCTAGAAACATATTATAAAGATGATCTGCAAAGGGGTCCAAACTATAGTGTTTGCCCCATGACTCTATTCCAAGAGGGTCGCATTTAAATCACCGACCATAATAAGGCCACTTACCCATATAATATTGCATATTTGTATCTAGTCCGAGATGTTTGGATGATCCTGGCAAGGAGCATATATATTAATAAGATGTATATAACATGATATACCCCTTATATATCCAGACATAAGGATTCCTACAAAAAAAACAAAAGCGTGAAAAACCGCATGGTCCAAATCCCACATTGCAATGAGACCACCCAAATATCCATAAGAACTAGCGCTAATAATGTTCCAGGAAGGGAAAATATCTCGGAAGTAAGGAATTCCCTGAGAGGACACAACGAGGGTTTCTTGGATGAGTATAATGAAAGGTCAAGAGTCTCGAATAAAATTGCAGAGACTCAAAATTTTGGAGTGATTCCCCAAACCTCAAATGTTCATGGATAAAAATTTTAACAGGGGACCCCCTGTGAGGGAAATAGTGCTCTAAGTGCCCAAGATTCAAGAGAGGATATGATATTGAGATCAAATAAACAAGTGGAATCATAAAAAATAGCATAATTTGAGGTAGGTTGACCATAGAAATGTCTACTACCCATCCTGTTGGTCTTACGAACCATGATGTTAAAAGTATGTCTCAGACTGATATGGGGAGAGGAAGCATTGGCACTAATCTTATGAATATTTAAAGCCTTTAGTTCCATGGTAGAGTTCTGCAGGAGAAATTCTATAATGCTACCCACAGAATTATGCAAAGAGGACAGAGGATCTTGACCATCAAGGCACAACAAGGCTGGAGCAAGGGAACGTTCTAAAGGGGAAATATTAGGAAAAATTATAGGAACCATGGGGAGAGATGGGTCCAAAAAAGGAGCATGAATTGATGAAGAGGGAATATGGGAATGATATATTGTCAAAGTGGAAAGAGAATCACCAGGATAGGCGTCGTGACATAGAACCTCAGGGCCACCAAAATATTCTACCAAAGAATAAATCGGAGGAGGTATAACATCATAAAACACCACCTTAGCATCCACAAAGGGAGAAGAAGGTGATGTGCAAGGCGGAGAAGAGGATGAGACAAGAATGTGAAAAAAATTAGGTTGATTAGAGAAAGTACCTTTATGGAGAGCGTTAGAGCCAAGCGAAACATACACATGAGGCTTCACCCATCGTTGAGGGTATACCTTGGGCAAGATATGTCAAGGCCATCGTCTGCTCGAGAAATATTTCATCAAATATCTTGTCTTATGGAAAAACAGGCACCGAAAGTTAATACCCTAGTATTCCAGGGATTTTTTGATCTTCACCAGACCCCATGCCAAATATATGTTCTCCAGAAGCCCCCTTAAAAAACTTACTTCCACAAGAATCCAAACAAACTGTTTATTAGGTGCACCCATTACCTTCGGATCAAGATATATGAATCGTTCGATAGAATTCCCTATCGTAGTCAAGGATCACCGAGTCCAATATTCCAATGGGAGTCCAGGAAATTGAAACATGTGTACCACTCATAGAGTTGCAGAAAAATCTGCCCAGGTGCCCAGTGTATCTTCATAATTTTCTCTACGTCATCCATGTTCATAAAAGGTATACTAAACTAGGAGTTCATAAGAAATGAAAAAGTGTGTCAATATGCTTTCTCTTTTTGTGGAAAACATGATTTGTTGATAAATAATATTTTGAACTCTTATCACAGTAAATAGGAGTTGGCTCCTTCTGAACATTTGAAATATTTTTCAAAAATCCTCTCGACCACACTTCTTGACAAGTTGTTGAATCTATTGCTACATATTCTGCCTCTATAGAATATATTGAAATCATTGATTATTTCTTGGATGCCGATGAGATCAGATTGGTTTGAAGGAGAAAAACATACCCTCAGGTGATTTTGCAATTATCTAAACTACCTACATAATTCCTATCTATATAACCTGAAAGTGAACAATTTTCAGAATGTGTGTAGAAAAAACCATTGTCTATGTTCCTTGTAAGATACCTTAAGATCGTTTGTGTAAACTTCCAATGAGAAATATTTGGTTATTGCATAATTCTGGAGATAAAAATTGTTACAAACATGATATCATGTCTAGTTGCAGTGAGATATAACAAACTACCAACTAGACTTTTATATAATCTCAGATCAACTTGTGGTACTACATCATCTTTTCTCAGCTTGGTGCCTTGAGAAATTGGTGTATCAACTGGTTTGCAATTTGTCATTCTGAATTGTTGAATGATGTCAATGGAATATTTTTGTTGACCAACAAATATGTCATTAGAAAATTGTTGAATTTCAATGCCTAAGAAGTATTTCATAACCCCTAGATCAGTCATATCAAACTATGTTTTCCAAGGAAAAATTTAAGGATAGAGATTTATATTAAACTTTAGAAACCTTGGTGAATCTTACTAGTCCCTAATATGCAAATTGTAAAAAATTTGGCAATTTTTTTGTAGAAATATTTAGATTTCCAATGATTTTATATTAGTTGATATAATATTTTGGTGATTTTTAAGGTAAAATAATGGCGTAATATCAAATTTCGGAGAATCATTTTAGAAAAAAATGGAAATTGGCGAATCAATTTTATGGAAAAAGCATGAAAAATTAGCCCACCTGTGAATATTAGCCCCTAAAATTTTCCCTCATGTTCTCATTGCTACTTTGAAGTCTTCTAATATCATATTTCATATATAAAGAATATCATCTATGTAAAGGCATTCAATAATAATTTTACCTTCATGAGTTTTGGTATACAAAGTTAGCTCATGCCTACTTCTGCAAAAACCACTTTTGATGAGATAGGTGTCGATGTGATTGTACCAATCTCTTGCAGCTTGCTTTAAACCATACAAATATTTATTCTATTTTTATAACCTATGCTCATGTAAAACCAAGAGGATGCTCTACATAAAATTCTTCTTGCAATATACCATTTAGGAAGGTAGATTTTATATCAAGATGATAAATCTTTCATTTGTGTTGAGCTATTGTGAATAAAATTGTTCTGATAGTGTCTAACCTTGCTACTAAAGAAAATTTTTCACCATAGTTAACACAAATTTTTTTTGAGAATCCTTTGGCAACCAACCTTGACTTATGTTTCTCAATCTCTTATTTTTCATTTAGCTTGTTTTTATATACCCATTTTAGACTAATTCTAGTTTTGGCTCTTGGGAGATCAACAAATTCCCAATTCTAGTTCTTCTCTATGGAAACAATTTATTGGTTCATTTCATCAACCAAATGTTTTTATTTAAATTCTTCTTTAAAATGGGTTGGCTTAGCTGAAATAAATGAAAAAATATTCGTTTTTTGAGACTCATGCTCCTACTCATATATTTCTATGATGCTTCTTATTTTCTGATTTTCTTCTAACTCTTTCAAATACTCCACAGAGAGACCAATAATTCGAGGAGGAGAAGAAGCCTCCATTGTTTTGAAGAAGCTAGTTGCGTGAAGCCGGTTTTGTGAGTAGGACTAAGCAGATTGTTACCTCCCTTGATGAATAGAGGTTGGGAGAAATTTTTTTATTAAAAAAAAAAAAAATTATGAGTGACCAAGGGACCTATGCTCTAATACCTTAACAAAGAATGAAGAGAAATAGTAGAGCATAGATTTCTCTTCTCAATATTAAAAATAATTAAATAGAATACATATAAAACATTTACAATAAATGACTAGAGTGAAACATCACTAAAATGAACTAAAACTGAAATGAATGTGATATCTAGCAGATAATAGAATCGAATGTAATAACACATAGAAAACAATAAGATTAATTTCTATATATAAAAGCAATAAAATTAATATCTCAACAGAAAATCACAACTGAAAACGATAGAAAAACACAAATACTGATGATTCAATATCTCAACAGGAAATCGTAACTGTAAAAAAATAGAAAATCACAAATATCGATAATTCAATAAGATTAGAATTTGTAATAAATATTAATGGCCTCCAATGTGAAAATCAAGCTCCACAACTACCACATACTTCATGTATTCACAGCTACGACATACTACATTTATTTTGCTGTCATGAAGAATTGGAAAGAAGAATAACAAGCATAAAAATATAATAAATTTATTATTAATGCTAAGTTCAAAGAAAAATTATTCATTGATAAGCATTGAGAAAAGTTAGCATCAGATACCCTAAGCTTAATTCTAGTGTGAATTTATGAAATATACAGACATGCGTGAGGTAAAATAATTTACCTAGCCAATAATCCAAAATGGCTTAAAAATACTCCTACAGGATCATTATTAAAAAAAATAATAACAATAAAATACATAGAAGCCCTGCAGCACTATTATTAGAAATAATAGTAATAATAATAACAATAAAATACATATAAATAAGAACAAAAGGTTTCGTGCACAGTGAGATGGCACTGCCTCCTCACCTCTCTTACCAATTCATATCAAGAGCACAAATAAGAAGTGTCATCTTGTCTATGTGCGAAGAACATCACACCCTCCTCTTCTTCTCAGTTATCTAATCTTCCTTCTATCTACATATGCACAAATAGTTATATAAACATTTAAATTCATATGGTAACACAAATATGTTAAAGAATGTAATCCCAACCACCTGCTAGGTGTTGAAACCGTCAGTCCAAGTGTCTAATTTAGTCTCTAATTAGTCCAGTTTAGTCAAGTTTAACTCCAGACATTTATTGCTGATGTTCCCAATGTAATCCTATTTAACTAATTCGTAATATTGACATGAGCAATCCTCTGCTCCACTTCTTTTCAAATTTTCAATTATTGTCATGGTCTCAATGCTAGCTTGCATAAGCCTCCCCAGAGAGCAGCAATAGAGCCAAGTTGGAGCAGTAGAGAGGAGAGGTGAGCCTGCATAAGACTCTTTGAAAGAGTAGCAGAAGTTTGAGGAAAGTTGAAGACACCTCCTATGAAGTAGCAGCACAAGGAAAAAAATCCAGGCGAAGCCAGTGAAAGCGCCGGCAAAAAAAATAGAAGAAAGCCAAAAAAAAAATTGTTGCAATAACACACTGGTTGTTCAGAAGCTCAGCTTTAGTCTTAATGCACTTCTTTTTCAGAAGCTCAGCGTTATAACACAGGAGCCAAGAGCTATCGGTCGCGTTAAGTTTCATCTCCTTACACTGATTCTAGATAGCACGAGGCCTGCATGGATCATCTGCGTTAACACTAACGCGAGAGAGGAGTTCATTACCTGCGTTAAGGTATTTTTTTTATGCTACGTTAAGCCATTCAACGGGTTTTTTAAAAAGAAAAGGTAAATGCCTGAATGTATGGCAACGTATTCAAGGTATGCATGTGAAGTTTAAAAAAAAGAAGCTTTATATGAAGCTTTCAAAGTATCCATGTGAAGTTTTTTTTTTAAAAAAGCTTTAATACAAAGGTTTCAAAATATTAGGGAAATTTTTTTTTTTTCAAGATTTTTTTCTATAGAAAAAAAATAAAAAACTTAAAATGTGAAAAGGTTTTTTAAAAAGCTGCTTTATGAAAGGAAAAAGGGGCTTGTAGAGGAAAGGATTTTAAAACCTTTATTTTAAGGTTTTTAAAAGGGAAGAAGTCCATTTAAAAAAAGGGGAATTTTAATTATTTTTGCCATGAATTTTTAAAAGAGCTTGTGTGAAAGGATTTTATGGCATGTGAAGAAATCTTTTTTGAGTTTTTTATTTAAAAAAAAAAAAAACTTAAAATTGTGAGTGTGAAAGCCTTGTAAAAGAGAATTTTTTAGAAGAAAGTTATTTGACGCATATCTAGATTCGTATGTTTGTGGAAACCAAACAATGAGGTCATGGGAAAATCCAAGAGGCTAAAGAAAAAATAGAAGATGTTCGAAATATTTTTAGATTTGGAAATAAGAACGCAAAAGGACGTCTATGCATTAAGATGCATAAAATAATCTGTCGATGACAGCATTCTCCCTCTAATCTCAGATGCCAAGACAACCAAGGAGGCATGGGATACCCTTGAGAGATGTTTTGGTGGAAGGGGGAGCATTGAAGTCAAAGATGAAGGTGGATCTGTAGCAGCAGATCTATAGCGAGATGAAGAGTCAGAAGTAGCAGAAAGAGAGCATGAAGATGCTTGTGAACCCCATTGTACACAGCTACAACTGGACGATGATTTCATGATACCAGCAATGGAACTTGCTGAAGAGGATATGATGATACCAGCAACAGAGCTTGCTGACAAAGACTTGTTAATTCCAGCAACACAGCTTGTTGATGATGATATGGCGATTCCAGAAATTGAGCTTGCTAATGATATGGTAAATCTAGAGACTAATATTGTTGATACAAAATTTGATCAAGACTTATTGGCTAATGATGACTGGTTGCAGATGATGCAACAAAAACATGATACTGACATGATTTTATTTGGTGAGATAACCCCACTTCAGTTAGTGGAAGACAACCTGCTTGCAGCAGCGCATGTTAGTGAAGAAGAGACAAAGATAGAGATAGAGACAGAGACAGGGAAAAAGATAGAGACTGAGACATAAGCGAAGAAATAAGTATGCAAAGGGAAAACAGAAACTAAGATAAGGACAAAAGAAGAGAATGAATTAAAATAGGAGAAAGCTCTCACTGAAGAGCAGAAAGACCAGAACGAATGTCGTTCTAAAAATATTTTTAATTCTAACATTAATTTTCAGTGTGCAGGTAAACAAACAGATTACGAACAAGAGTTAAAATTTATTGAAACATGTTTTGCAACACCACGTCTAGATGAGATCTACATAGAAGATGTAGATATGAATGATGAAGATGAAATGCATGATGAACATGTCAATGAAATTTTCAGGTATTGGAGTTTCGAAGAAATAAGATATTATTTTAATCTTATGTTGTAGGATATTGGTGATGAAAAACACACTAAAGAAGACAATATGTGGCAGCAGTCCACATACAAGTCAATTTTTGAAGAAGTCCAGGACATGCTTAGACTGTCTGGAATAATAGAAGACCTGCACCAGAAAATGAAGAAACATAGTTCTCAAGGATACAACAAAGTGGATAATCTGAAACAATTTAGAGGCTACAGAATCTAGAAAAAGAGAAGAAGAAAACTAAATCTAGTTGAAATCCAATTGTAAGTCTCGCTCAGACATAGAACAACATGTATCTGAATTAAATTTTGTATGTGGTTGTAATTAAAGGGGAGTGTTAAAGAATGTAATCCCAACCACCTGCTAGGTGTTGAAACCGTGAGTCCAAGTGTCCAGTTCAGTTTCTAATTAGTCCAATTTAGTCGAGTTTAACTCCAGACATTTATCGCTGATGTTCCCAATGTAATCCTATTTAACTAATTCGTAATATTGAGATGAAAAATCCTCTGCTCCACTTCTTTTTAGTTTTTCAATTCTTTTCAAAAGATACATTCCCATATTTATAAGGAAAAATCCATCCATACATTCCCATATTTATATTTGAAAAGAAAAAAAAACACTAACTTTCATTACAAAGTAGCTTCTTGTACATAGTTATTTTCCATGCCTATTACATATTAGATTTCATATAGGCCCACAAATAAAAGCATGTCCTATGTCCCTATGGAAAAACTTTGTCATACGGCAGTGTTATCTCAAATCTAGTGAGAAAAACAATTTAGGCATCTATAATCTAACATGTATCTTCATAAATATAGAATACAATCAAGATTGTTTCTAAATTTTGTAGCATATATACTATGATACCAGTCCAATGTGAAATAAAAAGAAAAAGTGCACGCATCATAGTGTGATGGACCCCTGAATGATGAAGGGTACCCTCTGCAAATGCTGAATATTTAATCTTACACGAGTGCTCTCTTATTACATTATGGTAGTCAAATGTCTGACTGTAGCTAGTATGCTTTTAATCTACTTGAAAAAAAAAAGTTATATTTTATGCTCTCCAAATATCGTGGAAAATCGAATCTCTATCTTGACATGCTTCAGATGGACTCTCGAATATTAATATTTCATTGAATGGATTGAAAAAAAAAGGTTATATTTTATGCTCTCCAAATATCGTGGGCAATCGAATCTCTGTCTTGAAATGCTTGAGATGGACTCTCGAATATTAATATTTAATTCAATGGTTGTGTGGAGAGCTAGAACCATTGATCTATTTTTTAATACAAATGACCATAAACTATATTGAATATAATAAAGTAAATAGCAAGCAATTATGTGACGAGATTATGCAAGCAAACATCTGTGAAACCTAATTTTCAGAAGCCTTGTCATGGTTCAACCGAATTTGAAAAGTGAACCATGACTAAGCTTGGAAATTAGTTTTTCACTGGTGTTTGTTTACATAATCTCGTAACACAGATTTACTTCATTATATTCCATACCACTATTAATTTATTATCACTTGTCTTAGAAAATAGAAAATGAAAGGAAAGAATATCCATGATTTGACATCACATATTCGAGAAAACTTTAGCTATCCTAATCTGTCCGAACTTTCCCTATTAAACATGATTCAAACATTCCTAAAATCAAATTTTTTGAAAAAAAAAGATTCCAACAACCAGTTTTAACCATTAGACAATGCCAATATTAAATCCATGTATGGAATTTTCCCTCCATAAAGGGCCTCCCAACACTAGGAATATAAATATCTTTTCACATTGAATATAAATAGATATTAGAAGGAAGCCTTCGATGGATGCACAGAAGAATACAACAAGATAAACTAATAGCAAATATATTAGAAGGAATCCTTGGACGGATGCAAAGAAGAATAGAACAAGATAAACTAATAGAAATAGTGTTAGGCATACATAAAAAAGTGCAAATAAATAACTTAATGGTGCACAAAAATGTACAAACGCGAATTGGACAAATGTGTTTAGACATGAAGTCTTATCAGAGTTTAAAGGCGACTCCATAAGTGGTGACAATACAATAATGTAATATTTAATATTTAAGTAAATTGGAATAAGTTTAAAGAGATGTATATAATTAAAAAAGTGGTGATGAGAATTTTATAAAGTTTTATAATAAATTCAAAAGATATAAATAAATATCAAAACTATAGTCATAGCCCATTATCCGAGGGGTATTTGTGATGGAGTTTGTTTATAATGTGCACTAGCCCAGTATGCAAGGGGTATTTGGTGTGTATTAAGATAAAAGGAAAAGCATGGGATTTTATAATTTTTTCATTTTTCATGTCTTAAAGATGGATATGACTTGTGGTTTGGAAATTTTGATTAAAATTCGTGAATATTTGTGGATCTTTTTCATTAATCAACAATCTCAACTATATAAATCTGAAAACTATAATCAGAACCAGATATGGAAGGTCTGAAAACTATAATCACAACCAGATATGGAAGGGGCATTTTTTATAATGTTAGGTTATCTGAAATTTTGTGCACCAAAATAAAACTAAGAGTCGTGGATCCCTATATGCTCTTCACCTTTCCTTGTGTCTTGAAGAAAAGCTCAGCTAAAACTTCCAACATGTCTACTAAAATATGTGAATATAGAGATAGTCCTCCATTCATTAGCAATTTCAATTACAAAAATATGAAACTACAATATAAATAAAATTAAATAATAAAGATATAAATTTGCTAAAATTATTTTAATTTTATTTTAATATCAAATATTTATAAAAATATAAAAATAAAATTTTAAAAAATAACAATAATAATTTTAAAATTATATTTATTTATAAATTTAAAAAATGTAAATATGTTTTTTTTATAAAATATAAATATATTAGATGCATAATGATATGTTATTAAAAAGGAAGAACTAGAATTTAATAATAAAATGATGAGGTGCATTAAAAGAAGAAAAATTATATTAACATTATAGAAATACACGTCTTTTGGCACGATCTTAATATATTTATAACCGTATAAACGTATTATTATTTGTACATACACCAATTCTAACTAAAACATAAACACAAATTTTTTTAACTAAAATATAAGATTCTTATATCAGATATATATTAAGTAAAACATAAACACAAGAATTTTAACTAAAACATTAGATTCTTATATCAGAATTTTTGAAATTATCTAACTTTTATCAACCATCCAGAATTGATATAAATGTATGTGATTATGGCACTCAAGAAAATGTAAAAATTTACATCCATACACTACATTATCATTCTATGTTTTTTTCATGTAGCTTTTCACTACCTCCACACAAAGAAGATATGATTAGTGTCCAGGTTCATTCTATGTTTTTTCATGGATTAGTTTTTCACTACCTCCACACAAAGAAGATATAATTACTCTCCACGTGAGATATATTAAGAACATGAGAAAATATTTATTAGGAGCCGATATCATTTTCAATATCTAGCATTGGTATTTGTACTATGTAATAAATATGTTCAAGATTCAATAACAAAAACATGACCAAAAATTCATTTTTTTTTAATTTATATTATATTGTTTCATTAGAGCATATATGACTTTGTATTTTAAATATTTTTTTTAGATTTAATAGCGATTTAGGTTATGATGAGAATTATGTGATGATGTAATTATTTTATTTTTATTTCAGTTAATAAATAAATTGTGTAGAAATGAAAGATCACTAGAGTTTCGAAGACTTCTCGTGAGCTTAGAAAAAGTTGTGGTAGTCAAGTCCACATGATGGGCCTCCCCTAAAAAGTCTTCTAAAAATACTTGGGAGAAAAATAAAATAAATTAAATTAACATAATATGAGACAAAAATTATGTTAATCACATAGTTGGAGAGAAATACTAGATGGGGTGGAATAAAGCATCGTTGGAGAGAAAAACGAGCTTTAAACAAAAATAAAAGTACATTTTCCATAAAAAACTAAAACAAAAAGGCCTAGGAAAAAAGTTGACAGACCTTAAAGCAAGACGTTGCTATTTTTTTTTTTTCTCGGAAGAATATCTATTAAATAAACCACATAGGAATTAATGAGGTTGTTGATTTTGATGGCAAGCAAATCTAATCTCGGGGGAGAGCTGGAGGATGCAGTTCGCAATCCAGAGGAACATTCTGAGTTCCTGAGTAATTTTGCAGCTGGAATTATTGTTAGGATCATGTTTTCCTAGGTTAAATTGCATGTTAAATTTGACAGTCTATTTTCACTATGGAAAGGATAAGTTATATAGTTTCTCGTGGAATATTGATTTATGCACTATGTGTTGTATATTATTATGTAGCGATGAGATGGAACTGCATAATTTAATAGATTGTCATTTTAAAAATATAATGAACCCTTTAACTAAGCAGATCGAGGATTAAAAATATGATGTAAGCATCGATATAAGTAGGCACTGAATTATTGAATAAAAGTTAACAAATTAATTTTTGGTAACAGCGAGACGTCCCCCGGTAATGGAATCTATCTTGTGTGTGATAATCTAGGAATAATCTTAAGTTTGTTTATTTTCCGGTTAGAAAAAAATTATTTCTAATCCATCATGAGACAAGGAAAGAATAAACACATAAATTAGAAACTAGGAGAGTGCCCCAGTACCCCCAGATTATACCAAACGGGAAGATAATACCTTACTAGAGACAAATTTCTACTGGTTGTTGTCAGTATTAGAAGAAGATAAAGAATGGACCAAGTTTAAATAGAGATAAAGTAAAATCACTGAATGAAATTAACCAATGGTTGTTGCTACCATATAGATAGAGTTGAACATTAGTAGTGAACATCCTTAATATATGAGATTTGTTGTAAGTAGATTATCATCCAATGAGAGCAAGGACACATCGAATGAAAAATTGTAGTGTTCGATAACCTAAGAAAATATAGTAAACATGATGCATCCATATTAATTTAAGATATTTTACAAGGTTAATAGCATCGGTAGTCCTAAATTCGTAGACTAACAAGTCTTACTTGGACGTGAACATCCAACCGATACATTATAATGGCACATATTCAAATTGGAGCCTCAAATAAAATAAAGAGAGTTTGTTAATTTAGTTTTATGAAAAGAAACAAAACATATCCACTATTTATATTTTTAAATGATTTTTTATTAAGGAAATAAATCTTCAAAGATACATCCCTGCAGTCTAATGCGAAAATATGTAGTGCATGACACACAATGAGAAATAAATGTATCCACGATATTATATAATAAAAAAAATACCTCAAATCATATAACTGAAATGCAATCTCATGTATACTAATAAATCTAATTCCCGGGAAAATATTTTGTAGGCCTCACCATGGGTGATACTGAAATATAATACCAACAAGGTGTATATCCTATATACCATATGATTCATTCAAAATTTAATACTAAATATATTGGGGTCTAAGTACACATACAAAATAACCTAAGAGCCACTCTCAATATTTTACGCCATCAATATGAAAAATTGTCTCAAGAAGCATATCACTCCAATAGAGGAGGGTTGACAAAAAATTCCTCTTGATAATAGGAGTGGAGTGTTATGAAACCAACACAAAAAATAGAAGAAAAGAGAGATCAACGCTTTAGAAATCATCCACTTCGAGGGGGCGACCTCCTTTATATTACATAAATGAGAAATTCTTGGATCATATAAATGAAAAAACCTCCTTTTTATATATAGGAGTCCATGGGGTCACAATATAATCCTAGCCGACCTAGCAATAGTAATGTAAGAGAACAAAAATAACAATAGTGACTTTTATGGGGCATAATAATAACAATATGGGGGCTACAATGGTAGAACAATAATAATAATGGGGCTACACTAACAACAATAAGGGACTACACTAGTAATATAGGGACCTAACATGTCTCTCTCCTTCAAGTATGTGTTTTCCTCAATGCTTGAGTAGCTCTAGATGCTTCTGTATAAAATTTGTATCCTTCCATGTGGAATCTTCAGTGGGTAGGTTCTTCCACTTGATGAGATACTCTGAAATTAATCGATTTCATAGATGTCGAGTTCTTATTTCCATGACTTCTTCAGGTTCCAATATGATTTTTCCTTCCTCATCAAATTCTGGTAATATTGTTTGAACTCGAAGTTTGTCACCTATAACCTTCTCTAAGCATGAAACATGGAAAAATGGGTGCACTCAAGAAGAATCAGGAAGCTCCAATGTGTATGACATAGCACCAAGATTTTGTAACACCTTCTAAGGGCCATAGTACTTTGGAGATAATTTATTATCCTTATTACTTTGCTGGAGGGACAATTGTTTATATGGCTGTAGCCGTAGAAATACCTAGTCTCCTACATCAAAACTTCTCTCACTGTGATGTTGATCTACCTATTGTTTCATTCGATTTTGTGTCAAATTTAGGTTATCCTTTAAGAGTTGGAGAACTTTTTGTTGATGCTCGATGTGATGTTACACTGCTTGAACCTTAGAATTTTCTCTTAAAGACCATGTGATGGGTGGTGGATGATATTCATAAACTGCCATAAATGGAGTCTTTTTTGTTGCAATAGGGAAGGAAATGTTATACCACCATTCATCTAGAGGTAAACACTTGACCCATTGTGTTTGTTTATCATATACAAAACAACGAAGATATCCTTCCAAAAATTTGTTCACTATCTCAATTTTCTCATTACATTGAGGATGATAAGATGAGCTATGAGCTACTTGAATACCCAAACAAGAAAATAATTCCCTAAAAAAAATTCCAGTAAAAAATGGGATCTTTGTCGCTTACAATAATCTTTGGGTTTCCATGTAGCTTTTGAATTGTTTCCATAAATGCATTAGCAACTGTACTTGCTTTAAATGGATGAGATAATTCACAAAAGTGTGCATATTTGGTAAGTATATCAACTACCACCATGATGACACTCTTTCGTTCGGAATTAGGTAAAATTGTGATAAAATCCATTGAAACCTCCTCCGAACATTGACTTGGAATGGATATGGGCTATAGAAGACCCGAGGTCTTAATTGTCTCAAATTTATTTTTCTGGAAAACCAAACATTGCTCCATAAAATTTTGAATATCATATTAAAGGAAATCCCAAAAAAATTATTTCTTCACCTTGTGGTAAGTTTTAAAAGACCCGAGTGTCCTCCTGAGGGAGAGGTGTGCAATTCCAAAAGAATCTTTTGTTTTATTTGGGAATTATTACAAAGACATAAGCGATCTTTGTACCATAAGGAATCATTTTTCCAACTAAATGTATCAGATGTGGTAGGATCTTGTTGCAACTTTTGAATGTGTGTCCACACTTCTTCTCCATGCTTCCATTCATCCCTTCCTTTGGTTATCCAATCTGGTGGGCTAATAGAAATGGCACAAATAAATTCTTCCACCTTTTCATCCTTTCTTGAGAGTGCATCTACAACAACATTTAGCTTCCCTTTTTTTTAGACGATTTCAAAGTCATAACCCAACATCTTTGTGACCCATTTTTTCTGCACTTCTAAATAAATTCTTTGTTACAATAAGTATTTAGGACTATCGTGATCATTTTTTACCTTGAAGTGTCTACCCATTAGGTAAGGTCGCCATTTCTTTAGTGCATGTATTATTGCTAATATTTCCTTCTCATAAATAGCTTTTTGTAAATACTTTCCTTTGATTGGATGATTTTCAAAAGAAATGGGTATTCCTTCTTGCATTAAAACAACACCAATTCCATTTCCCGAGGCATCACATTCCACAATAAAGGTTTTTGTGAAGTCTGGCCTTGCTAAGACCAGTGCTAGGCACATTACCCCTTTAAGACATTCAAAGGCCTTGGTTTCTTCATTAGTCCATGAAATGCATCTTTCTTCAATAATGTTGTTAGAGGTGCTACTATACTCCCATAGTTCTTAACAAACTTGCGATATTACCCTATTAACCCGAGAAATCCTCACAACTGCTTTATGGTTGTGGGGAGTTTCCATTTTTTAATGGATTTAGTTTTTTAGGATCTACCTTAACACCATCATGAGATAAAATATGACCCATATATTCCACCTCTTGTACTCTAATGAAACATTTGGAGGTTTTTGCAAATAATTGTTTCTCCGCCAATATTTTGAGCACCCTGTCAACATGTTGAACATGATCCTTCCAAGACCTGTTGTAGATTAGTATATCATCAAAAAATGCTAACACAAATTTTCTAAGGAAGGGTTTGAAATTGGAATTAATCAAACCTTGAAATGTAGAAGGTGCATTGGTAAGGCCAAAAGGCATGACCAAAAATGCATAATGACCCTCATGAGTTCAAAATGTTGTTTTTGAAATATCTTGAGTATTCATTCTAATTTGATGATATCATGAACAAAGATCCAACTTCGTAAAATAAATTTCTCCATGTAGTTCATCCAATAATTCATCAATCACTAGAATGGGAAATTTATCTTTAACAGTGAGCTTATTGAGCTCCCTACAATCTGAACACATGTGCCATGATCCATCCTTCTTGTCAACCAATACTATTGGAGCAGAGAAAGAACTTTGACTAGGTTGAATTATATCAGCCTCTAACATTTCTATAATCATATGTTCAATTTCTCTCTTTTGGACATAAGGATATATGTAAGGCATGATGTTTGGAGGAAAACTTCCTAAAATAAAATGAATAGCATGATCATGATCACAAATAGGTGGGAGTCCTTTGGGAGTTTTAAACACCTTAGAATGATTGTCTAAGAATTTTTAGAGATATTGATAAATAGATGATTTTGATGTTGGAACTTCTAGTGATCATAATTTTGCAATTATGCCTCGTTGTTCTTTCTTCAGAATCTTTGTCATGAAATTAGAGCTTATTATTTCTCCCTGCTTCCCTATGATACTCGGTAATTAAACTTCCTTTCCTTCCGAAAAAATTTCAAGAAAAGTTCTTGAAAATTAAAAGCTACCATCTCCAAAGATTGTAACCATTGTACTCCTAGTATAACATCAACACCTCCCATTGGAATGGAAAGCATTGGACTACTCAATACATATTCCCCCATGGTTAGCTTGATATTATGTCTTTCCATAGCAATTTATAGTTCCTCCATTTTCAACCATCACTTGACACTCTGGTGCTGGGTATAGGAAGAAATTCAATTCCTTGGCTACCTTACAATGAATAAAATTATAGGTACTACTTGAATCAATCAACACTATTACCTTTTTCTTCTTGATATTTCCTTCTATCTTGAGAGTTTGAGGAGTGTTAATTCCTCCTATTGCATTCTAGGATATGGTTGGACACATTTCTTCTTTCTCTAGGGTTGTTTCCTGGTGTATATCCTCTTCTTTTGAAGTTTCTTATTAATTTTCTTCCTCCTCTTCAAAACGTGTGTAAATTAATTTCTTCTCAACATACTTACGACCTTTAGTGTATTTTATATCACAATTGTAGCAAAGCCATTTTTCTCTTTTTTCTACTAATTGTTGTGGTGTCAACCTTGTAGGTTGTGGAAGTCTGGGAGTAGCAACACTTCCATCTTTATAGATGTGAGTGGTAGGCTTCCTTGTCGCCATAATTTTACATTCAATTTTACTTGCCAACCTGAATGCCTTCTCCAGTGAATCAGGTTCCCAAAGGCAAACCTCATGGTGGATGTAATCCTTCAAATTACCTATGAAGAAATCAATCCTATGTTCCTCTAGAATATCAATTACCCTTATATTCAATTTTGGGAAGTCTTTAATGTGCTCCACCATTGAACCCTTTTGTTTGAGATTTATCAATTTCTTAAAGAAGGTGTTTCTCTTTGTATCCTCATAATGTGTTATCATTTTCTCCATAAAAACTGACTAAGTGACAAAAATTTTATGGGAGAAAAACCATCGATACCATACAAATGTGTTTTGCTCTAAATATAAAGTTTCCATGCACACTTTTTGTAGTTTTTCACATTATTGAGATCAAAACATTGCTCCACCTGTAGTATCCATGTTACAGGATCCTTTCTATAAAAATTCCTCATATCAATATTTGGAATATGCTAGTTCTTAAATTCAATATTATAGTGTATGAAATCATGATTAACATTTATTTTTTTCTCATCATGAGTTTCCTCTACTATATTTTCACCATTATGAATAATTTCTTGTATCAACTTTGTCAAAACTTCCTTCAAACCTTCCATGTCTTCTTTTATATAATTCTTCATGTCTTCCATTTTTTCTTCCATGTCATCCATCTTAGCCTCCATGTAATTATTCAAACCATCCACCTTATCTTCCATGCCTTTCTTAAAAAATTCGATTTCATTTGTGTTTCTCTTTGCGAGAGAAAAAGTTGTTGCACTTGCTCTTGTAATTTTGATATATCATTTTGCACTTCTTCCCCTTCACGAGTCATAGTAGAGCCTTATGAGGGCTTAATGGATATTGAATTATTTTTATGGGGAATTTTAGAACCCAATACTAATATTTATGCTTCAATATGCCCTTCAAATCACTTCAAACTAATTTTTAAAACAATACTTATGCAATTTGAAAAAAAATACACACCTTTTTCTTGCTTTTGAGGAGCTTTATATTGAAATTGATGTATCTCTATAATTTTGGATCTCTGAGATTTTTTCTTCAGTCCTTTAGTAGCCCTTTGAATCTTCTTTCTATTGCCACAGGTCTGGCCTAATTTTGATTCTTCAAGAAAAAGTTATGCCCAATCTCCCACAATGACCTATTTATGGACTCGTTCAGTAGAGAAGACTTGTATGGCATACCACGTGTCATTGTTTCCTCCTTCAACTCTGAAATTGATAAACAGGAAACTACAATTTGTGTGATTTCGGCCACTTTTTAGATAATTCCAATCTGATGCTCAGAGAGAGACTTATGATGATTTTTCCAAGGTCACCTCTTTCAGATGAAATTTGGGAGCTTGCAAAAACCCTAAATTGCACATGTCATATCTTTGAAGATATTGCGAACCAAGATTTGAAATTTTTACATGACGTTCCTCAATATTTCTTCACAAATGGGATTTTTTTCTTACATTCTAAACCTTTGTAAACAAAAATTTGTAGCAAAAATTCCACGATGACCTATTTGAAGCAGCAAAAATTTGGAATCCAAAGCTCTGATGCCAAATGTTATGAAAGCAGCTCCAAAAATAAAATAAAAGAGAGATCAACACCTTATAAATCAACCACTTCAAGGGGGAAGCCTCATTTACATTACAGAAATGAACAATTCTTGGATGATACAAATGACAAAACCTCCTTTCTATATATAAGAGTCCATGGGGTCACAATATAATCCTAGCCGACCTAACAATAATAATGTAAGGAAAAAAAGATAACAATAGTGGCTTTTATGGGGAACAATAATAACAATATGGGGGCTACAGGGGTACAAAAATATCAATAAGGGGGCTACGCTAACAAAAATAAGGGACTACACTATTAATATAGGGACCTAACATGGAGGAAAGCACGTCAAACACATTCCATTGTGCCTTTGAGAATACAAGAAGAAAGCTAAAATGTTATGTTACCACCAACCTGTATCGATGTAAGATGAAGTTAGAGGTGAATGATTTGTTCTGTGTTACTCGAGATGCTTGCACTAAACCCCACTGTGTGCATACTTGTAGAAATCCTTTAGCAAGGAAATTAATGACAATGTATTAATGGTAAGCATGATTAGGGTTAATCAATGAGGCAAATAAATACTAAATAGAACTTAGAGTACCTTTAATGATGATGAATCCCAGTAGTTTTCCCATGCACATTATCGAAATTACCATTAACACCGAAAGGAATGATATGGGTCTCTACATCTATACATAGATCATGGAATCATGGGTTCTCATTTCATAACAAACTAGTGGGTGTAGGATAATTCACCTAGCCCTACTAATGATTGAAAAAACAAACCAAGAACGAAACCCTATTTATAAATAGAGACCTCACCAAGAAAAAAAAATTATTTAATAAACCTTTGGGGAGAAAAAAAAAGGAATCCTTAGAAATGTACCTATCTTGATGCCTTAGAAAAGCTCATGTATAGAGGAATCTATCTAACCTTGCATAGAAAATACATGTCACTTAGAACTCATGGAGGAAGAAAAGAATAAATGCAATAATCCCCAGTAATAAAATTAATAATCATGAAACAAATGTGTATCGAAGTAGAACAGAAATTGAAATTACCATGAGAGAAACTGGGGAGGTATTCTAGATATGTTAATGTATCCCTTGGAAAAGAAAGCGAATAGGCGTTACCACAGTGGTGAAGGGAATATCCCTAGTGTGACCTGGAAGTATTAGAGACATTATAAATCAATATACATAAATTTGTGTTATAAATAAGTGGTGTAACTGTATATCTTAACATACTAGTGTCATTCAGAGGTTTAGTGTGGGTTTGAAAATACCACGAAATATGGTAAGAGAAGACAGTTGGTGGGGGTAGCAACACCTCTCATGGTGGCACTATGATATATTGACATCACTTGACCGAATTAAAAAAAAACCTCCAAATGATAAGTTAATTATTTTGAAGCATTGGGTTACAGTTTAGTGGAAGGATGACCATCATTGGATGGGTATGATAAGATCCCCATCATTCATATATTTTCAAGGATTGATAGCCATGTGATGCTCACATGGGTGGGGAGGAGGTGGCTAGTTTCAATTCATTCCCATAACCCGATGATTGTTGCCTCCAAACCCTTGAATATAATTGCAATTCAATAAAAACAAGGAGGGGGGGGGGGGTGGTGGGGTCGAATAAATGGAAATAATGACCAATGTATTTATATACATAGATATAAGTAAACTGCCACACAAGATTTTTGTTTCCTTTGAAATTGGAGAAATGGAATACATTATACACCTATATACCTTATTCTTCAATGAAATGAATTAGAGAGAAGAACTTAGTGTATTACACTATTGATGTAAGTATTAGTGAAATATGTAAAGAAACTACCTCACTCGTACAATAAGCTAAGATGTAGTAGTCCTCATAGGTCTCAATAACAATGTATATCATGGAAATGGTATTGTTTTCTCTAGTAAGAGCCTTCAAAAGTCAAAATTCCACTAGCATCATACCCATGTATGGAAATTTCTAACCATATAAAAATTGGATACACATTCCGTTCTCATACTCATAAGTCTATTATGTTATAATGAAAAAAACTTAAATAGAAGTTTGGGATTCAAATGTGCCTGATAAAAGATTATTGTGAGTCTCCCTCAAAATTTATATATGGAATATAATATAAAGAATTTATAACCAAGAAAATTGGTTGAAAAAAACATACCTTAGGGAAATGTGGAAAAACACATATGTGAAGGATCTACTAGATATGTGGTGAATATGCATTAGAAGATAAAATATAACTGAAAATTGTTGTTAAGGGAAAAATAAATCACAAAAATAAGAAACTATGTTGAATAATTAGAGACTATCAAGTTCATAATAATTGTAATATTGGTATTTAAAGTGCCCCAAGAAACTAGAAAAAACAAAAAGGCACTAAAAGATAGTGCAGAAACAATGCAGGAACCATCAACCTTACACATAAATGAATAAGGGTAAAATGGAGAAAAGCTAAAATCGTGAGTGAAAACATGAAATCCCAAGAGAAAAATTGAATACACCATAAAAAGGGCAAAGAAATACTTGATTTGGAATCAATATTAAAGATAAATGGCCTCAAAAACTTAGTGCAATTAGATATTAGTATTGTTGTTTCATTAGAAAAATCACAAATTAGATGTTTATTAAACCAAAAATTACTATAAAGTCGTGGATTGTAATGATGTCACGAGATAAACTTGGCATGTTTATAGGAAATATTGAAGTAGCATATTAGAGTGGTGAAACTTGAAGACGAAAATTTCTAAATGGTGTAGCCAAAACATGAAGGGAAATCCATAAACTTGTATTTTTCTAGTAATGTGTTCTTTTAATATAAATATATACAATATTAGTGGAGATGTTTGTAATTGATGAAAACAATTTTAGGAATAGATTTTTCATTGATGCACATAGGAATGAAAAAGGAAAAGGCTCCAGGTTATACATAGGAGTAATATGGACATAATTTTCATAATTAACCTACAATGTAGGCCAAACTCGAAAAAATCAAGGGAGTGAGTTAAAAAAAAAAGTGGATAAGTTGTAAAAAGGAAAATGGGAGTTGTAAATTTGGAAAATTACACTTGTTTCTTAAAACATGAAACTTAAGTGTATCAATACACTCCTTAATTATATATCTTGGTATTATGAATTCCATATTTTTGTCCTCGTACTTTTATTTTTTTATGGAAAGGTATGGAAATACAAGCTTTAAAGAAAAAGAAAATCATATTTTTTGGAAAAACTAAAACAAAAGGCCTAGGTAAAATGGTTGGAAAACCTTAATTCAGGACATTGCTAAAACAATATGCAGGGAAGAAAATCTATAAAATAAACCACCTAGGAATGAATGACGTTGTTAATTCCAATCAAAAGTAAATCTTAGCTCGGGGGAGAAATGGAGAATACAATCGTGGTTAGGAGGAACATGCTCAATTCCTAGGTAATTTTCCAATTCGAATTCTGGTTAGGATTATGTTTTCATCAGTTAAATTTCATGTTGAATTCTAGCGTCTAATTGAACTGAGGAAAGGATAAATTATATAGTTTCTTGTAGAATACTGATTTATGTACTATGTGTAATGCATCCTCCCACATTTACACACTTTCACTAGCTTGGTCGATGTAAACATGAGCTGAGGGTCACTATGATAAGACTCAACCTTCTAGGTGACCTTAAGGGAATCAAGTCAACAAATTAGGACCTTATTGAATTCCCTATGGTTCCATAGGAACTCCAAGAGTAACCCAACCCTTCCAGGTGTCCAACCCCTGAGATAAATCACTTTCTCATTCACCTAGAGCCCCAATCTCTCTCTTTCCAAGGCCTCCATGTGACTATGGGTTCCTAGTCGCACACATAAGCCTGGATCCATGTGACTATGGAATTCTTTGCTCAGTTCTATGTCAACGACTCCAATTTTTTTACCACGTTTCCAGGAACAGGACTCAAGTCTCTGCAAAGAACTCAGTGAAACTTCCAGTGAAGTTAAATAAGATAGAAACAATGCTTATAAACCAAAAACAAAAACCAAGACTTAACGTGGCCATCCCCAACCGGGACTGACATTCTTTTAAAAAATTTGGTGAATACAAAACCTGCAGGTCATGAATACAAGTATGAACATAATGGAATAAAACCTTATCTTAAACATAACAAGAAGGATCATTTCCTTCTCACATTAGTTTTCATAGCCCCATTTAGGTATTGCGTTCATTATTCATTTAGTTACACGTGAAAACATGAAAAGAGCCATGACTAAGATCTCTTATATAGCCATGCTTATAACCATCATATAAACATATAAATAAAAATATGAGAACCACCATTAGAGCCTCATAATAACCAATAAAATTCCTTATCAAAAGTAAGAAAAATTTAGCTTTTAATAAACATAGGGAAATAACGATAAGGCTCGGAACTTCCACGTTCCACCTAACCATAGATTGGTTGAACCAATAGCCTATTCAAACCAATCACCCCCGTGCCATATTCCAAGCATGAATTTTGGATCTCATGGGATAAACCAATCCAAACACAACCAAGGGAATCCAGAAGTGAAACCACCTCTACCCTCACCATACCATGATCTCACCTAGGCCGGTGCTGAGATCAAAAAACCAAATAAAGCTTGGATGCCTCATAACTTCTTCTCCAAAACCTTGAGGAGTTTTTCCGTCTCCACCCTCAGGCTCTATTGTGTATCCTTCCATTACCCATTAATGGATTCCTAGGCCTTTGGGAATTTTCCTGATACCACCTCACCCAGATCCAAAATCTTCTAGAAATCCAAAGCTCAAAATCGAGAACAATCCCATCACACCATGGATATATGGAAAATGAACGGCTAGGCTAAAATCCATTGTTGAAACCTAGTAAAATCTATGCTAATGACAAAAAAGGAACCAAATACGAGCATGCACATACCATACATCTCAAGATGAACTATGAAATCATACATGAAACCTGTTACATGCAATTATTCCCATTGAAGTTGGTTGATACTTGCTGTTGGGCCAGAACTTTAATCTATCGATAAACTACGCTTCCCTAGACCGGTGTCTAGTCTAGAACAACAAGTGAAAGACTATACTACTCTTTCTCCTAACTCAGAATAGACATACAGAAAAGATTGGATGCTTACTTGTTTCAATCACTTCCAAATGGCTCCTTTCTGTCGCTTCCACTACAGTTTCAAATTCAAGCAGTTTCAAACAGCTGAAGGCTTCCTACAAGAAAGAACATTGAAACAACAGTAGATGTAATAATATAGATATCTATTTAAGCTATTTATCTAAATCAATTAAGCATAAACTACATTCATCAACCAAGATCTTGCAATATGGAGAATCAAAGTAAACATAGATGCATGTAGGGAAAAACAAGAAGTACTCTTTATCGATGATAGAATGAGAGGTTACAACCTAGTGACTGATTTGTAGTGACCTTCCAGTAGATTTCCTAAGTCTCATCATAGCATAATTCCCTCGAGCAGTAGCTCCAGAAATCAAACTCTCTATTGAAAATTCTCCATCATTTCCCTACTCAAATTCTTCCTCCCAAACACTTAGATCTGTCTTCAATTTATAGATGAAATGTAGGTTGTTTTGTAATCAATTACATTCCAAAAATAGGCAACACATGTTTCCATTCATGTATATGTCAAATGGACACTTGGATCTGAAGCTTGACACATGTGAACCCTTCTAGAAGACACTAGCCAAGTGGAGATTCTAGAACAATGAGAATTTCACTCCCAATGTGACCAACACACCTTTTAATGTCAGGAAGTTCTTTGCAGAGCAGCCTTGAATGGGGCTACCTGCATATGCAACGCACTTAGGCCCCTTAGATCTTGCGTTGGTGAGCTCTCACATGTTTAATAATAAGCTTCAAACCATGAAAAAAACTTGCTTGATGAAAGTCTTGTTTGATTTATGTTGTTTCCTGTATTAGGGCATATAGCAACTGAGATGATAGGTAATGATAGACCTTTTGATCATCGGTCCTGAAGATGATGCCCAGTTAACCAGGTCATTGGGAATGGTGCCCAAATTGACCTATAACAATTTCCCCCTAAAGCATAAGATCCAAATAATAAGAACATTTGATTGAGATGCTTTACACTGTGATGAGCCTGGAAACAAAGCGGAACGGTCACCTACATCAATATTAAAATAAATTACATCATGATATATCCTCTATTGATCATAATTTCTGAGGGTAGGCATTCCCATAGTCAGCACATAAAACAATCTAATAACATGTACATAATTCAGAAAGTCATCTACATTGGAATGTTGCCCAGATGAAAACATCACCTACAGATATAGGCCCATGTTTGGATGAATATCCGTATGTAAGGTCACCGTACAGATGATTGTATAACAATGCTGAAATCATAGTCTGGATGGCTGAAACTAGATCAAGGTCTTCTTCTCTCATTCACTCAATCATTCAGTTACAAGTCTAGCCATGCGAATATATGATTTGTCGTCAAACATGGAAAGACATCGTTTGATTACCAGCCAATAATTAAAGTTGTTAACAAATGCGAGAGAACCACCATTAATGTCAATGGCCCTCAAGGTACTGCATACATTTCGTAAGGAATGAATAGATGATTTGATGTCAAACGCCAAACAAAATCTTTCGGCCAAAGGTCCGGAAGCGAGGATATTTTCGATGCTGTAACAAGCCTCATGGTACTAGAATCTGTTGTTTCTAAGTGAACTTCCTGGATATTTATTTGTAGTCGATAGGAAGTCACCTTATTACAAAACTAGAGTTATTGATTTTAGAGACAAGGGTATGACTTGATATAGCAATTTTCAGGGATGACGGTCATGAAAATGAAGGTTTACGAGTATTGCAGATGAATGAGTTCTTAATCACTAGATGACTTCTCTTGAACTTATTGGAAACATTGTGATGAGTTAGCAGCATTAAGCCAAAACCGAAGTGAAGGTATGATGAACCGTAGGTGTGAATGAACTATCAAGATGATTACCCAACCAAAATATTCACGGACATGGAGTGAAAGAAGTGTCATGTTCAAGAGCGACTTGCTACCAAAAAGAAACTTTGCTTGCTTTTCCCAAATTTTCCTTGGTCATTTGTCGACCAATACCTCTTTATTTTTTAACAAGCTTGAGGAGGATAACATTTTCTTGATCTATAATTCAACCCTTCAGGTGAATAAAGAATAAAGTATTGCTATTTAATAATTTAACGAGTCTAGCGATGAATGAAACTCGATTATTTCCATGATTGACAAGCCCGTTGCTATTTTATGTTTTAATGAGCTTAACAACAGTGAAAACTCAGTCCTTTTCATGATTAGACAGTCTGAAAAAGAGGACGAAAGAGAACTCCAAAAGTAATTTTTCATAAATTTGTCTCTCAGATCCGAAAAAGTGTAAAATAATATCTGAAAGAACCTCTTTGGTCATGTTTAACCAAGGTATTCCTTTCTCGTAAATAATCCATCTCAGTCTAGAAAAGGGTTAAACTTATATTGAGTAGATATCAATTCATTTACTTTAACGAGCTTGAAATGACAATTGCTCGGCAATATTTTCACATTATCGAAGTCTGAAAAGAGTTGAAAGAAGACTCCAGGGGTTCCTTTTTCACTGTTATAGAAGCTCAAAAAAGAGATAAAAGTGTGCTTCAAATCCTTTTTCATTTTTAACAAAGCTTGAAAAATAAGGAGAAAAAGCATGCTTTGTGGTCAAGTCTTTCTTGAAATAAATCTGCACGACTAACTTGTTTGTCAGTTGTATTTCTTGTTCAGAACAACATCAAATGGATTAAAAATACCTATTTTATGATAAAAACATAATAAAAATATAGTTATAGCAATAAATTTAACTTGCAAGTAATTAAATGACTATATAAAATAGTTTCACTATTCATTTTTACCATTCCATAGTTACCATTTGCATTTTGGAGCTTTGAACCTGATTTCCCCCCCAAACTTTAGTCATTGATTGTGGTCATTTCAGTGGATAGATTTCATCACCGTTTGATCCAGGTCAGTATTAAAAACCTCCTGTTTCTTTCAATATTCATTTCTTTATCATTCCTTCAAAATTTTAGGGTTTTGAGGCCCTTAGGGTAAATTCTGCCAAAATTGAGGGCAATGCACCCTTGAATGTCGAAACCTGCATTGCATAGTAGGTACAATGAAGTGTACCTGCATGTGTAATGCACTGTCTCAGCCCAGGAAATGCGTCGGGCACAGTTGAATTATTTTTTTTCATGCTGTATCCAAAATTTGCCTAGTTTTTTGCAATAAATGGTATCTAATGGATGTTATGGTTGATTTTCAAGTTTCCATCAGATTATAATGATGATTACATGGAGAGAAAGAGAACATGATGAACAAGATATGATTGCCTTGAATGATCCGGGTACTATAAGAGCTTTAAGAGATTACAGGATGCTTAAGTACTTTAAACTATCGGGAATGAGGCAAAAAATAGAACTCCTAGAATTCCTTGTTCGAGCATGGGATCCAGCGATAGAGGCATTTCACATAAAAAATCAAGTGTTTTCCATGACAGTTGAGTTTTCTCACAGGTTTTTCGAGGAGAGCTTTTCCCATTTCACTCACAGGATCTACCATTGGAGGACAAACAGTGAGGGATTATGTTATGCAGTATTGCTATCCAGGGTTAGAACCTAGTAAAGATGGAAAAATAAACATCTGTAATGTCAGGGATTTTCCTCTGAGAACCATCCTTTTCCTGATTGCTAAACTTGCCGGCACCGTTACACTCCATGTAGCAAACAGATCGTATATCAATATGCGCTGGAAAGTTTAGAGCCAACAATTTTCCACTGGTCTGAAGTTGTTCTATCTCAGATAAAGGAACAACTGAATAAAGAAAAGGGAGGAAGGAAGAAAATTTTCAGTTATGGTTCCATCCTTATCTCTTTTTCTTTGGAATAGATTCCACTGATGCAGCCACGACATGTAATATTGGATATATCCAGTCCTAGAGATCCTTGAATGCAGAGATCGGTAGAACTCATGGGGTGGCATTCAAGACAATCGGCCATTGTGTTCTCGACTATATTCTTTGCCTAGTTTAGGTGACATATCATTGCCATCGATGAGTATGCATATGCAGGGATCGACTTTCGAGGAGATCTAGATCTAGTTTCACCAGAAGGCACTCAGTGGGGTGCAATAGGTAAGATTTACTTGACCATGTTTTTTGATTTTTATAGGTTTTATACAAATGTTTTTGTGTTTTGATTTCTTTCCAAGACTAAACTAAATATTTTAATGTAATGCAGATATCGGTCGCATTCAACCATTAGAGGAACTAGAGCACGAAGCGGATGCGTCAGCAGAGAGGGCTGCCAGGAGAGCAGTTCTTCAGGACCTTGATATGGCTAAGACTCTTGTTGAGATCTAGCAGCACATAGAGGGGTTGAGCTTCAGGATTCCAGATTTTTGGATCGAAGAGCTCCCATGCGACTGCAATGACACACAATTGAGGTTCCTAATTGTTGGATGCGGTTGCTCCATAGGATTGCTAGATCTATGGCATGCTATCATGAGCACCACTAGTTTACTTATGACCTTTTGCATACATTTTGAGGTCAGATGACCAATGCGTCTTGGGCACAAATTTTGTAAAAAACCTATAATTATCTATCTATATGTTTTCAGAGTTTTTCCTATGTTTAATGTGTAATCCTATTCAATCATGTGAATGTTTTCTTTACCTATGTCGCAAATGTATATCCAAAACTTGATTAGCTAATGAATTAGTTAAACTGTTTAGATTTTTGGAAATGTGTTCATATTGAATGAAATCAAAATGTCTCTCCAAAAGACGAACTCTTAGGAACAATCTAAGAAGTGTTGGATTTCTAACAGTATAAATACTAGTAAGTTGTAGTACCACAAGTTGTGAGTCTAACCTTATGATTATGCAGTTAATACCAAATGAAATGGAATCAGAGAGAAGTTCAATTAATGCACTATACTCAACGATATTATTCGTCGATCTACCGATACAAATCCCTTGAAAACTCACTAACTCATCGTTCAGAGCGAAAATGGCCCACGCTGTAAAGAATAGATTCTGGATACTATGACAAGCACCATCAGCATATCCAACAAATGGTTTCGAAGATTCATACATCTACGATGAAAATGTAAAGCGGATTACTAACATCAAGAAAACTATAAAAGGAAAATTAAGATAGTGAATTCAAATCAACAACATATAAACAATATAATACAAAAAATTACTATGCTCATGATTAAGCATAGTAACGTTTAAGATACAACCCATTTCTAGGTTGTGCCAATGGAATCCCATCGTAATCAACTAACTCGTAGGCACCCTTAGCAAGAACTCTTTTGACAATGTAGGGGCCATGCCATAATGGCTCGAATTTCCCTATACCTATTATATCTACTTCTTGGTCGTAAAGAAGGACCAAGTCTCCCTCTTAGTAGATGTGAGGCTAGAAATTTTTGTCATATTACACCGTTATATGTCTCTTATGCACTTCGTTGGCCAATTGGGCTTCACGACGCATTTTATCTAGATGGATGAGGTTAAGGAGACGTGCTTCTTCTTCTGAGGTGTCAGGTAATAAGTCTATCGTGAGTTTTAATGATGATATTTTTCATTGGATTGGCAAGGTAGCTTCCAGACCATACACCAATTGAAAAGGAGTAAATCAGGTTGTGTTTCTCACTGAGGTTCGATATGCCCACTAGGCAGAGTATAGGATCAAGTGCCAGTTCCTTTTACGGACTCCTATCATTCGTTGAATCATTCATTTAAGAATTTTCTTAATAGCCTCAACTTGTCCATTTGATTGTGGATAATAATGAGTAGAATTATCATACGACAATCCTAACTTGGCTGTCAATTCAGACATCATATGGTTGTGAAAATGCTTCCCATGATCCGTAACTATAGCCTGTGGGACCCCAAACCGTGCAATGACCTGATTGAAGAAAAACAATGCAGCTATTTGTCCCGTGTTAATGAATTTAGGCATCTCTTCAGACCATTTGGTAAAATAGTCGACCCTGACAATAATATAGCCATGCGCCCTGGATGAAAGAGGGTTACAGGTCATGAAATTGATACCCCATTTCGTAAATGGTCCAGCAGAGACAACAGGATGCATTGGCATTGGTGGTTTACAGATTTTATGGTCATAAATCGGGCATGCATGACAACTTCTGACTGCGAGGATACAATCTCAAAAAATAGTAGGCCAAAAGTAACCAGCGCGGAGTATCTTCTATGCGGTAGCATAACCAGATAAATGTCCACCACAAGCCCCAACATGGAAATAATTTAACACTTTTTTCGACCTCCTCATGAGTGAGGGACCTCCTTAAAATGGTATCAACACCATGATGATAAAGCATATCGTCGACAATCAGATAATATTTGGCTTGGTATCGAATACGTCACTGATCAGAGCAAGAGGTATTAGGTCAAAAATTTTGGGTTTGGAGATAAATGATGAAATCTCCATACCAGGGATCAAATGATCCAATCAGAAACAAAGACTTGTCTGGAATAGATGGTTCCAACGTAGTTGCAGTACTACCACAGGGGAGGTCAGAGAGAAGCTCAGCCAAACTAAAGACTTCTTTGACTTGGATTTGATGAATTCTGAATCAAATTCCTGGAAAATGATGATCCATTTTGAATATTTTCCTCGCAGAAATTGACATGATAAAATGTAAGTCATGGGGTTGCAATCCGAGACTATTGTTGTTTTTCAGAGCAAGATATAATGGTGAAATCTTTAGACAACTTGAATGGCTGCCAAGGCAAGCTTTTCCATGTACGAGTACTTAACTTCCATATCATTGAGATTACGATTCAAATAATAGATCATATGTTCAATTTCATCTTCTACTTGGACCAATACCATAGCGATGGTCGTCTCAGTTGCGGTGATATATAGGAAATAATCATTTTTATAATTTGGAGGATACATTAATGACGTTCGGACAAGATGGTCCTTGACAGCATCAAAATAAGCTTGCACAACTTGGTCCCAATGGAAGGGAACCCCCTTTTTCAATAATCGAGTAAATCCTTTAGCCATTTTGGCGTAGTTCGGAATGAACCTTCTCATGAAGTTAGCCTTTCCTTGAAGTTTGTGTGTCTGAAGTAAGTTTCATGGTGCAGGAAAATCAAGAATGGCCTGTACCTTCAGTGGGTCTATTCGAATTCCTTCTTTTGAGACTATGAATCCAAGCAGTCAACTAAAACCAACACAAAACACACATTTGTGCAGATTGAGGCGTATCTTGTAGTGTCGGCATTGTTAGAAAATGGCTCTCAAATGCATCAGGTGATCAGTTTGTTTTCATGATTGTGCTGTTAAATCATCTAGATATGGTTGAACAATGTGTTTGATGTCATTGAAAGCATAATCCATTTCTCTTTGAAAATTTTCCCCAACGTTATTTAAACCAAATGAAATTTTTCGATATGAGAATGTGCCCCACAGACAAATGAATGCTTTCTTATGTTGGTCATCTGGGTGAATATTGAATTGATTGTAGCCAAAAAATCCATCCATGAAAGAAAATATTTCACATCCAACACAATCGTCAATAATCTGGTTGATAAAGGGTGTAGGATAGTTTTCTTTTGGACAAGCATGATTAACATCCCGATAATCGATGCATACTCTAATGGTTCCTTGTTTTTTCATAACAGGAACGATATTGGAAACCCACTCAGTTAGCGGAACAGGGTAAATGAAACTAGCACACAAAAGCTTTTCAACTTCTTCTTTGATGGCAGTATCTTTCTTCGGATGAACAGGATGAAGCCGTTGACGCACCGATTTGACATCAAGATACATATTAACAGTGTGTTCAACTATACTAGTATCTATGCCTGACATTTCCTCCTAAGAGCAAGAAAATACGTCACGAAATTCACGAAAAAGAGAGTGATATGAATCAAGTTCTGATGGAGAACAAGATACACCAACATGAATATTTTCTACAATGCCAGGTTTAGTTGAAATATTGATAGAAATTGTTTCTTCAATATTTGATAAATTTCGCTCAGATTCAATTGCATTAATCAGAAAATAATTCGAAAATAAATTTTGAATGGATGGTGATGTAGTTCACTAATATTATTTTCTTCATAATCTGGAAGATGGGAACTATGATGATAATCTTCCCATGGTTCTCCTTCTACCATCATAGCTTCCAAATATTTTCATGTGTCAAAAATTTTGAGGAAAATGGATCAGATCAAGTACCAAAATCTAATGAGCGATCAACCCAAACACTCAGCGACGCTGATTTCAGAATTTTTTCCCAAGCCAAATAGATTGATTGCTATTGTAGCTCAATAGGGCTGAGTGGTATAACATCATCCAACATAGAAATATCATAATCATTCCTAATCTTCCTTAAACCAGATAGAGTGGAAGAGATCATGTAGTAGGTCTCTATGCTTGCAATTTCTGCTAACGTCGCTGGTGGTGGTAATGCAAAGGTTCCCATAATAGTGGAATCCTTTAAGAGTCCTACACCAATGTTATCTATTTCTAGTTGGGGTAAGTGAATATACAGAACGCTTCCAGTTACCCGCAAAGTGAAGGAAAAAAAGGATAATTGATTAATGACTGTAATAGTACCTTTATGAGGAAAGGAAACCATTCTAAAATATGTAGAAACAATTGCACTCATCGCATATACCCCAACATCAATACTTATTATTTTGCCCCCTAGTTCAACTTGCAGGTTATTAATAATGCCACAAGGTTTATATGTGCTTCCATCAAAAGCCTTCAATGTCGTTGATGATTGTGATAATCACGACGAGCCAAGTGACTTCCAATAGTTTAGATACATAATGCAGGTAGATTCTCCCTCATCAATAATAGTACGATGAACAAGGTGATTGAGAATATTTACTTGGATTGAGAATGCCAATTTTGCTGGTAGTTGCAGTACATAGCCCATATGATTAAATATGACAAGATTAGAATCAGTCGGATCAATTCAACCAATGGCCAACAATAGAGCCTGCTTCTGGGAGGGACAATTTTGTAATACCTCAGGAGTAGAAATAGTTGATGGGGATTGAGCCAAATCTTCAACTATATTATAATTTTGTGCAGCTCTTGCTTTATGATTATATGTCGATTTATGAATTACTCCCTTTGGTGTCTTAATCGTCAATTCAGGAATAATTGGAGGTGGTACCGATTCATTATATGGATTCATTTTCGAGGTAGTAGGTTGATCAGTAGCCGAACTACCATAGTATTTATTCCGCGTTGACACCAAAATATCTTGTGAAGATTTTGTAGTGGATAACATTAGCACTTAGGAACTAGGAGCTAGATCCATAGCAACCAAATTTGTGTCTGGATTTGGAAATGGGTCTGTCAACATAGCTGATGCAATAGAAGTCTTGATGATTTTGGAGACTTTAGTACGGTGAGGAAAATCCCTAACAAAGTGTTCCTCATTAGAGATTATCCATGGATAACGAGGTTTCCATGGTCCTGATGGTTGATGAGATGATCGTTCCTGTAGGTTTGAAGTTTTCTTTTTCTTTTATTTCCCCTTTTTCTTACTTCCTGGTTGCTTATCAATTTTTCCTTTGTCACATTAGACGGTGTTGATTTAGGAAGTAGGAGCAAGATCAGATGCGTTAGTGTTTTGTGTATTTACAGTGTCTATCAAGTTGTCTCTGGCATGAGAGTCCTTTATTTGGGGAGGAACATTGAAATTAAATCACAGCGCATTTGGTATTTTCTCATAGAGCATGCCATACTGAGTGTAAATCAACTCTAAATACTAGGCACGAGCAATGAATTGCTCTTCTGTGATGACGCCGCCTTTAGCCACATCCTCGGTTGTAGATGGTAATAGGGATTTGATGAACCATTCAACAAGAAGTTCATTGGGAACAAACGTCTTAACCATTCATCGATGGCAATGCTACTCATGAATATGATCTTAAATGTGAGTAGCATTACTCTGTTTGAAGTTGTTCAAGACTTCCGTTCCAGTTTCATATCTGATCGGTAACTGGAAATGGGTCAAAAAGATAGTATCTAAAGCAGTGAAATTGTCGACAGAATATCTAGGTAATTCAATGTACCATTTAGCTACTAAAACTGTGAGCGTTCGCTGGAAAAGACGTAATCGAACAGAATCATCATTTAAGGAATTTGATGAACACGATAAATGATAAGTCATAACATTAGTTGATGGGTCTTCTCTAGGTTTTCCATTGAATTTATGAATTTCGAAGGGTAATTTATGTGGTATCACCGGCCACCAAGGAGCATAATTGATAGGATCATTGGTTAATCAATTTAAATCTAGTAATTCCAAGGTTGCAACAAAAGGCAATTGTCTATTAACGTCAGGTTGAGCATAGCCAAGAGAAGATGGAATTTCTTGGGCAACAGGTCTTTGAGCACCAGCATATGGGATTTGTTGCTGGTAACCCAGATAGGGGTTTTTTTTGCATGGAAAATGCTTGAGAGTTCTGTTGACCAAAACCTGGATATGATACTTGTTGATATGAAGTTTGAGGAATTTGCACCTATGGCTGCCAAGGGGTCTGTGCACCAAGGTTATAACCCAAATTAGTGTAATTTGGATTTGGTTGATATGTATAACTAGATTGTGTTTGCGACATCCCATAAAATGGTGGACCAACTTGTGAATAAATGACTCCTAATACAGGTTGTTGTAAATTAACGAAAGGATTTTGAGTCTGTGGACCCAACATTAGATGATATTGAGTTCAAAAAATTGCCTGATAAGGTTGATGTACAAGATTTTGATTCTGTAACAGGGGTGTATATGCATTAAAAAGTGGTAATGAAGTGGGTGTTACAGGTTGAATTGGTTGATACGATTAGACAACCATTTGTGGTTGGATAGCCATAGTGGGCTGCCATTCACAAAAATTTAAATCAACATTAGTCTAACCAAAAAGTGACTAAGTACTGTCATATTGGCTATCCAAAGGTTTCCCCCTAGCATAAGAAGGATAATAAGATGGAAAATATTGTTCATCGAATGCTGGGAGTCCATTTGATAAAGGAATTGACCCATAATAACCGGTTTGATATTGCCTTGATGATGGATTTAATTAATCAAGTCATTCAGTACTGACTATAGGACTACCACTTAAAACACCAAATGATGACATTGGCAAAGACCATGAGCGTGAAGGTGCACTAGAGAAAGTGCTAGATAGTGATTTGTAACCTGTTGGGACCGAAGGGCCACCGTGAAGATATGACTCTAGTGAGGTTGTGAACATCGACGGAGTAGCAAGGGTAGGCGCTAACGTAATTGAAACAGTAGACCCAACCAAAGATGTTGGTTCATACATGGTTGTTTGACCAAATGTATACCCTCGAAAATCGACAGTTGATTGAACTGCAATAAGATCAACAAAATCAGATGGAAATGATTGAGGAAATGACTAGTACAGGTAAAGGTGTCCCCAAAAGTGGGTTTGACTTAAAGGTGTATCAGGTTGAGGAATTTCTTCAATTGCGATTAAACCAAGAGGAAGAACTTCACCGTCATGCCCAAAATATATTTCAAACGGTTGAATTTGCGATATAGGAGTTTCAATAGCTACAAAACTTTGTGTGATGACCAGGGTAGGAACAAATTCTAGCTATTCAGATTCAGGATTCAAATATTTTGGCAAAGAAGAGATAGGATCTGGATCAATGTGTGCTTGAACAACGTTGGGTCCAAGAGGTATGGTCTTAGTGATTGAATGGATCATGACCACGGGTAGCTATGAAGACTCCATTTTGACAACAGTAGATGAACTGAGATGTGTGGAAACAATTTGAGCTAACTCTGGATTAAAAAATGATGTTTCACCAGAGGTACGAATTATACTTGATTCGGCAGACTGTGATCGCCTTCGCCTACCAGAAATAACTTCCGGTGGTAAAGGTGGTTTTAAGGCTAATCTAAGCGAATGGTGGGGGGTAGGATTGTGTTCTTCCATGACTACTTATTTATTTTATCCAAAAAAAAAAACAAAAAGAGGGTAATGCTAGGAAAAAGGGTTTACCAGGAAACTGTGAACTGCATAATACCTATTGAAGAATAGGGATGTAATCTCCTCGAATGCTATGTTCAGTGTATCATAATTTCAAGGCGGCTGACTCTGTTTAATATGGATGGATAGCACCTAAAATTTGTCCTCCCAAATATACCCGAAGGTACGTGGAGGCCCAAGTTTTTTTTAGCGCTGTCTGATGTGAAACCGTATAGTGAGAACACCCATTTATACTTATGTACTGTAACACCACCCGATATACCCGAGAGTATGTGGACAAGCTATGATATACTTACATACGTGGAGTGAGGTATCACACTCAAAATGTATCGTAGACAAGTTAACGACAACTACTATGTTTTACGACACCGGAAAACGTCTCTAGCCTAGACCTCTAAATGTTATCGTTAATGTTACGAAGCGTTTTTAAGTAAATTGAGATTTATTTTGTGTTGATCTTGCTTAATAGTTTTCCTTTCAGATTCACCATGATGATGTATATGAAATTCCTAAAATGCAAGCTAAGAATGATAAACAAACTTTCACTTTTAGCTTTTTCAATGAAAGACCTAGCTACTAAGGGAAGAGAGAAAATAATATGAGAGCAAACAAATCAATGAAAAAAACAAATCAATGAATCTCAAACTAAATGCAGATTTCCTAATGTTCCTTTTGCAAAAAATACACAATCCTACATTCAAATGCAAGTCTTTCTTTTCAGATTCCTTAATGTTACGAATGTAGAAAAGAAACTAGGTGCATTAGATCAATAAATGAAATTCTTTTTACTTTCAAGAAATGAAGGATACAAACAACAATTTCTCTTTTGAAGGAAAAATGAGGATTTCAACAACAATTTCTCCTATCAAGGAAATGAATATTTTACGATAATTTCCTATTTCGAAAGCAAATGATTCTTAATGTGACCATATAAATTACTTTGAAATCAACTTGTCAATGATAATGAAAAACTTTTTAAAAACAACATTGAACAAATTTTCAATCAAAGGAGAAGAAATATATAGAGTTACTGATCAATAGAGCATCAAAATTTTCAAAAAAAATTAGCAAACATAACTGAAGCAAAATGAAAAGCCAGATTCAAGGGGATTCGGTCTCTTTCAGGAGCCAATGCAGTCTCTAAAGGGAGACAGTGCTCTACAACGCAGGCTGAGAGGGGAGACAATGCTCTGCAAAGCAAAGTGCCATGACCAAGGGTGCGTTTGGCGTAGTTTAAAAAAAAAAAATACTATTTGGATCACTAACTTTGAAAATTAAACTCTGAAAAGGTCTAATATTTAAGTAAAACAACTACTGGGTGGATTTATAAAGCAAATCAAAGACTAAAACACCTAGAAACAAGAGAAGTTCTTCCTAGTCGAGTCGCCAGTTTGTTGGGCCATAATTGTAATCTATGGATAAACTATGCTTCCCTAGACCAGTGTCTAGTCTAGAACAACAGGTGAAAGACTATACTACCGTTTCTCCTAGCTCAGAACAGATACACAAATAGCATTGAATGCTTACTTGTTTCAGTCGCTTCTGAATGACTCCTTTCTGTTCCTTCCACTACAGCTTCAAATTCAAGCGGTTTCAAGTAGTTGAATTCTCCCTGCAAGAAAGAACATTGAAAGAGTAGAAGATGCAATAATATAGATATCTATTCAAGCTAGTTAGCTAAATTAGCTAAGAATAAACTACATTCATCAACCAAGACCTTCCAATATGGACAATCAAAGTAAACATAGATGCATGTAGGGAAAAACAAGAAGTACACTTTATTGATGATAGAAGGAGAGGTTACAACCTAGTGACTGATTTGTAGTCACCTTCCAGCAGACTTCCCAAGTCTCATCACAGCATAAGTCTCTCTAGCAGCAAATCCACAAATCAAACTCTCTATTGAAAATTATCCAGCATTTCCCTACTCAAATTCTTCCTCCCAGACACTTAGATCTGTGCTCAATTTATAGATGAATTGTAGGTTTTTTTGTAATCAATTACATTCCAAAAATAGGCAAGACATGTTTCCATTCATGTAGATGTCAAATGGACACTTGGGTCTGAAGCTTGACACATGCGAAGCCTTCTGGAAGACACTAGCCAAGTGGATATTCCGAAACAATGAGAATTTCACTCCCAATGTGACCAACGCACCTTTTAATGTCGAGAAGTGCTTTGCAAAGAAGCCCTGAATGGGGCTACCTCCATATGCAATGCACTAAGGCCCCATAGAGCCGATGTTGGTGAGCTCCCACATGTTTAATAATAAGCTTCAAACCATGAAAAAACCTGGATTGATGAAAGTCTTGTTTGATTTATGTTGTTTCCTTTCTTAGGGCATATAGAAACTGAGATGATAAGGAATGATAGACCCTTTGATCATCGGTCCTGGAGATGATGCCTAGTTAACCAGGTCATTGGGAATGGTGCCCAAATTGACATATAACACTTGTCTTCCTTCTTTTCCCTGTATTTCTTTTCTTTTGATTTCCTTTCTTTGTTTTTCCTTTCATTTTCCTGTCCCACCTTTGTTTTCTTTCTTTCTTTCTCCTCTTGGTTCTCTTCTACTCTCTGAGACTAATTCTAAAACTGAACTGAAAAAAGGCTACCAATTGATGCTCTGAGGTAATTTTGTTAATGATATCTCTAATTTCTTCAATTTTCCATTATTTTCCTTCATTCCCCTCCTCACGTGCTACTTGCGACCTTTAACCTTCATTTTCTCGTATTTTCCTTTATTTTCGTAAATAAATGCCAAAAGTACTCTTTTTCCTTTCCAAATGCTCATCCATTTCCTTTTCCAATTTTCCCTTACCCATAAGACACAACAAGTGGTGCCCACTAGGATATTTTTTTCCAACATTTAGCTTGGAATAAGTGTCCCTTTCCCGTGGTTTCATTTTACCTTTATTGAATGTTATTACATGACTTTTTAACCCAAGGTTGTTACAATATGTGTTGTGTATTATTATTTAATTATGAGATGGAACTGTATAAGTAGGTAGATGGTCATTTTAAAAATATCATGAAACCTTTAACTGGGCACATTAGGGGATCAAGAGTATGATGTAAATATTGATATAAGTAGGTATAGTATTGTTAAACAAATGTTAACAAATTCATTTTTAGTAACTGAGAGATGTACCTAGGTAAACAGAATACATAATTTTTGTGATAATCTAGGAATAATCTTAATTCAATTTATTTTTTCGTTAGAAAGAAACTATTTTTGCACTATTTTTAGACAAAGAAAGAATAAACGTAGAATTTAGAATCTGGGAGAGTGCCCTAGTATTGCTAGATTATACCAAAGGTGAAGATATTACCTTACTAGAGACAATTTTTTATTATTTGTTAGTATTATAAGAAGATAAATAATGGGTTGGGCTTAAATAAAAATAAAGCTTAAAACCACATGACGAAATTAACAAGTGTTTGTTGCTACCATAAGGATAGAGTTTAACATCAATATTGAACATCGTTAACGTATGAAATTTAGTGTAGGTAGATTATCATCCAACAAGAGGAAGGAATCTTCAAATAAAGCATTACATGGTTTGATAACCTAAGAAACTTTAGTGAACATGATGTATCCATATTAATTTAAGAGATGGTACAAGGTGAATAGCACTCGTAGTCCTAAATTCATATATTAATGAGTCTTATTTGGACACAAAAATCCAACCCTATACAATATAATGGCACATATTCAAACTGCAGCCTTAAATCATATAAAAAGAGGTTCTTCATTTATTTTTATAAAAGAAACAAAATGTACTGACTCGTTACTTTTTTATATGATTTTTTATTAAGGGAATAAATATTCAAAGATACATCCGAGCAGTATTAGGCAAAAATATTTATTTCATTACATACAGTGAAAAAGAAATATATCCATAGTATTTTCTTGTAGGCTCTTTCTCATCTTCTCCCCATTCAATCATGCTTGTATTTATCTCGCCGATCCTCCTCTCTTCTTGGCAAGATTTGTCCTGATGATGAGTCTTGGTTAGACTCAAAACATAGACTTAAAAATGGATACTATGGATATTCTGAATTCCCCCTCTCAAAACTCACACCATAGAAACCTTCAAAGTATTAAAAAATGTAACTGAGATGCAATATCATGTATATTAATAAATCCAATTCCCTGGAGAAGCTTTTTTAGGTTTCACTATGGGAAATACAGAAATATCATACCAACGAGGCATATAGCCTCTATACCATTTGAGTCAAACAAATGTTAATACTAAATAGGCTAAGGGATCATTACATAGACAAGAGAATTTAAGGGTCACTCTCAATATTTTATGCCGTCAATAAGAGAAAATTCCCTCAAGAATCATATCGCTCCAATAAACGAGCGTCAATAAAAAATTCCTCTTGATGTTAGGGGTGGAGGAAAGCATGCCAAACACATTGCATTGCACATTTTAGAATACCAACAAGAACCTGAAAGGGTATGTTACAGTGACCTATACCAATGTAAGATGAAGTTATAGGTGGACGACTCATTCTATGTTACTTGTTATCACTCTAGTAATTTTAAAGTTGTGATATTTTTGGTTTTTAGTCAAAGAACACTAGAGGTAACCACAAACCAACTTCAAAATTTAGGATCTAGCTTTCCGAGTGTTCAAAGAGGGCTCCCTCTTTAATATTTAACTTTGTTTGTTTTGTAAATATTAGACTAGTTATGAATGTGCAACTTTCGTTTGGTTTTGATTGATTTGATGGGAAAAAAACACTTGAAGGGATGGACAGTGGGAGATATATTTGTCCATTGGGTGAAGGAGTCAAAATCAAACAAAAGGAATTGAGATCAAGACCAAAAAGTCAAATTTTTTCAGGGCAAGATAGATAACCCTTGAAGATCTTGGAAAGTTGTTTTTGTGAGGTGGTATGATCGGGATAAAGGGAAATTAAGAATCCTTTGATTCAGAAAAAAGAATTAGTAGGCAGAGGTGAAATGAGAGAGAGAGAAATTAAGGGTTCCCTACACTATAAATCAGAGGAAAACATAGAAATATTAACTATTTAAAAATAGTGTGCTCTTAACAAATCCTGTAGTAATACTCCTAGTTATTCATTCAAATTTACAACAAACATAGATGGATGCATGTAACAAAGAAAGATAAAAATGAAAAGTAAGAAAATACTTCACTCCAAATAGCTCATCACAAGAATCCTAAAGTATGATGCCAATTGGTTTGATCTAGTCTGCTACTCGAAATTTGAAACACAAAAGCCTTCAAGTCCACAAAAATGACTATAGAAATCTTGAGCAATTCATTCCACCCAAAATACTTCTAAAGATGAAGTATTTATACATAATTGTTTACAAAATATCCTATAATGCTTCTAGGAATTATCTAAGGGAAATAAAATATCTTTACAGTAAAATAGAGACAGCGGCTTAACAAATCAGCAAGTTGTCCTATGTATCCAAAAGGAATAGAAATTGATTGAGGATAAGGTGTAGCTGGTTGCCTTGATGTCCTCCTTGCTGGCTTTATATATTTTACATTTGTTTTGAAATCTGATCTGCCTTGTCTGATATTGTTTCTCTGATTCTCTTTAACCACAGTCAAAACTGTTTACTACTGTAAAAAATATGTTTTGACTATAAATCAGTAAACATCTTTTTTCTTTTCATCTGATCTTTCATGTTGACAATGGTGTTCTGGAGCTTCTGAGCATTCATGGCTTTAGTTGTAACAGTGGAGTACAAAATTTCTAAATTTTTTCTATGGAATTCAATCTGATCAAGAGCATGACTCTTTTCTGTGGATTTCTACATGAACTTTTTTATAATCTGCCACTGTCTTGGGAGATTTTACTATTGGCTGCAACATTGACATGATTAGTATCTTAGAGATCTGTTTCTTTAACATCAATTGTTATCTTCTCTTTACCTACTGAAATTAACTTAGGCCTTTTGTTGTATATTAACTTGAATTTGGTTTTAGTTGTAGTTTCAGCAACATAGGCACTTTCTTCCCTTACTCTTTTGGTGGATTTTTCTGGCTGATTTGCAGTCTCCAAAGTGTGACTAGTATCAAATTTGTTTAATGAATTTGTTAAGGTATTTTCAGTCCATTCAATCTAATTTGTGTATTTTCCTATATCTAGTTTTACCTCATGAATGAAAGGGGTTAACTTGAATTTAACCCTTAGTTTACTCAGGATCCCTTGTGGATCATAATTCCAAGGAAAACTTTCTTCAAATCAGAATTCCAACAGCTGCTTAGCTACTTCCTTCTATGCATCCCTATGATTTGAAATGAATGGCCCTATCTGATTCTTTAATTTGAACTGAGTTTTCTTCTTTTCTGCCATGAAATTTATAGAATCAAAGTTTAGGATTTTCTTGATATACTCCAAGGCAAAGATCCTCATTGAAACATGTTTGGGTAACTTGTAAGGTAACAAATTTGACCCAAAAACTCTAATCTCAATATGTTTCTCATATAGGTACCAGTCACCAAGTTTATTATGATCCAATAACTGTAATATATTTTTCATTTCTTCATTTATCCTTAGCTTCATTGTTTTTGTTAACATTGTGATCATTGGATGTACGGATAATTCTGAAAACTCTGCATATGTGAAATCTTCACACCCTTTCCTGAGAAAATTAGTCTAGAAAATGAAAGAGAAAGGATTTTCCTCTATGTCAAGCTTTTGAAGAGTAATTGTAAAATTATCTGATTGAAATTATAAGAACATATGGAAAAGGAAGGAAGTGTATTTGAACACTCCTTCAATTGATAAATTGATCAATTGATAATGAATATTATCTGTAATGTAACCAACATAATCAAATATTACTGGTGGGGGTTCCCCTGGGGTTAAAGTGGAAAAGAACCCCAAGATGGACTCATCTGTGTTTTCATCAGTAAAATATCCTAGGATGAAGCAAAGCATGGAAATCACATGTCTTGAAGCTTCTGGGAATTTGGCATTAGAATATGGGGGATTTAGTTTAAGAATTTCTACATGTGAGGGCATGAATGTCTGAAAAATCATGAATCTCTTGGGAAAATCCAGGCCAATATATCGCTTGGTAAGGGCCTCTATGGATAAAGGGATTGCTTGAGGATTAAGATGAAGTTATAGCATATTTTTAATATATTCACCAATGACGATGAAAATTACTTCTTTATTAGCATTGATTATGGCTCTCTGCTTAGGTACATAATATTGTTTACATAACCTAATGAATTAATGGCAGGGGTGAGTTAATGGGACAACATATTTGGGCAAGTTGGATTCCAAAATATGGACTTCTTGTTCAATATCTAAGGATTTCTCATAGCACCAGTTATGAACATCTAGCGGATTAAACTCAACAATTGGGTCTACTATTTTATAATCAATATCAGCCAAAGGAATGTGTTCAATGTATATGACTGAGGTTTGTAAAGGATTGACAACAATAGCAGTCTTAGAAGACATGGCTGGAGTCGATGTTGGAACTTTGGAAAATTCATGATTGCTAGAGCTCTGCTTTTTAGGCATTTTGGCTACTCCTGCAAGTTTAGACAATTTGCAGAAGTATTTTTACTTTTAGCATAGGCTTCTTGGATAAATAGGCAAAGAATGGTCTTTTCTTTTCAATTTGGATTTTCAATAGGATTTACAAGCTTTTGAACTATTTTTAAATGAGAAACAAGGGTTTCCTAAGTCTTTTACTGAGAAATTGGGTTGAAGAGGTTTAAGATACCTTCCGAGGTTTTCTAGCTTAATTTAGAGCTTAATATAGTTCATAAAACTATAAAAACTCATAATCTTCCTTTGAAAGTTTATATAGTGTTGGGGGGAATAATATAATGTATGTTTTAATTAAAACATTAGAATTGTTTCAAGTAATACATATGCGCGTTTAATATATAGTTTTTTCAACGTTGACAGTTGTTTAAAAACTATGGGGACGAGATATTTGTTTTAACCGATAGGTTTAGACCAATGGGATAGTAGGGCAGGGTTTTATATTGTGCACATGGGGTATTAAACATTTTTCTAAACATAAAATAGAGGGTTTGTGGGTTTTTTTAAAATAAAGGGTTTTAATACTATATGGGAGGGTGTAGTTACGGATTTAATATAATAAGTTAGAAGTTAATATAGAAAAGGGATAATGTAAGGAATGAAAATACATGTTTAAATCTAAGTAAAGTGCAAATAAGCATGGTTTATATTTTTGTATTATTTTACACTCTAACCTAGGAAAAATGTATTTTTAGGGTTTACGAATGATTTTTGAAAGGGATTGAAGTTAGTTATTTAGGGTTTTACTTTTACTAAGTAAAAATGGATTTTACTTAGGAAAAGGGGATTATGATTTATGAATGAAGAGTAAATGCTAATGAATGGGGGTTCAGTATGGAAATTCAATATTTTTAACCAATCATTCATCGAGCCTTGGGTCCGGTTCCAAAAAAAGTCAGAGAAATTCTCTGAGCGTCTTTGACTGAAAGTTTCGAACATTGAATATTTGTAGGGGGGGCGAATTAGTGATTATTGCCTAATGATGCTTTATTACATGATTTCTCAACTGCTTTCTACCTACGCATATTTATTTCTAACATTTTTACTTCATTTTCATAGGTGCATTTAGGCTTGCAACCCTAGAACATTGTTCTTTCGAAGCATAAAACTATCTAAGTCTACCTTATTTCATCCGAGGGCTCAGACTAAACTGTTTAGCTCCTCATTATTATCTACCTATCTACTATTTTGTCAAGTTTAAACTATTTGACATATCTTTATTCTCTATCTAAAACATGAAATTGAAATCATGAAAAGTTAAGATTAAACTGTTTAACTGATCATGGATTATGGAATTTAATGACACTCTGCACATAATCATTATTCTTGCAGTAAAATTAAAAGTAGTGGCATTTATACTTGCTCACTTTCAAGTGTTTATTTTATCTCTTTTTTCTTTTGGGGTCTATATTTTTCTAAGTCCTTTGATCTTTCTTTTAGGATTTTTTACCCCTTTTTTGGTTTTTTTATTATATTTCAATTTTTCAAAATATGGGAAAACAACTTGCAGAAAGCAACGTATGTACATATTTAAAAGACTATCATATTCAATTCAAAATTTTTGAACCGTATTATTATAGGACCCTAACAGTGGCTCCACATGGGGATGGCATTTTGTTGTGTAACCAACTCCAAAAAGAGAAGAAAAGAGATATCAACGCCTTAGAAATAAGCCACTTCGAGGGGGCAACCTCCAATACATTACATGAATGAACAATTCTTGGATGATACAATTCACAAAACCTCCTTTCTATATATAGGAGTCCATGGGGCCATAATGTAATCCTAGTGTGCCACAATGTAATCCTAGCCTACCTAACAATAATAATTTAAGGGCACAATAATAACAAAATGGGGGTTACAAGGGTACAACAATAACAATAAGGGGTTTACACTAACAATAATAAGGGGCTATACTAGTGATATAGGAACCTAACATGCCCCTCTCCTTCAAAAAAATTGTTGTCCTCAACACTTGAGTAGCTCCGGGTGCTTCTGTATAAAATTCTCATCCTCCCATGTAGAATCTTCAGTGGGTAAGTTCTTCCACTTGATGAGATACTCTGAAATTGATCGATTCCGTAGTTGTCGAGTTCTTTTTTCCATGACTGCTTCAGGTTTCAATATGATTTTCCCTTCCCCATCAAGTTCTGGCAATACTGTTTGAACTGGAAGATCTTCACCTATAACCTTCTTTAAGCATGAAACATGGAAAACTGGATGTACTCGCGAAGAATCAGGAAGCTCCAATTTGTATGCCATAGTACCAATCTTTTGCAACACCTTGTAAGGACCATAGTACTTTGGCGATAATTTATTATCCTTCTTCGCTTGCTTGAGGGACATTTGTTTGTATGGTTGTAGCCGTAAAAATACCCAATCTCCTACATCAAAACTTCTCTCGCTACGATGTTGATCTGCCTGTTGTTTCATTCGATTTTGTGCCAAATTCAGGTTATCCTTTAAGAGTTGGAGAACTTCTTGCTGATGCTCGATGTGATCTTCCACTGCTGGAACCTTCGAATTTTCCCTTAAAGATGATGTGATGGATGGTGGATGATATCCATAAAGTGCCATAAATGGGGTCATTTTTGCTGCAGTATGGAAGGAAGTGTTATACCACCATTCAGGAAGAGGTAACCACTTGACCCATTGTGTTTGTTTATCAGATACAAAACAACGAAGATATCCTTCCAAACATTTATTTACTATCTCAGTTTGACCATCGATTGAGGATGATAAGATGAGCTATGAGCTAATTGAGTACCCAAACAAGAAAATAACTCCGTCCAAAAATTTCCAGTAAAAATGGGATCTCTATCGCTCACAATAACCCTTGGGCTTCCATGTAGCTTTTGAATTCTATCCATAAATGTAGTAGCAACCGTACTTGCTTTAAATGGATGAGATAATGCACAAAAGTGTGCATACTTGGTAAGTCTATCAACTACCACCATGATGACACTCTTTCCTTCGGACTTAGGTAAACCCGTGATAAAATCCATTGAAATCTCCTCCCAACGTTGACTTGGAATGGATAAAGGTTGTAGAAGTCCCGGGGTCTTAATTGTTTCCACTTTATTCTGCCGGCAAACCAAACATTCCGCCACAAACTTTTGAATATCAGATTTAAGGCCATCCCAAAAAAATTCTTTCTTCACCCTGTGGTAAGTTTTTAAAAATCCTGAGTGTCCTCCTAAAGGGGAAGTGTGCAATTCCAAAAGAATCTTTTGTTTTAGTTGGGAATTCTTACAAAGATATAAGTGATCTTTGTACCATAAGGAATCATTTTTCCAACTAAATGTATCAGATGTACTAGGATCTTGCTGCAACTTTTGAATGACTATCCATACATCTTTGTCCTTCTTCCATTCATCTCTTGCTTCAGTTATCCAATCTGGTTGGATAATAGAAATGGCACAAAGCAATGCTTCCACCTCTTCATTCTTTCTTGAGAGTGCATCTGCAACAACATTCAGCTTTCCTTTTTTGTAGATTATTTCAAAGTCATAACTCAACATCTTTGTGACCCATTTTTGCTGTTCTTCTGACGATAGTCTTTGTTCCAAAAAGTGTTTAAGACTATCATGATCAGTTTTTACCTTGAAGTGTCTTCCCATTAGGTAATTTCGCCATTTCTTTAGTGCATGTAGTATTGCTAACATTTCCTTCTCATAAATAGGTTTCTGTAAATACTTTCCTTTGATTGGACGACTTTCAAAAGCAATGGGTCTTCCTTTCTGCATTAAAACTGCACCAATTCCATTTCCTGAGGCATCACATTCCACAATAAAGGTTTTTGTGAAGTCTGGCGTAGCTAAGACCGGTGCTAGGCACATTGCCTCTTTAAGATGTTCAAAGGCCTTAGTTGCTCAGGAGTCCATGAAAATGCATCTTTCTTAAATAATGTTGTTAGAGGTGCTGCTATTCTCCCATAATTCTTAACAAACTTGCGATAATAGCCTGTTAACCCGAGAAATCCTCGCAACTGCTTTATTGTCTTGGGGACTTTCCATTCCTTAATGGCTTTAATTTTGTTAGGGTCTAATTTAACACCCTCGTGAGATATAATATGACCCAGATATTCCACCTCTTGTACTCCAAAGAAACATTTGGATGTTTTTGCATATAATTGTTTCTCCTGCAATAGTTTGAGCACCCTTTCAACATGTTCAACATGATCCTTCCAAGACCTGCTATAGATTAGTATATCATCAAAAAATACTAGCACAAATTTTCTAAGGAAGGGTTTGAAAATGGAATTCATCAACCCTTGAAATGTAGAAGGTGCATTGGCAAGGCCAAAAGGCATGACCAAAAATTCATAATGACCCTCATGAGTTCGAAATGCTGTTTTTGGAATATCTTCAGTCTTCATTCTAATTTGATGATATCCTTAATGAAGATCCAACTTGGTAAAATAAATTTCTCCATGTAATTCATCCAATAATTCATCAATCACAGGAATGGGAAATTTATCTTTAATGGTGAGCTTATTGAGCTCCCTATAATTTGGACACATGCACCATGATCCATCCTTCTTGTGTACTAATACTATAGGAGCAGAGAAAGAACTTTGACTAGGTTGAATTATACCCGCCTCTAACATTTCTGCAATCATACGTTCAATTTCACTCTTTTGGACATAAGGATATCTATAAGGCCTGATGTTTGGAGGAACACTTCCTCGAATCAAATGAATAGCATGATCATGATCACGAATAGGTTGGAGTCCTTTGGGAGTTTCAAACACCTTGGAATGATCGTCCAAGACTTTTTGGAGATCTGCAGAAATAGATGATTTTGATGTTGGAACTTCTGTCTTTGTAGTTTTTGTCATATATTATAGTTTACACCTTCCCTTTCTCACAATACCCCGTAATTCAACTTCCTTTCCTTCTGAAAACAAATTCAAGAAAAGTTCTTGAAAATTAAAAGCTACCGTTCCCAAAGATTGTAACCATTGTACTCCTAGTACAACATCAACACCTCCCATAAGAATGGAAAGCATTGGACTATTCAATACATATTCCCCCATGGTTAGCTTGATATTATGGCATTTTCCAGAGCAATTTATAGTTCCTCCATTTGCAACCATCACTTGACATTTTGGTGCTGGGTATAGGAAACAATTCAATTCCTTGGCTACCTTACAATGAATAAAATTATGGGTGCTACCCGAATCAATCAACACTATTACCTTTTTCTTCTTGATATGTCCTTCTATCTTGAGAGTTTGAGGAGTGGTAATTCCTGCCAATGCATTATACGATATGGTCGGACTCATTTCTTCCTCTTCTAGGGTTGGTTCCTGGTGTATATCCTCTTCTTGTTCATTTTCTTCTTCCTCTTCACAATCTATGTAAAATAATTTCTTCTCAACACACTTATGACCTTTAGTGTATTTTCTATCACAACTGTAGCAAAGCCCTTTTGCTCTTTTTTCTTCCAATTTTTGTGGTGTCAACTTTGTAGGTTGTGGAAATCTAGGCGTAGCCACACTTCCTTCTTTATAGAATTGAGTGGTAGGCTTCCTTGTTGCCATAATTTTACATTCAACTTTTCTTGCCAACCCGAATGCCTTCTCCAATGAATCAGGTTCCAAAACGCGAACTTCATGTTGGATGTTATCCTTTAAAGTGCCTAGGAAGAGATCAATCCTGTGTTCCTCTGTAAGATCAGTTACCCTTATATTCAATTTTTGGAAGTCCTCAATGTGCTGCCCCACTAACCCTTTTGTTTGAGATTTATCAATTGGGTAAAGAAGGTGTTGCTCTTTGTATCCTCATAATGTGCTATCATTTCCTCCGTAAAAATTGACCAAGTGACAATTTTTTTACGGGAGCAAAGCCATTGATACCCTACAAATGTATTTTGTTCTAAATGTAAAGTTGCAATGCGTACCTTTTGTGTGTTTTGCACGTTATGGAGATCAAAATATTGCTCCATCTGTAGTATCCATGTTACAGGATCCTTTCCATCAAACTTCCTCATATCCATTTTTGGAATATGGTGGTTCTTCCCACTAACATTCGAGTTTATGAAATCACGATTAACATTTATTTTGTTCTCATCATGAGGTTCTTCTCCTATATTTCCGCCATTAGGAATCATTTCTGGTTTTAAGCTTGTCATCAAGCCTTCCATGTATGCTTTTAGATCACTCTTCATGTTTTCCATGCTGTCTTTCATGTCATCCATCTTAGCTTCCACGCCATCCATCTTAGCTTCCACGCCATCCATTTTAGCTTCCATGCCTTTCTTCAAACCGTCCATCTTCACTTCCATGCCTTTCTTCAAAACTTCCATTTCATTTTTTGTTGCTCTTTGCGAGAGTGAAAACTGTTGCATTTGCTCTTGTAATTTTGATAGATCATGTTCCAATTCTTCATCTTCATGAGTCATAGTAGAGCCTTCTGAAGGCTTAATGGGTGTTGAATTCCTTTTAGGGGCCATTTTAAAATCCAATATTGATATCTATTCTACAAGTTTCCCTTGGAATCAATTCAACTTGATTCTTCAAACAAGACTTATGTAATTCGGAAAAACAATACACACCTTTTACTAGCTTTTAGGAGCTCGATATTGAAATTGAATTATCTCTGTAATTGAAAATCTTCGATATCTCAAATTCAGCCCTGTAGTAGCCCTCTGAAGCTTCTTTCAAATGCCACAGGTCTGACCTGATTTTGATTCTCCAAGATAAATTTGTGTCCAATCTCCCACAATGACCTAATTTTGGACTGGTTCAGTAGAGCGAAATTGTACGACTTTCCACGTGTCACTGTTTTGTTCTTTGTCTCTGAAATTGATATCCAAGAAACTAAAGGCCGTGTACTTGTGACCATTTTTTACGGCACTCCAATCCAATCTCCAGAGAGAGAGTTATTGAACTTTTCCCACGATCACCTCTTTGAGATGAAATTCAGGAGCCTGAAAAATCACTACCTTCCACAGATCATATCTCCAAAAATATTGCGAACCAAGCTCTGAAATTTTTTTGATGAATTTTCTCAGGATTTCAGCTTCGTACCATACAAATTTCAGATTTTGAACCTTCGTAGAAAATTTTTTATAGCGAAAATGCCACGATGACCTGTTTAGGAGCTTGAAAAAAGGCCTAACTTCCACAGATGATATCTGCGAAAATGTTGCGAACCAAGCTCTGAAATTTTTAAAAAATGTTCCTCAGGACTTCAGCTTCGTACCCTAAAAATTTCGGCTTCTGAAACTTCGTAGAAAAAAAGTTATAGCGAAAATGCCACGATGACCTGTTTGGAGCAGCGAAACCCTAGAATCCCAAGGCTCGGATACCAAATGTTGTGTAACCAACTCCGAAAAGAGAAGAAAAGAGATATCAACGCCTTATAAATAAGCCACTTCGAGGGGGAAACCTCCAATACATTACATGAATGAACAATTCTTGGATGATACAATTCACAAAACCTCCTTTCTATATATAGGAGTCCATGGGGCCATAATGTAATCCTAGTGTGCCACAATGTAATCCTAGCCGACCTAACAATAATAATTTAAGGACACAATAATAACAAAATGGGGGTTACAAGGGTACAACAATAACAATAAGGGGTTTACACTAACAATAATAAGGGGCTATACTAGTGATATAGGGACCTAACACATTTCATAGTGAAATGTCAAGAATTTTAAGACTAGTAGCCCTTGACCTTTGACTGTGATGATCGTGTAAGTGTCTTATGATTTCTGCAATAACTCATATTTATGATATTTTACCTCTAAAATCTTAGGGCCTTCTCTCTGTGCTTCAACTTTCTTTGTAAAACATCAAATCCAATCTAAAATCTTCAATGTATATGTACAACGTTCAAAAGTAAATGAGACTAACTATTGGTTATCTCAGATGAATAGTAGTGTTTCAGCATTCTGCCATTTACTGGTCCTTCTTGCAGATCTATTCCATCCATTTCTTTCAAAAAGAAAGCATTATTACCTCCATATCCATAAATCACATAAGGTCCTTTCCATAGAAAATCAAATTGTACATGTTTACCTTTGTCTTCTCTTCTGGAATCCCACTTTAACACTTGGTCTCCAATGTAAAAATCATCTTATTTACTCTTTTTATCAAAAAATTTATTTATTTTATCCTGGATAACTTGCGATCTAACATAAACTTCTTCTCTTGTTTGCTGCAAGTGAATAGTTTGATTAATCCTTCTCTAAATGTAATTTGTTTCAACCTGTAACTCTTGGATAATATTCATCACTGGCACTCCTAAGGAGGATGAAAAAACAACATCCATTCCATAGACAAGATGGTAAGGAGATGTACCAGTAGATTTTTTAGTTGTAAGTCTATCTGCCCATAAGGCATTGCCTAACTTTTTTTTCTAAGATTTTGTATTATCTTCCAATAAATTTTTAATGATGTTTACAAGGCTCTTATTTGAGGATTCATCTAGGCCATTACACTAAGGGTCATATGTAGTAGAGTGGCCTAGGGTAATATGGTATTTATTGCAAAATTCAATCATATTTTTGGATTTGAATGCTGCTGCATTGTCAGTAATTATCTTTTGGGGACATCCAAATCTTGAAATAATATTACTTTCTAGGAAGGAGATAATGACAGTATCTATGGCTTGTCTGGAGGGTATGGATTCAATCCACTTGGTAAAATAGTCAGTGGCTGTCAAAATCCACTTATGTCGGCCTGAATATGGAGGGTGAATTTCACCAATGAAGTCTAAACCCCATTGTTGAAATGACATTTCAGTTGAAATGGGATTTAAAGGCAGGGGTAATATTTTTTTCTTACCCTCAAAAATTTGGCACTTGTGACAGGAAGTCACAAAATTTTTGACATCAACAAACAAAGTAGGCCAGTAAAAACCAACTCTCAGGATCTTTTATATAGTATTTTTCCAGTATAGATGTCCTCCATAGTCACTTGTATGAAATTCTTCAAGTATTTTTTCAGCTTCTTACTTTAACAAATAACTTAATAAATCCCACTATGAGCTCTCCAAAAAAGTGCATTGTCTAAAATACAAAATTTTACTGCCTTTAGTTTTAAGAATCTAGCTTTGTTTCTTGACAATCCACGAGGAGCTTGTAAGTTTAGTAGTACAAATATGATATTTGTATACCAGGGTGAGTTTGAAAAGGCTTCACTGATCGTTGGAGTCGATACATCTTCTTGATCATCTACTTTGACAATAAAATTTATATCTAGGGCATTACAATTAGATTCACCCATAAGTCTGGATCATCCTTGACCTTTGATGAGCTTTGTAGGTTAAATCTATGTCATATTCTAAGATAGTGGCAATCCACTTACCTCTTCTTCCATCAGGACCATCCTGAGTCAGAATGTCTTTTACTACAGAATTTGGGACATAGACAACGATGTGAGAATAGAGAATATAAACTCGGAAGTCTTTAATGGCATTTACCAAAGCTAAGGCTTGTTTCTCCATGATTTTGTACTTCAAAGGGGCATGTCTAAGGGTCTTGGTAAAGAAAGCTATGGGTTGTTCAAATCCCTGGTTTCTGCAGTAAAACTGCAGCAATGGTGTGTTTTGAAGCAAATTAAAACGTTATGAAATCCTTCTTAAACTCAAGACTTATTAGGACTGAAGTTTTGGCTAAGGCCTGTTTGATTGATTCAAATGACTGTTTTGCCTCAATGGTCCATTTAAGAACTGAGTATTTTTTAAGCATGTTGTTTAGTTCTCTAATTATCTTAGCTAAATTTGATATGAATCTTCTTAAAAAATTAATCTTACCTAGAAACGCTTGTAACTCCTTGATGTTTATTGGTGGACTGATGTTAATAATTTTTTCTATTCTAGCAGGATCTATTATGATTCCTTCTTTATAAATTATGTGTCCAAGTAAATTTCCTTCTTCTAATCCAAATAAACTTTTCTTAGGTTCTAAATATATTTCAAATTTCCTGCATTTAATAAAAACTTGTCTCAGATGATCCAAGTGTTCATTATCAGTTTTAGAAAACACGGTAATGTCATCTAAGTAAATTACTAATAAATTATGTATTTCATTTGAAAAAGATATGTCTATAGCTCTTTGAAAGGTTACCCCTCCATTCATTAGACCAAAAGGAATTTTTACATACATAAAAGTGCCCGAAGGAGTAGTAAATGTTGTTTTGGCTTGATCTTCTTTTTGGACTAAAATCTGGTTGTATCCTGAAAATCCATCTAAAAGTGAAATCCTAGAAGAGCCAACTACCCTTGTAATATGTGATCCATTTTAGGTAAAGGGTAATTATCTTTTATAGACACTTTTTTTAGATTCCTAAAGTCAACACATAATCTAATCTCTCATGTTTTCTTTCTTGTTGGAACTAGGTTAGAAACCCAATTAGAATATCTGATTGGTGCAATTATCTATGCAACATACATTCTTTTCACTTCTTTTTCTATCAAAGGCAATAAAACAGGGTTAATTCTTCTCAACTTTTGTTTAAAGGGATTTTGATATTCTTTTATTGGAATTTTATGTTGAATTATGTTGGTATCATAGGATTTGAGATCCTCATAACTCCAAGAAAAAAAATCTTGATATTCCTTTAAAAGAGCAATACATTTTTAATTTTATTTTTGAGGTAAGGCTTTGTAAAGTTTGATAATTTTGGGTTTTAACTCTGTACCAATATTGCATTATTTTATATCTGATCTAACTGGCTCCATTTTGGGTTTTCTAGCTACATCATTTGAGTCAAAAAGATCTTCTAAAGGAGTTAAACATTTGGGTAAGAAATTATCCTTAAGGTTTAATATGTCAGATTCATCATCAATAATTTCTTCAATCTCTACTTTCTCTAAGTTATCTATATCTGATTGACTAAATATAGTTGGTTTAGAAAAATTTACTTTATTTACATATGTGTTATTCAAATCAATTTCACAATCTAAATCTTGATCTATATTACAATCTGTGTCTATCTTACAATTCTGAAATTCTCCTTCATTGTTCATAAACTTGTAAATCTATTCATCTTGTGAAAAAAATTGCCAATATTTGAGGTTGTCTGGAATTATTGGTCTATGCTTGACTTCAGCAGTATATCTGTGATTATATTGGAATGGTAAATTTCATTACTAGCAAAATTTGCTAGACAGTGAGCCTGAATATTTTTTTTTTCTAGGTATAGCAATAAATTTACATTCCAATAAATCATTAGTTAAATCTAGCACAATTTCTCTGTATCGGCTTAATCTAGGATTGCAAAAAAAATATACTCCATTTATTTGTTTTATGATCAACTCTGATATTCCCATGATTAATATTCTTTTGCCTCCTAAGTTCCTAATAATTTGGAGTCCTAGAATGAGGGCTTCATACTCAGCCATATTATTGGTATATTCGAAATTGAGCCTGAAAGCATGGCCTTCTGAGTGATTAGTCTCCATGTTGATTATCCAAACTCCCGCTCCTGCTCCTAACTTATTTACTGAACCATCAGATTCTAAATGCCATAAAGATCCATGAAAGATATTATCATTGTTTGGTGTTTTATTTTTCTCTATTATTTTAGTTTGGATTTCTTTAGTTTCAGAATTACATAAGATAAAAGAATCAAGGTCATTTGGTGTAGTGTAAATTGGGTAATTTATAGATCTTTCTGCACTACTGACCATTTACTTCATCAATGTTTCCCTATATAACTTCTTAGGCTAACCAAAAACTGATATCGTAGCATAAGACATATCGAATTGTAGAGATCTCTATAACTTTTCTCCCCATGAGCGAGATAGTAACATTCCATATTTAGGTGGGATATCAGCTACTACAATTTCCATTAATATACTCTTACCAGGATATTGAACTAGTATTACACACAAATCTTTGATTAAACCTAGGCATTTAACTTTACTTGAACCAAATGAAAACAAATCTTTGTAGGGCCTTGTGATTTCTAAATTCAGAGTGTTTCCATTATGGCTTTGGGCATTAGATTATGGGAAGCTCCTAAATCTATCATTATGTTGTGTAAAATTTGATCATGAATGGTAAGACTAATATAAAATGGAGGGACTGCTCCATCTGCATGTTTTCCATTCACATCTAGGCCAAAAATCAACTCTGGTTGATCATCATTCAAATTAATAGCATCTTCTCCATCATTCATATTTAGTGTTTCAATGATAGTTTTTTTATAAAAGTCATGTTTTACCAATTTTGTCAAAGGAATTGGTATTTTTAACTTTAAAATTTTAGTTTGTATATTAAATGAAGGTTGAGATTTACTGAGTTGAATTAATTCTTCTCTAGTAACTCTAGTTTGGCTTGGTTTGTCTTGTTTTTCTATAGTTATGTTTTCATTTTCAATTGGTTTGACATTCTCTGTTTGAGTTTCTTGTGTTTTACTACTCCTAATTTTATTTTCAGGGATTGTTTGTGAAGCAGTAGATGTTATTTCAGACTTAGAATTATCAGCAAGTGTTTTTGAAGTAGCATTTTTTGGATCCACTAATTTAGGATCAGCAACAGGTATTTTAGGATCTAAATTTGTTGTTTTAACATAATTAGAAGCTTTTGCAACAGCAGATTTCTGTAAATATTTTGTATCTTGAGAAACTTCATCAGTAATATCAACAATATTAGGGCTTGAAGCATTTTTTAGGACTAGAAATGTTTGGGGAAGAACTAGAGTTTTTCTTGTTTTCCCCTGGGAGAATTTGCAGAATTTTTGTTTTGGGAACTTCTACTGTTTTCTTATTCTGTGTTTTGGAAGTTTTCTTGGTAGAAGACTCATTTTTTTTTCTTATTTCTAAGGTTATATTGAAAGTGTATTTCATTTATCGCAAAATCATAACCTTATTTATAATCAAAGGATTCACTTGAATCTAATTTGAGTTGTTGGAGTTCAAATAATTCCTGATCTTCCTGAGTGAGAAAAATAATGTTATTATCATCTATTCCCATTAGATTTATTGTATCCTCATCATCATCATTATTCTGAGAACCTTCATCATAGTTATCTTGGAAGGGGGGCATTATTGTCTAGTCTAGGGCTGTTTCTTTTGCCTTACCTGAATTTGTGTTTTTCTTAAAATTGGGATTTCTGATTTGTTGTTGATTATCCCATTGAGGTATTCTTTCTATATTTTATAGTCTCTCCATCATCCTCTCTAAATATTTAGCTAACATGTCTCTTTTTGTGTTTGAATTGGAAGTTTCTTCTTTAATGGTCACTCTTCTTTCATTCCTTAGTCTAGCTTTTTTAGCTAAAATGTTTACTTCTGCACCAAAAACATTTGTTTACATTCTTTCTAATGTTTCTGCATTTCTTTCCCTCAATTAATAAGCCATGTCTATGTCAAATCCATCAGGGAATTTGAGTAGGACGGAATCAAGAGTGATTTTAATATTTGCAGGGATGGAATTTTAAACACTGTTATATCTAGTGTAGTAGTCTTAGACCGACTCATTCGGAGCTCTTCTCATAGCCTCAAATTTAGACAATATCTGGAGTGGATTATTTTTCTTTTCCCATTTATTTAAAAACAATCTATGAAACACAACTAAATCAGTTACATTACCAATAGCAAGACCTTCAAACCACTTCTTAACTTCTACTGTTAATGTTTGTGCAAATAACCTCATTTGAACATCGGAATCATCAATCTCATGGAGTTCAAAGAAATCTGTCATTTTACTAATGTGTTGCTGAGCTGTATAATGGGTAGTGGCATCAAACTATGGTATCTTACTCTGATAGTCTTGAGGCATGTCATGAATTTGTACTGGTAAGACAAGGGGAGCATAGCTAGCAGTCATAGCTTGAATTTTAGCTTGGATAGGAGGTAAAGTAGAAGTGCTTAGGGTGGAACTAGAAGTGGTAGCTGATGAACTAAAAGTGGTAGTTGAGGTGTCGGGAAATGAAACTGGAATATATGTAGGACTACTAGATAATGAATGATGTGTTTGAAAAATCAAAAGGTGAACTAGTGGATATAGTGGATGAAGTGGATATAGTGGATGAAGTGGATGTAAAGGTAGTCTAGGGATAAATGGATCTGTAGATGTATTGGTATTGGAAACTATATATGATGTAGTAGCATATAGAGATGAATATACAGCTGGTATTATGGTGGTATATAACTGTGAAACTGAAGGCTTAGTAGTATATGCTAATAATTGAGCTAATGCAATGGCTTCAACAATATCTTTGATAATATTAGCATTAATTTCTTCAATTTTAGTCTGATATTCAACTTTATTTGATTTAGAATTTACTGTAATATTTTTCTATTTTTTTTCCAAAAATGAAATAAAAGTAGGGTCTAAAACAACAGTTTTCAAATCACTTTTAGATTTACTTGTAAATAAAGAATGTTCAAACTTCAGATCAAAATCTATATCTTGCAAACTTGCTAATTCCTATGGTAATGAATTGGCTCTTATTAATGACACGCCATCTTCTAAACCTTCTATATGTTTTTCTCTTTTTGTTAATTCAGTCTGGTTTATCTACTATAACAGCGGTTTTAGGATCCGGGTTAGACCTTGTATAGTAAATTTTCCTAGAAGCCAGAATTACAGTTTTTCAATACTTAAAACTAGTTAAACAATATTAAAGGAAAAATGATGATAAAAATGATTTCCTTTAAGGCTTATTTAACAACTAAATATTGGTTAATTCCGCAGTATGGTCACCAGTATGTTATCACTCTAGTAATTCTAAAGTTGTGAGATTTTTTTTTTTAGTCAAATAACACTAGAGGTAACCACAGACCAACATCAAATTCTAAGATCTAGCCTTCCTATGGTTCAGAGAGGGCTCTCTCTTTAAGGTTTAACTTTGTTTGTTTTGTAAATATTAGATTAGTTATGAATGCGCAACTTTGCTTTGGTTTTGATTGATTTAGTGGGAAAAAATCACTTGAAGGGATGGATAGTGGGAGGTCTATTTGTCCATTGGGTTAAGGATTCAAAATAAAGCAGATAGAACTGGTATCAAAACCAAAAAGTCAAATTTTTTCAAGGCAATATAGATAACTCTTGAAGATATTGGAAAGTTGTTTTGTGAGTTGGTATGATCAGGATAAATGGCAAGTAAGAATCATTTGATCTAGAAAAAGGAAGTAGTAGACAGAGGCAAACGAGAGAGGGAGCAATTAAGGGTTCCCTACACTGGAAATCAGAGGAAAACATAGAAATGATAACTAGTTAAAAACAGGGTGTTGTTAACAAATCCCGTAGTAATACTCCTAGTTATTCATTCAAATTTAGAACAAACATAGATGGATGCATGTAACAAATAAAGATAACAATGACAAGTGAGAAAATACTTCACTCCAAATAGCTCATCACACGAATCATGAAGTATGATGCCAATTGGTTTGATTCAGTCTGCTACTCGAAATTTGAAACACAAAAGCCTTCAAGTCCACAAAAATGACTATAGATATCTTCAGCAATTTATTCCACCCAAAATACTTCTAAAGATGAAGTATTTATAAATAATTGTTTACAAAATATCCTATAATGCTTCTAGGAATTATCTAAGGGAAATAAAATATCTTTACAATAAAATAGAGACAGCAGCTTAAAAAATCAACAAGATGTCCTATATATCCAAAAGAAATAGAAAATGATTGAGGATAAGGTGTAGCTGGATACCTTAATGTCCTCCTTGCTGGCTTTAGATATTTGAATTTTATTTTGAAATATGATCTGCTTTGTCTGATACTCTTTCTCAAAACTATTTATTGTTTACTTCTGTAAAAAATTGGTTTTGACTATAAATCAACAAACAACCTTTTCTATTTTCATCTATCTATATTTTTATCTTTCATAATAAATCTGTGAGTGACTGCCAATCCTCATTTTTTGGAATTTGTATCTTCTTTAATTTCCTGAATTTTCATGAGCTTCAGTGTATCTGGAAAAAGTTGGCTTGATAAAAAACAAGTGTCTTATCTCATGCTGTAAATAGAATAAGTATTCAAAACTTTTGATTAAGACTTTTCCTGTTGGAATGCCTTGTATTGGTGGTTTATTTACCTGTTCCTTTGCAAATTCTCTGATATTTTTATTATAGTCATTCTGGGGCATCAATTTATCATTAATGGCCATAATTTCAGGTAGTCCTTTTTGCCTCAAATTTGTAAACTTGACCATAAACCTAGTTATGACAGTATTCATATTCTCACACTTTTCTTTTAGTTTCTTCATTAGATTTTTATTTGTAGTAACTTTCCTAATTTCTAGGATATTTTCAGTCTTGTCAGTAATCTTGAGTTCTAATTCTTGTCTGTTTTTGCTGTTAAGGAATGTGATAATCTTTAAATCTTGCTCTGGTTTATCAACTAGTTCACTTTGAGTCTTTTGAATTTCTGCTTGGGCTGTTAGTAATAATTCTCTTTGTTCAAAGATTACCTGAATTGAAGGTCATACATCATGGATGGCTTCAATGATATTGTTCCACAAATGATTTTTCACATAGGAAATCTATTCTTTCAAGGTTAATTCCTTTTGCAATTTCTTCAATTCTTCATGAAGTCTGATGGCATTTTGCTCATGTTTTTTTGCATTTATCTGAGCCAATTTGTTTGAATTCTCAATATTTTCTACCATCTGTTTTAACCTGTTAATTTCACTTGTCTTGAGAGACATTTCTTCCATTGATTTCACTAATTTTTTGGCTTCATATTTATATTGAATTGCTGTTGTGGATGATTCAGTAGCTAATGTTGTGGATGAAGTCACTAGCACTGAGTAGCCAGTGGTTCTTTGGGTGCCAAATTTTCAGCTAAAGTTGAAGGCACAACTGTAGTGATTATAGGAATAATTGTAGGAATCTCTGGTACTTTTGGTGTTTCTTTCTCTTCGAGAAGTTTGTCCATCTGTATCTCCATTTCCTTGATTTGCACTATCAATTGAAAAATAAAAGTCATCATGTCATCTTTTTATTTTTGTCCTTCTATTATTTCCTTGGTTTGAGGATGTTCACTTGGTGGCATTTTAATTTGTTTCCTCAATGCTACAATATCTTCATTTTTCTTCTTCACTAATAACTATGTTGCTTTGACATTAGCAGGGTCATATCCTACCTGCAAAACTAGTTCTTCCAAGGATTTTATCCTGAAATCTTTAGCATACAAGAATGTTTTATCCAATTTCATCTAATCTTTCATGTTGACAATGATGTTCTAGAGCTTCTGAGAACTCATGGCTTTAGTTTTAATAGTGGAGTACAACATTTCTGAAGTCTGTCTATGGAATTCAATCCGATCAAGAGCATGAATATTTTCTGTTGGGATTTCTACATGAACTTTTTTATAATCTTCCACTCTCTTGGGATATTTTACTGTTGGGTGCAACATTGACATGACTAGCTTTTGATTTGAATAATCACATGCAGACTGAAGTCTATTCTGACAACTTGGTGTTTGTTTGAGATATTAAGAATAAATAATTTTCTTGATCTCTTCATTGTTCAACTTGATCTGTTTGTATTTTTCTTTGATATCCAAATATTTCTCCTCAGCTGTCTGTGAAGATGAGGCTTCCATACTCTTTTTTCTTTCTATCATTTGTGTATTTTTAGTGTGAAAATGTTCTTCATTATATTTTTCAGTAGCTTGTTCATTGATAATGGTAGTGGCAACATTTGTCTTGGCAAATCTGTATTAGTATTTGGGAGATCTGTTTCTTCAACATCAATTGTTATCTTCTCTTTACCAACTGAACATAACTTAGGCCTTTTTTTGTATATTAACTTGAATTTGGTTTCAGTTGTAGGTTCAAAAATATAGGCACCTTCTTCCCTTACTCTTTTGGTGGATTTCTCTAGCTGATTTGCAGTCTCCAAAGTGTGATTAGTATCACCTTTGTTTAATGCATATGTTAAGGTATTTTCAATCCATTTAATCTAATTTGCATATTTTTTTATGTCTGTTTTTACCTCATGAATGAAAGGGGTTAACTTGCATTTAACCCTTAGTTTACTCAGGATCCCTTGTGGATCATAATTCCAAGGAAAGCTTTCTTCAAATCTGAATTCCAACAGCTGCTCAGTTGCTTCTTTCTCTACATCCCTATGATTGCAAATGAATGGCCCTATCTGATTATGTAATTTTAACTGAGTTTTCTTTTTTACTACCATGAAAGTTATAGAATCAGAGTTTAGGATTTTCTTGATATACTCCAAGGAAAAAATCCTCATTGAAACATGTTTCGGTAACTTGTAAGGTAAAAAATTTGACCCAAAAACTCTAATCTCAGTATGTTTCTCATATAGGTACCAGTCACCAACTTTATTCTACTCTGAAAACTATAATATCTCTTTCATTTCTTAATTTATCCTTAGATGCATTGTTTTTGTTAACATTTTGATCACTCGATGTAGGAATAATTCTGAAAACTCTGCATATGTAAAATCCACACACTCTTTCCTAAGAAAAGTAGACCAGAAAATGACAGAGAGATGATTTCCCTCTATGTAAAGCTTTTGAAGAGTAACTGGAAAATTATCTAATTGAAAGTATAAGAACATATGGTAAAGGAAGGAAGTGTATTTGAACACTCCTTAAATTGGTAAATTGATTAATTGACAATGAATATTATCTGCAATGTAACCAACATAATTAAATATCACTAATGGGGGTTGCCCTGGGGTAAAAGTGGATAAGAACCCCAAGATGGACTCATCTATGTGTTCATCAGTAAAATATTCTAGGATGAAGGAAAGCATGGATATCACATGTCTTGAAGCTTCTGGTAATTTGGCAGTAGAATATGGGGGATTTAGTTTAGGAATTTCTACATGTGAGGCCATGAATGTTTGAAAAATCATAAATCTCTTGGGAAATTCTAGGCCAATATATAGCTTAGTAAGGGCCTATATGGATAAAGGGATTGCTTGAGGATTAAGCAGAAGTTGTATCATCTGGTTATTAGATTCACCAGTAATGGTGAAAAGTACTTATTTATTAGCAATTATTATGGCTCTTTGCTCAGGTACATAATACTATTGACATAACCTAATGACTTCCTGGCATGGGTGAGTTAATGGGAAAACATATTTGGGCAAGTGGGATTCCCAAATATGGACTTCTTCTTCATTATCTAAGGATTTATCATAGCACCAGTTATGAATATCTTGCAGATTAAACTAAACAATTGGGTCTGCTATTTTATAATCAATATCATCCAATGGAATGTGTTCAATGTCTATGACTAGGGTTTGTAAAGGATTGACAACAATAGCAGTCTTAGAAGACATGGCTGGAGTGGATTTTGGCTCTTTGGAAGCTTCATGATTTCTAGAGCTTTGCTTTTTAGGTATTTGGCTACTTCTACAAGTTTAGACAGTTTGCAGAAATATTTTTACTTTTAGCAGAGGCTTCTTGGATAAAACATGAAAAGAATGGTGTTTCCTTTTCAATTTGGATTTTCAATATGATTTACAAGATTTTGAACTGGTTTTAAACAAGAAACAAGGTTTTCCTGAGTCTTTTACTGAGAAATTGGGTCGAAGAGGTTTAAGATACCTTCAGAGGTTTTCTGGCTTAATTTAGAGCTTAAAATAGTTCATAAAACTATAAAAACTCATAATCTTCATTCATAATGGTGTGCAGCAATAAAACGGGGTTTCTGTAGAAATTTTGACAGGGTTTGGCATTTTTTTGGGCTTTTTGGTAGATTTCTTATGATAATTTTGGATCTATCAATGGAATTTATATTTTGAAAAGGCTTTTCAAATTGAAAATAGGCTTAATTTGGAATAAAAACCTATTATTTGTAGGTATAGGGTTTCGAAATAGTTTATGAGGTCTTTAAATGGTGGAACAACTTCTGTGAAGTTTCTGGAGCAATGCAAAGCTCCTTAGTGATCTTTAAAGAGTAACAGGCTGAAATTTGAGATATTTTTGGTAAGAAAATGGCGAAAAAATGTGTTTTAACAGTCAGGAGGCTCGTGTAGGGTTAACGCGCAGAAGCATATGAAATAAAATGCATTACCAAGGTTTATTATGCATATTAGGTCTATAGGAAATGGCAATTAATTACAGTCATGTCATAAACACAGGTGATTTTTCGGGCTTACAAGTTTAAAACAGTAAGTGGTTATCGCACGCCCTTATGGTGGTAATCAGTTTTGGGGCAAACCAACATAATCCAATAAGTATTGACCACATGGAGGAGGGAGAAAATCACGAAACCACCCATTTTGCACAAAAATGAGATGGGAGTGATCACACATGTTTTCTGTGCGATATTGGTTTTAATCCATCGGATCTTGCCTGTGGAATGCGAATGGTCTAGTCTGATCGGGGAGTTGCATCAGGATTGGGGAGTGGGACCGGGGTTTCATTAACACGACAGTGTTGGAATTTAAACCTTAGGTTTATATAATGGAAGGGGAAATAATATAATGTATGTTTTAATTAAAAAATTAGAATTTTTTCAACTAATACATATGCGGGTTTAATATATAGTTTTTTCAACATTGACAGTTGTTTAAAAACTATGGGGGAAGGATATTTGTTTTAACAAATAGGTTTAGACCAATGGGATAGAAGGGCGGGGTTTTACATTGTGCACATGGGGTAATAAACATTGGTCTAAACTTAAAATAGAGGGTTTGTGGGTTTATTTAAAATAAAGGGTTTTAATACTATACGGGAAGGTGTAGTTAGGGATTTAATAGAATAAGTTAGAAGTTAATATAGAAAAGGGATAATGTGATGAATGAAAATACATGTTTAACTCTAGGTAAAGTGAAAATAAGCATATTTTATCTTGTTGTATTATTTTACACTTTAACTTAGGAAAAATGTATTTTTAGGGTTTATGAATGATTTTTGAAAGGGATTGAAGTTAGTTATTTATGGTTTTACTTTTACTAAGAAAAAATGGGTTTTACTTAGGAAAAAGGGATTATGATTTATGAATGAAGAGTAAATGTTGATGAATGGAAGTTTTGTGTGGAAATTCAATATTTTTAACCAATCAATCATCGAGCCTTGGGTCCGGTTCCAAAAAAAGTTAGAGAAATGCTCTGAGCCTTTTTGACTGATAGTTTAGAACACTGAATATTTGTAGGGGAGGGGAAATTAGTGATTTTTTCCTAATTATGCCTTATTACATGATTGCTCAACTACTTTCTACCTACCCATATTTATTTCTAACATTTTACTTCATTTTCATGGGTGCATTTAGGCTTGCAACCCTAAAACATTATTCTTTCGAAGCATAAAACTATTTAAGTCTACCTTATTTCATCTGAGAGCTCAGATTAAATTGTTGAGCTCCTCATTATTCTCTACCTATCTAAGTATTTGTCAATTTTAAACCGTTTGACATATATTTATTCTCTATCTAAAACATGAAATTGAAAGCATGAAAAGTTAAGATTAAATTGCTTAATTGATCATGGATAATGGCATTTATTGACACTCTGCACATAATCATTATTCTTGCAATAAAATTAAAAGTAGTGGAATTTGAACTTGCTCACTTTCAGGGCTTTATTTTATCTGTTTTTTCTTTTGGGATCTATATTTTTCTAAGTCCTTTGATCTTTATTTTAGGACTTTTTACCCTTTTTTTGTTTTTTTATTGTTTTTCATTTTTTCAAAATATGGGAAAACAACTTGCAAAAAGCAAGATATGTACATATTTACAAGACTATCAAAGTCAATTCAAAATTTATGAACCCTATTATTATAGGACCCTAACATCACTCATGACGCTTGCATTAAACCCAAATGCATGCATACTTGTAGAAATCATTCAGGCAAGAAATTTGTGCCAATGTATTAAGGGTAAGTGTAATTAGTGTCAATGAATGAGACCATTTACAACTAAATATAAATTAAATTACTTGTAATGATGATGACTATAGGTAGTTTTCCCCTACACATTACCATAATTACCATTAGCACCGAGCGGACCAACATGGGTTTCCAATTCCATCCGCGAATCAAGAAATCGTGGGTTCTCTTTTAATACCAAAATATTCAGCATAGGAAAATTCACCACACCCTACTAGTGATGTAACAAAATAAAAACACAAGAATGAAACCCTATGTGTAAATAGAGACCTCACCAAGAAATAAACTTTCTTTAATAAAACTTTGGGGAAAAAGGGAAGGAATCCTTAGAAACGTGCATGTCCTGATGCCTTGGCAAATATCTTCTCCAGAGGAATAAATATAACCCTGTATGGGAAAATACATGACACTTAGAACTCATAGAGGAAACAAAGAGTAAAGTTAAGAATCTTGTGGGTATAAATTAATAACCATGAAAACATTGTGTATCGAAGTAAAACAAAATTTGAAATCACTAAGAGAGAAATTGGGGAGGTATTTCAGATATGCGTATGTATCCCTCGAAAAAGAAAGCAAGTTGGTGTTACCATGGTGGTGAAGGGAATACCCCTAATGTGACCTGGAAAAAATAGAGCCATTATAAATCAAAATAGCGAAATTTGTGTTAGAAATAAGTAATGTAATTGTATATCTTAATATACCAGTATCTTTGGGGGGTTGAGTATGGGTTTAAAAAGGCCATGAAAGCTGGTAAGAACAGACAGTTGTTGGGGTAGCAACACTTCTCATGGAAACACTATGAGATCTTGACGTCACCTTACCAGCCAAAAAAAAAAACTTCAAACAAGAGGTAAATGATTTTGAAGAATTAGGTTAGGGTTTAGTGGAAGGATGACCATTGTTGGATGGGTACGACAGGATCCCAATCGTTTGTAGATTTTCTAAGACTTATAGCCATGTGATGCTCACATAGGCCAAGAGGAGGTGTCCAATTTCAATTCGTGCTCACAACCCCATGACTGCCCCCTCCCAACCCTGGAATATAATTGGAATTCAATAAAAAAAAGGGGGTGGGGGTCGAATAAATGAAAACAATGACCAATGTATATATACATAGATATAAATAAACCACCACACAATATTTTCATTTCCTTTTGAAATTAGAGAAAGGGAGTACATTATACACCTATATACCTTATTCTTCAATGGCACACGTTAGAGAGAAGAAGTTATTATATTACACTATTGATGTAAATCCTTTAGCGTACATATTAATGAAATATGTATGGAAACTCACTAGTATATTAAGATAAGATGTAGTAGTCCTCATAGGGCTCAACGACAATATAAATAGATCATCGAAATGGTAATTTTATCCCTAGTATGAGCCTTGGGAAGTCAAAATTATACTAGGAGCATACCCATGTATGTAAATTTCTAACCATAAATACATTGAATACACATTATGTTCTCATACTCGTACACAATGCAAATTTATAAAATATACATAGAATATTAGAAGTTGAACGTATAAAGCAATTTTGATGTATCAAATTTATAATACGATGTAGGATATATTTAAAAAGAAAATGGAAATGGGACTAACAGTAAATTGTTAAATTCCTTCGAAAGTAATGCCATATAGGACAACCAAACTAGCATTGGGATAATGTATTGAAATGAATTATCACCAATATTTGAGGTTCTGCAATCTCAGAACCTACCCTGCCATATACAAAAGAGATAGATAATTTATGTAACAAAAGTGCAAGGATATTGTACACGAATTTTGTAAAGTAATACCTTTGTAATATGTTTCCTATTATAAAATAAACTGAATCAAAACGTTGCTACTAATACATTGCTACTTCATGAGTTAAGAATGATTATGAAGACATGATCTTATTGCTTAAAAGATATACAAATTGATTATTTGAAACAAGTGATATAGAAATTTGGAATGGTTATACCACAAGAAATTATATCATATGCCCTCATGTTGGATCTGTGAAATGTATTGCTAATTAAAATTCAACATTATTTACAATAATATAATGTATACCCATTGTGTCCAAATGTCCTGGTACGAGGGAATATATATATATATATATATATATATATATATATATATATATATATATATATATATCACCACGTGAACAAAGAAATAAAACTCCAGTAGAAAACGGGGTATGTTACACATTTCCATGATAATACACATAGGAAAACAAAACATCATACATTTTAAAATACATGGTTATTTATATGGATGCTTTCAAGTGGAAATTTATAAGGATGAATGCACAAAATATTCATATTATAGAGAAATAGTTCAACCATTATAGGGTGAAATTTATAACAGAAATAAAGCATTACTAAACACCATTTAAAATACGAATGTTTTTACGAAATTAGATAAGTTTTGTGCATTTTGGAATGTTAAAAATCATTTTGTTTTTCGATATGTAATATCCAAATTGTAAAGGTTATACTAAGAATAGTTAAAATGAAATAAGAGGGAAATTAGAGGATGCATAATTTATTAATTTTATATTTAGTAATTTTTTTTTGAAGAAAAAAATACTGGTTTTATATTATAAGTAAAGTCCGGTACATTTATCAGAAACCATCATATCAATTTATCTTACATATGTTCAACATTTGTTCCATGTCTATCTAAATATTCCAAAAAAACTATTAAGATGTTACATAAAAGACAACATAGCATATCATTAGTGACCCATATATCATTTAGTTCTTATGTGTAGGAGCATAAAACATAAATAAAAAAGTAAACGAAATTTTTGCATATAGCTATGGAAATGTGATATATCCCTCCTCCCTTATGTGTGAATCCTCAGTGAAAGAGAAATTCATGACTCCATATATTCCATTGAGACCAACTTTTGACAAATTATCAGCTTCCATGTTTGCTTCTCTATATATGTGGTTGATAGTCTAGTCCATGAGAGAGTTGAGAGCAAGGTTTGTCCTTTTGATCCATTCAACAAAAGAAGGAGTGAAGACTGTAAACCCATGTATGGCATCTATCAAAGATTTAAAATCCCCATATATGTGAAGACTGTGCATACGCTTCTCTTTTGCAAAACAAATTAATCCCCATAAAGCCCTAGCTTTTTCTCTTGTATTTGTACCAAGATTTCCATTCCAAGATAGGCTATACTATGATTGTTCATAGAGCTTAATAACAACTCCACACTTGCATCTAACATGTTTTTCAACACCAATGAAGAATCCAGTAGGAGAAATGTTGTTCAAAGAAACCTTACGATTTGTTGTTGTTTTTTCTAGAGTATGTACAGGATCATCAGCCGATGCCGAGGATATTATTCTATGGCATATATGAGGAATATCAACAAGTTGAACATAAAAAATGTACATGTTTCTGGCGTTCCAAATTTCGCATACTATATATAGGGGCACTTCCTTGTGTTTTTCGAAACCTCCACACCACATATCTATATTGTTTAAACCTAAGTGCCTTAATAATATCAATATGTAAGATATGTGCTATATTCTTGTAGACCTGGTGAGTTTTTAAACATTTGAAGAAGATATGTTCCTCTGTTTGAGATGATTCCCTGTAGAAAATACACATTTCGGGAGCCACAAAACCTCTTTTCAAGAGCTTATCCCAAGTGAGTATTTTCTTCCTCCAACCAGCCAAGTAAATAAGATCATTTTTATGGGTATATTCCACTTCCACATCTTGTAAAACCAATATGTCTGATGTAATTCTAGTCTCTTCTTCATATAAAATAGGTATGTTTCCGAAACTATGGGAGCTTGTTTATGGATTCTCCCAACCCAAGTGATATGATCTCCTCACCCGCTGAATACAAATCCCACCTGGATAAGGAAAAATTTGAATTCCTACCATTCAATGACACTTTGACCCACCATTCCTAATTCTATTTCCTCTTTCCAGTTGGGGAATCTTCCATGCCAACCTTTAATAGCCGGAGAAAAGACAAAGTATCCATTTCTATGTAGTATGTCCAAAGTATGTCTCTGTAGATACCTATCTTCTCACATTCCTATAGGTTTTTCAGTCACGATCAATATATTTGATTTATTACAAAACTACCAGGGCATCCTCAAATGCCACCAAGGGAGAATTTTTGTGAAACTTCTCCAAATTAGTGATCCCTTTGTTCTGATGGGTATCATCTCTTTGTAAAAAAATTTAATATCTAAGTGTCTTGTGTATTTATCCCTAATTATGTCCTTCCAAATTCCCCATCCCTCTATGGTGCACTAAATAGATATAATTAAAAGTGAGTATCGAAAAATACTGAAATCAAGGAGGCCCCATCACCAAAATTGTTTTGGTATAGTAATATTTACCCATTTGCAAAGATAATATATTGGTGTAGTTCATGTTCTGCTCCAGAGGAATCTAGATGTGATTGATTTAATCTTAGAGACAATAGCTCGAGGGATCAAGAATAGGTGTTCCCAGAATTTTGTTATCTGATGTAGCACTTCCTCAACAAGGATATATTTTCCACCAAATTTAAGGAATCTATGTTTCCATGAGTTTAATTTATTCTTATAGTTATCTACCATTCATAACCAATCCTTGTTTCTGTAACTACATGAATTTAGACAATATCCCAATTATGTAATGCCATCCTCAATAGCCGTCGACTATACTTCGAATATTCCTAAAATGAAATCAATATCCATATTGTCACCATAATTGAAGTAGAGAGTATATTTATTATTTTTTGAATGTAGTCCAGAAGTTGAATCATAGCTGAGAAAAATATAATGCATTTTTTTCCATTGTGCTATGGATATGATACCAAAGGTAAGAATATCATCCAAAAAAAAAATAAAGGGTAATATGAACATGTCTAGAGATGTATATGCCCTGAAAAATGCCACGTTCTTCCGCATCTTTGATATGTAAGATAATTCCATCTATTACTAATATGAAGATTAGAGGGGAGAGAGAGCACTTGTGTCTTAGACCTCTGTTGGCATATAAGAAATTATAGGGTATCACATTGATCAATATAACATAGTAGATCAATTATATGCAAGCCATAATCCACTCCACATTGTGTGATCAGAGACCAATTTTATAAAGAATGTACTTGTTATATGACCAATATACATTGTCATATTCCTTATGAAGGTCAGTTTTCATCACCACTACCTCCTTATTATAACTCTGGATGGAGTGTATTATTATACATTCATATGCAGTTGTGATTACATCATGGATCTAGTGCATATTTAGAAAAAAGAAATGTTCGAGGGATATGTGTGAATATAGAACTCGATTCAACTACCTTGCAATCACTTTAGAGATGAGCTTGTAAGTAATGTTGCAAAGAGAAGTGGGCCTGAAGTCCTGAAAATATTTAGGAGAGGAGGAATTTCGAATGAGAGCCAGAAAATTAGAATTTATAGCACCAATGATCTTAACACTTGTTCGAGCCTCTTCAACTATCTCCAGTAGATACTCTCCCAGAATTTCAAAGAATTTTTTATAGAATTTGACCGACCACCCATCCCGTCTTCGGCTTTTGTATTTTGAAAAAGACTTAAGAACCAAAGATATTTCCTTGAGATTAACTACCATATATAATTATTCCTTTGGATCCTCATAAAACATATTGGGATATAGGTATAGTTCCCATCTCTGATTCCTATAGTCAACATCTCATTTGGATTTATAAAATTGTTCAAAAAATTTTACTGCTTGTTCATGTATCTAAGAGGTAGTGTATATGTCTTTCCCAACTAAAGATTCAATCTTCCATATGGCATTGGTATGTTTCCTGTGATTAGAATATCGATGTAAAAACTTTGTATAACGATCTCCCTCTATAATCCATATTTGAGCCTTTAGGTTATTTCCTGTATTTTGAGTATCTCATTCTTCCTATCCTCCAGAACTTATCTATGTATCATGTCCTCCCAAGTAGGTTCTTTGTGTTCCAGTACTCTACTGATGCAAGAAATTTCCATTGTTATATTCTTTAATTCTGAGATTAATCTCCTCTTTTCACTCCTCCCCAATATCCCGGTATGGCTTTTAACAAAATTAAGCTTTTTCATTAGAGACCACATCGCATATTCCTCTCTGAGGTCAGACAGCTCCTTCCAGGTGGATTTGACCAGGTCAATATATTCATCATATTGAAACCAAACTCTATTAAAATTGAACGGGACACCCTTATATATGTTCTTTGTCCTCCATTGTAGTAATATAGTCATGTGATCAGAGATATATGCCTTGCATATATATGATTTAATATTACCAAGTCTCTCAACTAGAGATTATTGTCACAAGAATCGGTCCAGTCACTTCCCTACATAGTCTTCTTCCACCCTACGGTTACTCCATGTAGGAGAAAGAGGTGATGGGAATATGTCCACCAAGTGATGGTCTAGAAAAAAATTATAAAGAAGATCTACAAGGGGGTCAAACCTGCAGTGTCTTCCCCGTGACTTTGTTCCAAAAGGGTCACATTTAAATCACCAGCCACAATAAGGCCACTTACCCGTAGAATATTGCATAGTTGTATCCAATCCTAGAATTTTGAATGATCTCGACAAGGAGAATATATATTAAGAAGATGTCTACAACAAGATATACCCCTTATATATCCAGACATAAGGATTCCTGCCAAAAAGCTAAAAGCATGAAAAACTACATGGTCCAGATCCCGGATTGCCATGAGACGACCTGAATATCCATAAGAACTGATGCCAATAATGTGTCAGGAGGGGAAAATCTCTCGAAAGTAAGGAATTTCTTGAGAGGGCTTAATGAGGGTTTCTTGGATGAGTATAGTGAAAGGTTGAGAGTCCTGAATAAAATGTGGGAGACTAAGAAGATTGGAGTGATTCCCCAAACCTTGAATGTTCATGGATAAATTTCTTAACATGGGGCCCCCTGTGAGGGAATCAGTGCTCTAAACGCCTAGGATTCAAGGGGGAATATGATAGGGATATAAAATAAACAAGTAGAATTATAAAAAATAGCATAATTTGAGGTAGGTTTGCCATGGAAATGTCTACTACCCTTCCTCTTGGTCTTATGAACCATGATGTTCAAAGAGGATCTCAGAGTGAGGCGAGGAGAGGCAGAATTGGCACTTGCCTTATGAATATTTAAAACCATCAGGTCCATGGTAGAGTTATGCAGGAGAAATTATATATCGCTATCCATATAATTATGTAAATAGGATGTAAGATCTTGACCATCAAGGCACAATGGGGATGGAGCAAGGGAAGGTTATAAAGGGGGAATATTAGGAGAAATTATAGGAACCATGGGGAGAGATAGGTCCAAAAAAGGGGCATGCACTGAAGAAGGGGGGATATGGCAAAGATATACTGTCAAAGTGGGAAGAGCATCACCAGGACAAGCATCCCAACACAGAACCTTAGGGCCACCAAAAGATTCTACCAAAGAAGAAAGCGAGGGAGGCATAACATCATAAAACACCACATTAATATCCACAAAGGGAGAAGAAGGCGATGTGCAAGGAAGAGAAGAGGATTAGATAAGAATGTGAGCAAAATCAGGTTGAGTAGAGAAAATACCTTTATGCAAAGCACTAGAACTGGGAGAAACATAGGCATGAGGCTTCACCAGTCGTTGGGTGTATACCTTTTGCGAGATATGTTGAGGCCATTGTCTGTTTAGGAAATAGTTTGTCAAATATCTCATTTTATGGTAAAATGGACATGAAAAGGTAATATCCCAGTAGTCTAGGCATTGTCCGATCTTCACCAGACCCCATGCCAAATCTATTTTCTCTAGAAGCCCCCCTAAAATAATTACTTCCACAGGAATCCAAAAACACAGTTTATCAGGTGCACCCATTACCTTCAGATCAAGATATATGAATATTCTGATATCATTCCCTATCGTAGTCAAGCCTTTCTGAGTCTAATATTACAATGGGAGTCTGGGAAATTGAAACCTATGTACCAGTTATAAAGTTGTGGAAAACTTTGCCCACCTACCCAAGGTATCTTCAAAATTTTCTCTGCGTCATCCATTTCCATCAAATGTATGTTGAACCAGGAATTCATAAGAGTACTAACCTTTGGCGTACATCCCAATATAGGCTCCCAAACCTTTTGCACCCAATTTTTCATAATGAAATTGGATGTCTCTTGGACGATCCATTTATCAATGAGTTCCCATTTCTGCAAGCTGGTGGCCATGTCCCAGAGGATGTCATGACCGAAGCTTAGTATCTTAATCTCAGAGCTCAGAAATATTCCTTTGCATCCCTCCCTACAAACCTTACGATGTTGATTATGAGCAGTCTCAAAGCCAAAATCATTTTCCAAGAAATGTGTCACGAGGATGGATGATCTCCCCACTAGTTTCTATGTAAGAAAAATAGGAGGAAGAGACTTATACAATTTCTATTATGCCACCACAGTGGCTTGTACAAAGGCCTTGTGATCCTCCACATCAGACTCAAGGAAGGTGAGGCAATAGTCTATGTGGAAGAAAGTTAGAAATGGAAGGAAAGGATTGTTAATTAATGTCCTGCCCAAATACCATACTGACAAATAAATGAAAATCATGTCGAAATGAAATCCACAATAATCCTTGTACTGTCAAGAATAATGTTTTGGGGAGTATGTTATTCTTGATAAGAAGCCCCGTTTCACGTCAGCCAAAATCAACTACCGCCACCCCAGAGAGAATAATAAATGAGAAATAAATCCTTGAAGGGAATGGTGGCATACCAATATGTAAGAAAACATCAAGATGTGAAATCTATGATCCAAATATCCCATTTTATGGCCAGGATATCCAAACTCTAGATCTGACAATAAATATAGAAGAATGTTAACGATTCGATTGAATGCCCTTTGGGTGTTGCGTCCCCTGCGACTGTCAAATCCCTCTGGTCAATGCAGGCCCCATGCCCTCCCTATATCTGTCCCATGACATTACCATTTGAAGTGACCATGTATGATCGAGTCACCAATTCTGTTTCCTCTCACCTACGCATAGGGGAAACCATGAATGCAAATGCAAAAAATTTCTTATGTTCCTTGAGCCGCTTTAGCCCACTTCGAACAGGGATCTATAAACCACTTAACGGGGAGACGCCAGAGCCGTGGTGACATGATCAATAGATCCTCCCTTGTATAGCTCCTGTAATAAACAAAACATGTCATCCCATGTTACACACCAGACTAATTGAATGACAAAAAATCGAAGGAGTTACTCACTCAACAGAGACTAAGTATGTGGTGTCAGTTTTTCAGTTTTTTTAAGCAAGTATCTGTTTAGTTAAATGTCCTTGTTTGGTTTAAATGAGAATTCCCATTGCCCTTTCTATTACGAATATCGTCGGAATGAAAGCCCTCACTAAACCACTACTGAAAACTGGTCTGGTTTGTTTAGTGAATGTCTTTTTTTTAACTGGATGTATTTGTATTTTTAAGTGCGAATCCCGGAATAATTTTTTTACCACAACCCATTTAAATTTTTTTACTACAACCCATTTAATTTTTCTACCAAAACCCAAGTTATTCAGACCATTTTATAAGGGAGGCAATCTGGACAACCGTTGTTCCAACTCCTTGGTCAACCGTTGTGACAACTCGTTTAAGTAGTTACTCGCTTAAAAATGGTGAAGCAAGTGAAATAGGAATCAATAATTTCCCTTTCGGTGCAAAACCATAAAGAAAAGCTCATCTTCTCTAGGTCAGATTTAGATTGGTCTCTTGTACAAGGAAAGCTCATGGACTCCTTAGATCGGATTGGAAAAATCGCTTCAACTGGAATTGGAGACTTTATTAAAGGAGAGGAAATGAACCTAGATGCTCCATGTTCTTTCACCCGAGTACAAAACAAACGCCTAGGCTTAAGGCCTTTTTCTTCCTTGCTATATAAAGTGTAAGTTTTTTATAAATCCTACGTATATATGTTGGTATTAATAGTGCTCCATCAATTTTCATGGAATCATATGTATTGAGTTTTCAAACTTTTTTATGGAGCTATGCTTGTTCATATGGACCCAATGACAGAAGGGGACAATATGAAGTGAAGCGAAAATACTCATTTGTTAAAAAGAGGGGGCACTAATGCCATTTCATTGTAATCTAGAAAGAGGAAATGAAATGTTTAGTGATTTGGGTTTAATTATGAATTATTGTTCCAATGTTGAAGTTAGTAATGCAATTGATGCTTTCTTCAACAAATTTACTAATGAGGAAAAGTTCCTAGACTATTTCCACAAGAATTTGGTTGCTGGTCACAATATTTGTATGTTGAAAAACTCTTAAGTTACATTCTCTTTTTGGTTTGAAATATGGATGAAATATTTACATTAACCCAAATTTTATGTAATGAGGGATGTGGGTAAAAGGTTGTTGGGATTTTCCCGATGCAAATCGGAAGACAAACAATGATTTGGAATCATATCATTGTTACCTAAAGACAAAATTTCTATCTGATAGAAGAAAGAAATGTTCTCGTAGGATGGATTGGTTGATATATGTTCTTCTAACAAATGTTAAACCTTGTTATCGGTTTAAAGAAATTATAGAAAAGGAAGTATTTTTAAATAATTACAAGAAAGAGAAAGAGTTGGAATCATCAATGGAAAAAGAAAAAATAATTCCAATAGTGATTGCAGCCCTCATTCGTAAATGTCTCATGATTTTTGGCTGAGGAGTAAATCTAAATTTAATAAGCAATATCTTTTCACTTGTCATCGGACAAATTTCATAACTTGTGATTACCTATGGTCTATTCGTGGAAACATATGCAAGCATGCCATAATGTTGGGTTGGTTATGTTCCGGTTCAATGGTTTAAAACTAATTACAAAATCATCAAAGCACAATTGAGTCATACAATTACCCTCTTGAGATAAATATAGAGGCAATATCCACTCTTCCTGAAGATGAAAACACAACTTCCATGGATAGTCACAATGTTGATGTAAATTTTGAAGAAATTGTGATGGCTAAGGAGGAGTTATTTGGCTACTTAAACTTGGTTTGAAACAGTCCTCCTACTACTTTGAATAATATTGAACAGTTGATTGCTTTCGTTAAAAATTTGTTGGATGATGCCAACAATATTCATATTATGGATTATGAACTCACATGTGGGTTGGGTTCTTTTGAGTTGTATTTCAAGAGGAAGAAGAGTTTCTTAAGCCCCAAAAAGAGAAGAAAAGCAAGGCAAAAAAATGCAAGATTGGAAATTGACTTGAATATCCTAGCAGATGAAGATGAAACGTTTCAGTTTGAACAACCCAACAAGTTAGGTCACTCTCGTAGCAACAATGAATTATTTTCCAGGTTTCTTCTGCACGATTTTGTTTTCAATTTGGTTTTAATATTTATTCTTGTATTAGTTGTATTTGATGTATTGATGTTTTGTTGACTATTTCCATGTATGTTTGATAGGTGGTAAGGATATGGTTGGAGATTTATCTAATTTTATGGAATTGTCATTTAAGGTGATTAAATAACTCCATGCATTTACACTCATTATTTTAATACATTGATTTTTTTGTAAGTCATGGAAGATAGCTTTCAAGTGGTTTTATATACTTACATAGTTTCATATATTTGTGTACAAGCAATAATATGATATATAAATTTGAATAAAAACAATGGAAATGTAACAAAATTATTAGAGGAACTGCAATGAAATTGTAACTAAACATGTCAAACACAATTTTGCCAGTTTTTTTATAACTAACAAAACAAACTGGAGAGTAATATATATTACAACATCAAATATAATGTGTTTTTTTATATGAGTTGCTGCAACGGTGAGCTAGTGTTGCAGCAACCATGAGCTAGTGTGTCAGCAATGTTGAGCCACTGTTGCAGCAACAACGAGCCAGTGTCATCAATTGTGAGCCAGTGTGTTAGCAACTGTGAGCCAGTGTGTCAGCAACTGTGAACCAGTGTAATAGAAACTATGAGCCAGTGTGTCAGCAACTATGAGCCAGTGTGTCAGCAACTATGAGCCAGTGTGTCAGCAACAGTCAGCCAATGTGTCAGCAACGGTGAGCCAGTGTGTCAACAATGGTGTCCTGGACTGTCAATATGAATCTATGGATGAAGGGGGACGTTCATGAAGATTGTTGATACAATAATCACTATGTCCTGGTTCATTAGGACAAAGATACCCTCATGTATCCTTAATTACATTCTAGCAATCAAATTCTTCTTTTTTTGTTAGTGTATATTTCTTTTTATATACCCTTGTTGGAAGCCAGATCATTGGATATTGAAATCTAAGACCTACTGAGTGATTCTCACACTTTCCCATAGCAATATTATACGGAGAAAGCCTTGTTAAGTCTATCTTTAAGTTGAGGTAGTTAGATGGATATTTATTTTGGGTTTGTTTTCCCATGCTATCCCACGTTGCTTTACATCCTGCGTGTGCCTTAGTTTCCAATAATTGAATCCAGCGTGCACAACATCCAATGGTCATATCCTTATTCTTGGAGATAACCTCTGCTACTTTTGGAGAGCTGATGGAATTTTGATGTTCCTCTATCACCTACATAGGTTTGGGATGTTCACCTCTAACCCACAGAAGGCTCTCGAAAATATGCAAATAAATGTTCACATCATCCAACCAACTCGCCTAATTTCTCAAATACGATACAAAGGCTCTCAATTGGACATCCCCTATGACATGGCTGGGATTCCATTCTCTATTATAAGGTACCAAAAAAAATATGTTGGTACAATTCACAGAGAAAGTCTCTATCTTGATCAGAAATTGTGATATATGCCTCCTTGAAACCATCACTGCTTTCAACCTTAAGAGGGATATTTTCGATGATAGCATTCTTTTTAAATATCAGGAATTTTTCAGTCAAGTAAACATTGTAATTGGTTAAAGGAGCCCTGCAACTAAGAACACCATCCATTATCTATCTCAGTTCTTTCTTATCTTTCTCCAACTTGGTCGCCCTCCTTTCCATCTCATCCACTTTTTTTTTATGTCTTCGTAGAACTTTGTTTTTATATTCTTTTCATATCTTTCAAAGGTTATGAAGTGAGTTTTTGTCCACACTATAAGGTATTAGGTGTCTCAGCTATGGGTATTTAGGTATATGTAATTTATCCATTCATTCCTTATCATATTTTTGCACACCAATGTATTTGGTCAGTTTGATATATGATTCCTCATCCTCTATTAGTTTCATATCTGGTTGTTCTTCCTCTGTGTCTATAACCATTTATTTTTTTAGTTTGATAAATAATTCATGTTCCTCTGTATGGATAACTATGATTTTGGTATGGTCCTCTGTTTGCACAACAATGTCATCAGTCTATTTTTTTCCAAGTGGTATACCTTGTTGGACCCTTGGAGAGGGAATGCCTATGTCATCAATGGATATGGACTCTACAACTTCAATTTCATTAGTCTGTCTTTTTCCAAGGGGTATATCTTGTTGGATCCCTAAACAACGAATACATATGTCATCAATGGGTATGGACTCTACAACTTCACTGCCATCAGTTTGTTTTTTTCGAAGGGGTATAACTTGTTGGACCCCTGGAGAAGGAATACCTATGTCATTAATGGGTATGCACTCTATAACTTGGGCCAAGAAATCTAATCTATCAGAATTTTTTTTTTGTCTAAGCTCATCTGTTAGGGTTTTAACTTTGATTTGTAGTTGTCTATTTTTCATCTAGAGAATCCTATTCTTCCTTAACAATGAAATATACAGAGGAAAATGTTTACACGTGGTTACTTTTCCAATGTGCTTCCTTGTTAATTCTGGTGGTTCAGTTGGTTGGCCCTCCTGATCATCCCCATACAATTCTAGTTGTGCAATTGGTTGGTCCTCATCATCACCATAAAATTTTGGTTTTGTAGTTAGTTGGTCCTTCTGATCATCCCCATACAATCTAGTTGTGCAGTTGATTGGTCCTCTTGATCATCCCCATACAATTTGGGTTGTGCAGTTAGTTGGCCCAGCACTTGTTCCCTACACAATTGCTGGTACTCCTCTTCATCCCCATACAACATTTGAATTGAGACTAGGCCATATGAGTCGTACCATTCGGATAGTCACGCTATGTATTCATAGTCAGAATGAAGATACAGAGGGTTATCAACTTGTTCTTTTGTGTCAGCAAGTTGGCCTAATCCTTCTTCCATGCATCATTTTTTCATGCATCCTTCATCCATGAACCCTTCAATTAATACATCTTGTTGATACTCTTGCTCCTGCTCTTTCTCTTGTTCTAATTCTATCTCCTCTGGGAGTTTTTCTATAGCAACAGGGAGGGTTTCAGGAATTAGAGCATAACGACCTCTCTTTCCCCTATTATTCTTGGCTTTTGGCACTACTGTCGGGAATTCCCTGTATCCTCTTAATATTCGAGTCACAGGTTTACTCCAAAATATTTGTACTTCATCATCATCATCTTGGCCATCTCCTTTATGTGCAACTTTAGCAGCAGAACCCCAAGAAACCCTCCTAGGTTGAACACATGGTAGGTCAGTTGCCATATGGAAAGGTTCTGTGGGAATATATGTAAGTGGGAGGTCAATGAACCCAGTTGTAGGCGTGAGGTCATGGGGCAGAGTTGCAGCTGGGGGGTCATGGAGCGGAGTTGTCGTTAAGAGGTCATGGGGTGGAGTTGTTACTGAGAGGTCATAGGGAGGAGTTGCAGCTGGGGGGTCATGGGGTGGATTTGATGCTAAGAGGCCATGGGGTGGAGTTGCTGCTAAGAGGTCATGGGGTGGAGTTTCATCTTGGAGGTCATGGGGTAGAGTTGTAGCTTCAACATGAAATGGCCTTCCAATTAGTTCATCCCAAGTTCTCCCTTTCCTTTGCAGCACAACAACCACCAAAAGTTTAACAAGGAATTGGTGGGAAAGGATTTCGAGTGGCCGCTTTGATTTATGCACACCTCGGGGAATTTGGGATATGGTTTTTGGAAGAACGAAAGGCATATTATGCAACCTGTCATGACACAGGTGGTGTAACAAGAGGAGTTGCTCATAATAAATGACCACATACCTTCCTTCACAAGTGAAAAATATATGTACAAGGAATGCAACATCCAAGTAGGGTTGTGGTGATGACTTCCTTCATATCTTCAGCCACTCTTGTTCAGTTGTTCACCTACCTCAAGGAAATTCCTCACAACGTTAGGTTAGGGTTTTCAAGGTGCAAACCACTTTTCTCCCATCTGGGGTAACCCTGACACTTCAGCAATTGCTTCTTCTGTCACATGCACCACTATCCCTGATACCTCTGATATACCCTCCCTATAATTCATGGAAAATTCTAGGGCTATGTCATTGTCATGCCCCTGAAACCTTCGAATATAATCTATCGATCCGACCTGTTCAAATAATTTTTTAATGGGTGGAAACGCATCTAACAATTCTTCGACACTTTCATGGCATACTCTTGCACCTCCCATCTCTAGCCAGAGTTTAGAGTGGCTATGGTTGTGTTATTTGTTTGCAAGAGTTCAAATGTGGGACAATGGCGCAACGGAAGAGTTGGGGTAATGGATATAGTAATAAATTAATAATGGGTATGGGTTATTTATGGCAGTGCCCATATGCAGACATGTGTTGCTGCAACGTCTGCCTCCTATTTGACACTGACATTTTGTTGCTGTTGTGGTCAGGGGAGATTTCTATTACCATTGTACACTATCAAAGATTGCTTAGGAGTTGCCACATAATAATTTAGGGTTTTATTATACCAACTCCTTAAATAAATTGCTTTAAATAGGGATTAGGGTCTATACCATCCCCTCCATGTACCACTCATCCTTGGGAAAGAATTTGCTAGCATTGAGAATAATCTGACTTGGGCTATTGTTGGTTACAGTTTATGGTTTTCAAGTTAACTTCATTGATTTGCAAGTTGTTCATATTATTTTCTCTGTTTGCAGGCTAATTTGTTGTTGTTGTCATGGATGTCAAAATGTGCTTCAGTTAAAAACAACTGGCCTTATGGCTGTAGATGTTGATGATGGATAAATTCACAAAAATTGGATTGTTTGTTTGGATATTTACACATTTATGCCCCTTAACTGAGGTTGGATCTATGGATTGCAAAAGAACAAGATGCCACATTTGCATTTTTCATTTGACCATGTATGTATAAAGGAAAAATAATGATTGATATATAATCTATCTTGGTTCGCTTGTAACTAAGGGTATCTCACATAATTTGTCAATGAAGAGACTTCTTTAAGAATTAGAGTTCATTATACTCAAATTAGGGGCTTGTATAAATAATTGGAGCATGAGCTACTCATGGATAATGAATGAATGAATGTTCATAGAAGTTGGAATTGTGAAGGTGTATTGAAGGCATTATAACAAATAAATAGTCTCGTTTTGTAGCATATTTTGGAATCCTCTATTTTCTGATAAAAATATTAAATACATGACAACGTCTCTGTACATGCGCCAATGAAACTAAATGAGATTGGAATATGACTTCCAGAATAAAAGCCATAATAAAAGCATCCATCACATATTCTAATGACATAACTAAACTATAATAAAAATATAATTCCAATAATAGTATTACTGAAAAATACATTTTCTACATGCATGTGTTGAGATATAACACCAAAAAATAAAGTGAGTCCATCTATAAAAAACACCTCATATAAATAAATACATAAAAAATGATGGACATCAGGTTGCTCCAATATATCTCAACAAATATTTTCATATACTTGGCTAACGGCTTCATTATGAAGCACGTACCTTTTCTGTGCTTGCCCTAAGCTTGGGTGGCATCATATCTGGATTTCCAGGACCCATTTTGCAACCATATACAAAATAAGAAAATAATTTGATGAAATATTGTTACAATGTTATAATGTAGTAGCGGCAACTCGTTGTTGTCGCTACTGCAACAATGATTTGCCGCCACTACAATAGCGAGTTGTTGCCACTGCTAAATATTAAAATTTAACAGTGAGTTATTGCCACTGCAACAATGAGTTTCCGCCACTACTAAAAATTTAAATTTGCAGTGGCAGCAGCTTGTTGTTGCCGATACTGCAATAGCGAGTTGCTGCTCTCTCTACGAAATAAATAAAAAAAGAAATTCTTAGAGATTGCAGTTGTGGCAACACATTTTTACAGGGATGGCAACTCGCTGTTGCCACTACGGAAATAGCGTGTTTTCTCCACTGCTCAAAATTAGATTTATAGTGGCGTCAACTCGTTGTTGTTGCTACTGCAACAACGAGTTGTCTCTCTCTCTACAAAATAAACAAAAAATGAAGTTTGCAATTTTGTTAATATAAATAAGAAATTTAATTTAGAGCAGTTGCAGCAATACACTGTTATAGTGGCAGCAACTCGTTGTTGCCACTACTGCAACAACGAGTTGTTGATACTACAACAACGAGTTGCAAACAAGTTGCAGTAGCGACAACAATGGGTTTCCGCCACCGCAATTTTTAAATTTTCATTATATAAAAAAGAGTAAAAACACAGTAAACAAGAAATTTAGTTACCTTTACTATTGCTCTTGATACTTCTCATTGTCCAAGAATGGTTAGCTTACTCCCTAGTTAAATTGGTCCCTAAAACTAGAAGCAAAAAGAAGTAAAGGAAGCTTATTAAAAAATAGAAATAAAAAGTGAAGTGGAAATAAAAACTAGTGTAGTACTCAGCATCAAAACTAGAAATCAAAGAGGTTGGAAGTAGCTACACTGTACCCTATGTACCCTATCTAAATCTCCTTATTCAGCCCTCTGCAGGAATTTTTATGGCCAATATGTAGAGGAAGATGTCAAAAATCATTCCAATAGGTACGGAACAAATAAATAATTTTCCAATAGCTGTAAGGACCTTCTGGAAATGGCCAATAAGTTCTGTTGAATCAACAAGATGGAAAAATCTACCAAAGAATGTATGAACACAAATAGAAATGAAAACAACCTCAATTTCTCCTTCCTTCCACTCTCGGCTCTAATGCTCTGCTGTTGTTGGAGGGTCCTCATGACAAAGACAGAAATAAGACTTACACAACGAAATGCAGGAATGAAGGTATGAAGTGCTTTTGACGAAATGACTCAAAATCCACTTGATGGAATGAGGAAGGAGTGGTCAACGGAATGAATAAGGAGTTGTGCACCCAAAAAATTCAAATGGCTGAGTGGAAATTTTTGGGCGGTAACTCCTGAGTTGTGGTAGATAGGCCATTACTCCCACTTATGGAGGATGGCTCAAATTTGAAATGGCGATCAAAATAATGTCACTTTGGCCAACAACTACCTGCGCAAGGTAGCTGGCTTGTGTGGGGTAGATTGTGTGGCTAGGTATGCAGGGCTGCAAATGGGGATAGAGTGTCTAAATGAGGACAACTGATTGTCTGCGTTAACGAATGTTAACGTCCCTTTGTGACGAAGAAGACGAGTTCTCTAGGATATTTTCACAGGTAACTGTTGGGGTCCTGTGTTTTGATTGTTTGGAAAATCAAAAGACAAGGCAACATCAGAACCAATCTTTAGAGTTACAAGATCTAGTCCTCCTATTCTCAGAGAGGGATCTCTCAAATGTTTGTTTGCAGAAGTTTATCTTGTGTGCTTATAATATTGATTTTAGACTAGTTATTAAGTGCAGGTGTTTATTTGTTTTATTTCTTGGTTGGAATGATACAGCAGAACATGAAAGGCCTAGGAAAGATATATAGGATGGAAAAATATTTGTTTTATCGGGAAATGGAGTCAAGAAAAGGTCATAACAAACTTATCAATGGATATGGGATATCAAAGGGAAAATCTAACTTGGCCACAGGATCCTTTTTTTTTTGGAATGAGATGAACATTAAATATTTAGAAACAGAGGTTTAATTCTCAACAGAGGGAATTTGAAAGCATAACTCGAACAATAAAGAGCTTTTTAATAGATAGGGCTAACCATGAATTCTACAAATCACACTTTAAGCAAATAATGACTTCAAAACAACTTTTAAAATGAAATCTAAGATTTGGGGAACACCCTATTTCCTCAAATATCTTACTTCAAATGACTTAGAAAACATAAAAGATTCACTGATAATTGCAGTCATAGAAGAGGGAACACCTAAAAACATCTATGATCATAATTATAACGACCTTTAAGCCAACTTTTTAAGTGAGGTCAAAGGGCAAGATCAAAACATACCTCTTTGATTCACTATAAGCAAAGAACTTCAAAGGGAGACTTCAATAACATTTTTTAAGTGGTAGCAGAGAAGGAGGGAGAACCATAAATCATGCTGAAACCAACTATTCAAACTATTAAGGAAATAAACAAGCATGAAGACTAAAGAGAAATATTAAAGCCTCTAAAATACTTTAGCAACAGAAAACATTAAACAGTGAAGGGTGAACAGGTCTAAGGTGCTTCCAAGAGTCATTTCTTAGCCTAAAACTTTCAACCTACCGTAGTAAGAAATTATGGAACATAATGAAAACAAGGGGAAAACATAAAACAGTTCAGAATACTTCACCAACAGCCAAGCTCATGGATCCAATGATAGAGCCTTTTCAGGAACAAGCATGCAACAACATCATCAAGACTTCAAAGACTCCAGTTTCTTCTTCAACTTCAACAGACTATGTATTTATTTCAGAGGGTTTAAGTATTACAAATTATGATCAAACAAAACCAATTTACCAACAATTTCTCATCTTCTACTGCAGTATTTATAGAAGAATGAGGGGGTGAGTCTTAACAAAAGATCTCAAGGATAATTAATACAGACTTAAGACTTCTCGGCCTTTTGAGGGGCTCGATGGAGAAGTTTACAGGTGGACCACTGTATTAATGTTCTACAATAAATATCAAAGTTCGGTGGGAGCTTTTATTGACCTTTGAGGCTCTGTGTAATGTTGAATTAACTCTTCATTCGATCAATAACTTCAGCCCCTGATTGAGTACTTTGAGGAACAGGTGGCACTATGGTAGATGAGACGAATCAATTTGCCTTAGATTGTGGTGGTGGAGGCATTCCTGCTTGATAAAACACTTTAGGTTTTCTTTAAACTCTGTTTTATTTGGGGATTAGGCTTTTGATAATCTTCCTGAGCCATAATCCCTGCAAATCTATCCATTAATCCTTTGTTCTGGTTCATCCTGGTCTTCGGCACTGATACTCTTTGAATGTGCCCAATTCATGGTTTTCTTACTGGTGCACAGGGCTTATAAGGCATCCATGCCTGAGGAAACACTGATGAAATGTGCATTTCCACCCTATGGATGATTTCCTTTGATGAATCGAAGACGGGAAGGTCGTCACCCTCTGCCTCTGAATCTTCTTTGAAAATCATGAGAAAATGATTCAAAACCCTGCAAAATACAAAAACTATTATAAAATCATGCTTTTATAGGTTAACTGCATCGGAAGGCGTGTGAAGACAGCGGGGTCATTGGATGGCATCATCCAATGGTCAGGATTGATCAGGAGAGATCGTAGAAACGTCGAAAGAAAGATTAAATCCGAGCCATCGATCGTGCAGAGATCAACGGTCGAGATTGAACGAGGAGGCAGAGGAGGAGGATGAACCTGAACCGTCGATCGCGCAGAGATCGACGTTCGGGAGCGGAGGTGGAAAGTCAAATGGAGAGAATCTGGGTGATCAATATCTGCAGATCGACAACGGAGATGCCATTGCCACTGTACGATAGCCCGGTTATCGTGTGTGTATCTTGGCTAACTATCGGACAGCTTTGGCAAGCAATCACTATTGGATGAGTGCGCCCAGATCGGACGGCGCACAGCAATATCGCTGGGCATCTTGGTCTGAATGATAATGCGTGATGGACTACGGTTATGCGTGATGAACGATGGTTTTTAAAAAGGTACAAGGGACGCGCGTTAACCGTCGTATGGAATCAGAGGCCATCAGGAAAAAACCACCCTTTCCCCAAAGGCGGTGCGATAGATATTGTCGGTTTTGGGAAATCAGCTTATGGGCGGTGGGGACCACGGAGAGATGAACTCTGCACCGTCGATCTACAAAACAAATCGACGGTGGAGATTGCTCAAAATTTGAACCGGCGGAGAACTTTACAAAATGAAATAAAACCTTAATTTTGCAAATAACAAAGGTTTTTAATATTTTGGATGGGATATATAATAGGGTTAGGCGCCTGATTGTGGGGCCATTAGGCACATGGAGAATGATATGACCGAGGCTTTCTATAACAAGGGCCAATCGCATATCGCAAGTTCGGACATGGGCTTTTCAATCTACCCATTGATATTAATACGTGACTTTGGTTTTTAGACAAAAACATTGGAAAAGTGGGTTTTTGAGTTTTACAAAGGAAAATGGTAATCGAGATGGATTATTTATAAGGTTTCGAGTACGGAATGTGGGCCCATGGTATATACATATAAAATAATGATGCGATCAGGGGTTTTTCAATATAAAGGTTGATCGTATCGCAAGTTTGGGAATATGGCACAAAGACTTGCGCCCTTGGGTTTGTACGATGCGATAAGCGTTGTGGTGGGTTTAGCACTTGGTTCCCGGGCGGAGGCATGTGGGTGGAGTGGTTTAGAAGCTTAGCCCAAGGGGGCCATAGCTTTGTGTATAAAATATTAATTTTTATTGGTTTTTCAATGTTTTCAAAAGGTTTCAAGGGTTTCAGTATAGTTAAAAAATCAGTTTTTAACTATAGGAAAGTGATTTTCATAAATGGAAGAAGAGGATTTATGAAAGCAAGGGAGTTTTTATGGAGAAAAAGGGGAGAAAATGAAGGTTTGAGAAGGGGGAAAAAAAAGTTCTTTCAGCAGTCTTTCACTTAGAATCAGCAGAATTTCTGAATGGGGAATGGGCATAGTAGTGAAGATTTGGACAGAAACAAGAGACCTTGAAGAGTCTTCAAGAGTAACAATTTTAGCAATGAAATTTTTTCCTTGAAGGCTCAAATAGTCTTAGCCACCTTTTGGTATAAAAAATATTTATAGGTGGCTAACAGTGGCTCCACTTCGGGATGGTGCCTTCTTGTAGGTATCAAGAACTTCAGACTTTCATTCTTTGGGAGGCTGATCGGTGCCTGATCCGTTGGGTTGCCCTTCCTTTGCTGGGATTATTTTTCTCTGAAAACTTTTAGCAGCCATGAAAACAATGGAATTTCATCAATAAAAACTTTCTACCTACCCAATCCTACTGATCTAACATTTTTTCCTTCATTAGAGTGCACTTGGATTGGAAAAATCTTTTACAACGTTTTATTCTTTTGAAAGCAGGAAATATAATCTATTTATACTCCTTATTTCTCCCTGAACTAAAATTAAACAGTTGAGTTTAGATGATTCTCTACCTAATCTACTATATGTTGGGATTAAACTGTCCAACAACTTTTTATTCTCTAATTTCTACAACATAAATTTAAAAGCACTCAAGTTAGGATTGAACATTCCAACTTGATGCATGTCTATGGCATAAAGACAAGTTGCACATAGACATTTATTTTGCAGAAAAATTAAATCAAAATGGAAGGATTAAGATCTGAAAGTTGAAAACATTTCCTTCCATTTTTACAGCTCTGTTTTGACTCTTTTGAGTTGTTTCTTCCTTTTCCTCTGGTTCAGATTTTGAGTTAATTAGAACCATATTTTTACATATTTTTGACTTAGAAGATAGGAAATATTTGAGTCATCTCTCTTTGAAACCTTAGGTTCAGATTTTGATTTTGTTTGAACCTTTAATTTCTATCCTAATCTATCTACTGATAAGCCAAGATTAAACAGTTTGGCAAATCGAATCCACTATCCTATCAGCATAAAATTTAAAGCTAATTAGTCAAGATTAGACAGTTTGACTAACTAGAAGTGTGTTATGTAGGAGTGGCATTTAATCTTGCACACTTTCAGATTTTCTTCTCTTTGTTGGTATGGGGCTATACCTTTCTTGTTTTCATAATCTGCCCTCTTTTCTTTCTTTTCATTGTTTTTGTATTTTTGATTTTTTCTAACTTTGAATGCAATGGTTAGACTATGATATTTATAATGAAAAATAAACTTCTTTGAAACTTAGGATTCTTGGCAGAAGTAATGCTTGAGAATCCTGCCATTGACAAGACCTCCATACAGATCTTCTCCATCAGTTCCTTCAAGAAAAATGTATTGTGTCCCCTCTCAGCATGAATAATATAGGGCCCTTTCCACAAATTCTCAAACTTGCCATGTTTTCCCTTCTTTTCTCTTCTTGAATCCAATTTAAGAACAACATTTCCAACTTGGAAATTGTTTGCCTTAGTCCTTTTATCAAATAGCTTCTTCATATTCTCTTGGACTAACTATGTTCTTTCATAGACTTCCTCTCTGGTTTGTTGTAAATGGATTGTCTAGTTGATTCTTCTCTGCATATCATTCTCTTCAATCTGCACTTCTTGAAGAAGTTTCATGACTGACACTGCCAATGAGGTGGGAAAGACTGCATCTATGCCATAAAGTAACTGATAGGGGGACATGTTTATTGATTTCTTTGTAGTCAACCTTTCAACCCATAAGGCATGAACCAGTTTACTGTGCCATGATTTCTTATTTTGTTCCAACAGCTTTTTGATTATATTAATGAGACTCTTGTTGGAAGATTCAGCTATTCCATTCCCTTGGAGATAGTAAGCAGTGTAATGGCCCAAGGTTATGTGGTATTTGTGACAGAAATCAACCATCTTCTTATATTTAAAAGAAACAACATTGTCTGTTATGATTTTTCTGGGGCAACCGAATCTGGATAGGATATTGGTTTCAAGAAACTTGATAATGACAGAGTCATTAGCATTCCTGGATGGTATAGCTTCTATCCATTAGGTGAAGAAGTCAGTAGCGGTGAGGATCCATTTATGCTGAGCTGAGGAGGATGGGTGAATTTCCCCAATGAAGTCTAAATCCCATTGCTGAAAAGGTGCCTCAACTATGATAGGATGTAAAGGTAAGGGAAGAAGTTTTCTTTTTCCATCAAAGATTTGACACTTATGGCAAGACATGACCAGCTTTTGAGTGTCTGGGAAAAGGGTAGGCCAATAGTAACCAGATCTAAGAATTTTTTTTGCTGTGGCCTTCCAGTAGAGGTGACCCCCACATTCTCCATCATGCAATTCATGCATGATCTTTCCTGCATCATCTTCAAGCAAAAATTTAAGAAAAATTCCAACAACATTTTTCCAATATAATACCCCATATAATATGCAAAAACTCAAAGCTTTTTGTTTCAAAAATCTGGCTTTAGTTTTAGACAAATAAGGAGGGGCATTTAAATACAAAAGTACGTAAATAATGTCAGCATACCAAGGATAATTGAGAAATGTTTCTTCAATAAAAGGAGCATCAGATTCCTCTATTTCTTCCAACACATCTACCATATTTATGTCTAGTGCTTGGAAGTTAGACTCAACCATTAGTTTTGCTAATCCTTGCCCTTTAACTAGTTTGGTGGGCCTAATTTCTAAGTCATATTCAAGAATAGTTGCAATCCATTTTCCCCTTTTACCATTAGGGTCTTGACTTAGAATGTCCTTGACAATAGTATGTGGAACAAAAGCAATTATGTGAGAGTGTAAGATATAGACCCTAAAGTCTTTTAATGCTTTCACTAATGCTAAGGCTTGCTTCTCCATGATATTATATTTGAGAGGAGCATCTCTTAAGGCCCTAATAAAGAAAGATATTGGTTGTTCTGGCCCCAAATCATTATTTTGAAGTAAAACTGCAGCTATTGTATGTTCAGATACAAAGGAAAAGATGTAAAAATCTTTGGTAAAATCTGGACTAATCAGGACTGGTGCTTGAGTAAGATCTTGCTTGACTAGTTTGAATGATTTTTTAGCTGGTAAAGTCCATTTTACACCGAAATATTTCTTAAGCATGTTTGTAATGTTTTTTAATAGCTCAGCAAGGTTAGGGATAAACCTCCTTAGAAAATTAATCTTTCCGATGAAAGATTGCAATTCTTTGAGGCTCCTTGGATGGTTGATCTACAATATGCCATCTATCCTTGTGGGGTCTATCTTGATTCCCTCTTCTGAGATTATGTGGCCAAGAAGTTTACCTTCTTGGAGACCAAAGAGTGTTTTCTTGGGATTCAATGACAAGCCAAATTTCCTACACTTCTCAAAAAATTTTCTTAAGTGAATTAAATGTTCTTCATCAATTTTTGAAAAGACAGTTATGTCATCAAGGTAAATAATTATGAAATAGCCAATATCTTCGGAAAAGGCTATGTCCATGGCCCTTTGGAAAGTGGCCCCTGCATTCATTAACCTGAAAGGCATTTTGACATACATCAAGGTGCCCCAAGTTGTGGTAAAACCAGTTTTGATTTGATCACTTGGGAGCACTAACACCTGGTTGTAACCAGAGAACCCATATAAGAATGATATCCTTTTTGACCCAACTACTCTCTGAAGTATATGATCCATTTTGGGCAATGAGTAGTTGTCCTTTAGGGATGCTCTATTTAGGTTTCTGAAATCGATACAGAGTATGATCTCCCCTGTCTTTTTCCTAATAGAAACTAAGTTTGATACCCATTCCGAAAACCTAACAGGTACTATAATGCCAGCATCATGCATCTTTTCAATTTCGGCTCTAACTAAAGGTAATAAAAGTGGCTTTATTCTCCTCAGTTTTTGTTTGAAGGGCTTTTGATTTTCCTTCAGTGGAATCTTGTGCTGAATGATGCTAGTATCATAAGATTTCAGATCTGTGTATGCCCAGGCAAAAACATCTTTAAACTCCTTAAACAGATCAATGTATTGAGATTTGATAGGAGTTGAAAGAGTGTTGGACAATTTAATCATTTTGGGTTCTGTTAGGGAGCCTATGTTGTGTTCTTCTATGTTTTTTTCTACAGGCTCCATTTTTGGTTCTTTGGCTACATCATTAAAGTCAAAAATGTGTTCCAAAGGTGAGAGACCTCTTGGAATTGAACTGTTCTTACATTCTAAAACTTCCAAGTCTTTTTGGTCCACATTGTCAATTCACTTTGCTTCAAACGGATTCTCATAATGATTTATATCAGTAGAGTGTGTTATTTCGGCTTCTGGGATTTCTTCGATATATGGACAGTTTTGATTACGGCTAGATTCTGATGTTGGTATAGTGAAATCGTTTTCTAACTTTAAGAAATTGTCTATGTGTTGGTCAGAATCAAATACTTGCCAGTGATATTTGTTATCAGGTACTGCAGGCCTATGTTTTACCTTTACAGTAAGTTTTTCATTTAATTCAGGTATCTAGCAATTGCTGGCGTTGAAAGTGAGTCTATTTGCTAGATGATTCAGTTCTCTTGGAATGAAAATAAGTTCATACTTTTCAAAGGTTTTTAATAGATCAAGGGCAGTGTTTCAATATTCCCTAAGTCTTGGGTTTTTAGCTGAGTATTCTCCTTTGATTTGTTTTATGATAAGTTCAGAATCTCCTAAGATTGATATCCTCTAGGCTTCTAACTGTTTAAGCAGTTGTAAGCCTAGGAGAAGTGCTTCATACTCTGCAATATTGTTAGTACATGGGAAATCCAATTTGTATGAAAAAATCTGTTTTGTATTTTGAATCCACACTCCTGCTCCTGCACTTGTCTTATTACAAGATCCATCAAAATTTGTTTTCCAAAGTATGCCATCTTTATTCTCATTTTCTTGTTGCTGTTGATTATTAATGTTTTGAATTTGATCGAAGAGAGGATTGGTTTGTTGTGGTGAACTGATTTGGTCTATGTTTTCTTTATCTTGTTGAGTAATGTCATCTTCATTATATAAGATAAAGGAATCTAAACTTGATTGAATAGAATAGATTGGAGAGTTGTTTGGTTTGTCTATGTTGCTCACCGTGTACTTCATGTGAGATTCCCTATATAGTCTTCTGTTTTGGTTAAAAACAGGGATGGTGGCATAAGACATGTCCATTTGAAGGCTACCCTGAAGTTTTGCTCCCCAAGATCTTGATAAGAGCATGCCATATTTAGGGGGAATGTCAACTACAACTATATCCATAAGCGGACTCTTAGCAGGGATCTGAGCAAGAGTAACACATAAATCCTTGATTAAACCCAAACATTTGACTCAACTTGAGTCAAAAGAATACAAATCTTTGTATGGTTTAGTAATCTCTAAGCCTAAGCTATCCATTACCACCTTGGGCATCAGATTGTGTGAGGCTCCCGAATCTAACATGGCATTGTGTAAAATTTTCTCGTGTATGTTCAAGCTATATAGAAGGGAGGGACAGGCCCTTCTTGATATTTTCCTTCCACTTCAATACCAAACAAAAACTCAGGTTTATCATCTGTCAAGTTTAAGGTGTCAGTATCACTTCCTAAGTTCAAAGCTTTCAAAACATGGTTTTTTTACACTTCTTGGGTTACTATTTCAGCTAGGGGGATGGTAATTTTCATCTTAGCAATCTTTCCCTCAAGGCTGAAAGGAATGGTTGACTTGTTGATATTTACATCTGTTTTTTCAATTGAATTCTTTTCAGCAAATTTGATTTGTTGAACCTTGTTTGGACTGGTGATGGGGAAAATTTTATTAGGACCACTAGCTAAAGTGCTGGGGGTACTCTTCTCAATATTTGGCTGGACACCTTTGCCTTTGTTTAAGTCTAGTTTTTTGGCCAAAATGTTGGTTTTTTCTGCTATCCTCTTGGGCTAGTTTTCTATGTTTTTCTTGATAGCAGTGCTAGTGTTCTTATCTTTCAAGTTATCTATACTTCCCTTGCTGCTAAGGTCATACTATTTATGTACCTCCACGATTTCATTTTCAAAACCCAATATATAGTCATCGGAATCTTCATAGGTGTTTGTATTTTGATCATAAGAGAAGAAACCTTGCTCTTCCTTAGTGAGGAAAACATCATCCCCACTGTCTAATCCAATCAAGTTTACATGTGATTCTTCCAACATTTCCAACTCCCTGTCTTCCTTATATTGATCTACGTAGTTCTGTTGGAAGGGAGGTCTAATCTATTGGTCACTTTCTTTTTTCGTATCTTAATTGTTGTCTCTTCTATAATTCTGATTTCTATTTCTGTTTTGATTGTTTTGGGGTGGAGTTTGGTTTTGATTTGCTTGTGCTTTCTTAATTATGCTCATCTCTTTCATCATTTCTTCCATCATTCTCTCCATTTTTGAGCTTGAAGCAGAAGGAGGGGATTCCTCTCTAAAAGATACTCTCTTCTCAGTTTTCATTCTTGTTCTTTTCTCCATTAAGTTGACTTCCATAGAGAGGGCACCCTGTTGCATATCTTCTAGAGTTGCAAAATTTAATTCTCTCAGTTGATAGGTCATGTCAGAGTCAAACCCTTCAGGAAATTTATTTAAAGCAGAGCCCTGTGGAGGTTTTAGTTCTGGGGAAAGGGCATTATACACATTATTAAATCTAGTGCAATAGACTTGCACACTTTCCCCAGGGTTTCTATGGAGATTTTTGTAATCAGAAAGGACTTGGAGAGGATTCTTCTTCACTTCCCATTTGTTTAAGAATGTTTGATGGAAGCCTTGGAGATCATTAATACTATGGGGGGATAAAATTTTAAACCATTTTCTTAAATCTCACCCCAAGCTCTGAGAAAATAACCTAAGCTTGGCAGAATCATCATCGATTTCATTTCTGTCAAAGTAGTCATTCATTTTGTATACATGTTGTGATGCAGTTGTAGCATTTTTAGCATCATATAATGGAATTTTGGACTGGTAGTCTTGTGGGAGATTGACTAGTGGTACAGGAAGGACTAGGGGAGCATACCATGCTGCCATCATAGGTGGTGGGGGTGGATTTACAAAAGGGAAAGTGGGTTGAAGTGGGGTGGACAGATGTGGATGTACCGAGGGTAGATTGTTGAGCTGACCTTGGATGAGAGACACCTAAATTGAGAAGGAAATGTAAATTAGGTGGTGTGGTTTCTCTACTACCAGGTTGTTCACTTTGTTTTGGGGATGAAAGTGAGGACTCAGAATCTATCTAAATTATATCATCAAGTGACCTATTTCTAAGAGGATTTCTTAAGTCGACTTGTGATTGGTGTAGGGCTGCGAGATTTTCAGGGACTGAATTAGATCTCAAGGGTGATCTGAAAACAGTTGAAAATTTTATCTTGGAAGATTTCCTAAGTATACTTTCAGGGTTGTCAACTTCTTCTAGTGGGTTTGGGTGAGGATAGGCTCTAGCATGAATCTTTCTAGGAGCCACTATGCTATGTTTTTCAGACGCAGTTGAAAAAGAAAAGTTTTAACCAAATATGACAATCTTTAAGAGGCTAACTGATCTTTTCAGAAGAAGAAAAATTTTAATCTTAAAGCCTTCTAGCTGAGTTTCTATGATGCTGTCAAGACTTGGGGTCTTCCCAGTGGAGTCTCAAGGACTATTTTTTAGGATCGTGGAGTCGCCAGGTGGAAATTTTTAGCTCTTTTGGAGGTAAAGGTTTTATGGTCCACCACCAAGTTTATTATGAAGCCAAACTGAAATGTTTTTTGGGTTTTTCTGAGTTATTTTGGTCTTATAGGTTATGAGAGTGTCCTAAATCTACCTTAACACTTAGCTAGGGTGTCAAAATGTACAGATTTCACTCTCATGGCTTGGTAACTGAATCCTTCAAGGTTTGATAAGGCTTTATAAGAATCTTAAGGGTTCCTTAGTTTGTCACTGATTCAAATGATCCTATCATGATTAACATTTCTTGGTAGTGCTTGAAAAAGGTTAGTTATGTTATACTTAGACAATGAGTGTTTTGTTTTGCAGATTTTACTCAGAGTCCCACCGTGATCGCCATTATGTGGGGGTCCTGTGTTTTGATAGTTGGGAAAATCGAAAGACAAGGCAACATCAGAACCAATCTTTAGAGTTATAGGATCTAGTCTTCCTATTCTCAGAGAGGGATCTCTCAAATTTTTGTTTGCAGAAGTTTATCTTGTGTGCTTATAATATTGATTTTAGATTAGTTATTAAGTGTAGGTGTTTATTTGTTTGATTGCTTGGTTGGAATGATACAGCAGAACATGAAAGGCCTAGGAAAGATATATAGGATGGAAAAATATCTGTTTCATTAGGAGATGGAGTCAGTAAAAGGTCATAACAAACTTATCAATGAATATGGGATATCAAAGGGCAAATCTAACTTGGCCATAGGATCCTTTTGTTTTTGGAATGAGATGAACATTAAATATTTAGAAAGAGAGGTTTAATTCTCAACAGAGGGAATTTGAAAGCATAACTTGAACAATAAAGAGCTTTTTAATAGATAGGGCTAACCATGAATTCCAAAAATCACACTTTAAGCAAATAATGACTTCAAAATAACTTTTAAAATGAAATCTAAGATTCGGGGAACACCCTATTTCCTCAAAGATCTTATTTCAAATGACTTAGAAAACATAAAATATTCACTGATAATTGCAGTCATAGAAGAGGGAACACCTAAAAACATCTATGATCATAATTATAACGACCTTTAAGCCAACTGTTTAAGTGAGTTCAAAGGGAAAGATCAAAACAGAGCTCTCTGATTCACTATAAGCAAAGAGCCTCAAAGGGAGACTTCAATAACATATTTTAAGTGGCAGCAGACAAGCAGGGAGAACCATAATCATGCTGAAACCAACTATTCAAACTATTAAGGAAATAAACAAGCATGAAGACTAAAGAGAAAGATTAAAGCCTCTAAAATACTTCAGTAGCAGAAAACATTAAACAGTGAAGGGTGAACAGGTCTAAGGTGCTTCCGAGAGTCATTTCTTAGCCTAAAACTTTCATCCTACCGTAGTAAGAAATTATGGAACATAATGAAAACAAGGGAAAAACATAAACAGTTCAGAATACTTCACCAACAACCAAGCTCATGGATCCAGTGATAGAGCCTTCTCAGGAACAAGCATGCAACAACATCATCAAGACTTCAAAGACTCCAGTTTCTTCTTCAACTTCAACAGACTATGTATTTATTTCAGAGGGTTTCAGTATTACAACTTATGATCAAACAACAACCAATCGACCAACAATTTCTCATCTTCTACTGTAGTATTTATAGAAGAATGAGGGGGTGAGTCTTAACAAAAGATCTCAAGGATAATTAATATATACTTAAGACTTCCCGGCCTTTTGAGGGGCTCAATGGAGAATTTTACAGGTGGACCGCTGTATTAATGTTTTACAATAAATATCAAAGCTCGGAGGGAGCTTTTGTTGACCTTTGAGGCTCTATGTAATGTTGAAGTAACTCTGCTGATATTTTGTCATTAAGTTTACTTGCAGAAGTAACTTTCCGACTGTGCTGAGGCGAAAATCTTCATTCGATCAATAACTTCGGCCCCTGATTGAGTACTTTTAGGAACAAGAGGCACTATTGTAGATGAGAGGAATCAATTTGCCTTAGATTGTGGCAGTGGAGGAATTCCTGCTTGATAAAACACTTTAGGTTTTCTGTAAACTACATTTTATTTTGGGATTAGGCTTTTGATAATCTTCCTCAGCCATAATCCTCGTAAATCTGTCCATTAATCCTTTGTTCTAGTTCATCCTGGTCTTCGGCACTGATACTCTTTGACTGTGCCCAATTCATGGCTTTCTTGCTGGTGCGCAGGGTTGCGCAGTGTTTATAAGGCATCCATGCCTGAGGAAACACTGATGAAACATGCATTTCCACCTTGTGGATGATTTCCTTTGATGAATTGAAGACGGGAAGGTCGTCACCCTCCCCCTCTTAATATTCTTTGAAAATCATGAGAAAATGATTCAAAACCCTGCAAAATACAAAATTATTATAATATCCTACTTTTATAGGTTAACTGCATTGGAAGGCATGTGAAGACAGTGAGGCCATTGGATGGCATCATCCAATGGTCAGGATTGATCAGGAGAGATCGTAGAACGGGTGAAAGAAAGATTAAATCCGAGCCGTCGATCGTGCAGAGATAGACGGTTGAGATTGAACGAGGAGGCAGAGGAGGAGGATGAATCTGAACCGTTGATCGCGCAGAGATCGACGGTCGGGAGCGGAGGTGGAAAGTCAAATGGAGAGAATCTGGGCGATGAATTTTGGACCATGGATCTACAAATCAGATGGACGACGGAGCTACTGTTGCGACTGTACGATAGCCCAGTTATCGTGTGTGTATCTTGCCTAACTATCAGACAGCTTTGGCAAGCGATCACCATTGGATGAGTGGGCCCAGATTGGACGGTGCACAACAATATCGTTGGGCGTCCTGGTCTGAACGATAATGTGCGATGGACTGTGGTTATGTGCGATGGATGGTGGTTTTGAAAAGGGTACAAGGGACGCACGTTAACCGTCGTATGGAATCGGAGGCCATCGGGAAAAAACCACCCTTGCTCCAAAGGCAGTGTGATAGATACTGCCAGTTTTGGGCAATCAGCTTATGGGCGGTGGGGACCACGGAGAGATGAAATCCGCACCGTCGATCTATAGAACAGATCGACGATGGAGATTGCTCGAATTTCGAACCGACGAAGAACTTTACAAAACGAAATAAAACCCAAATTTTGCAAATAACAAAGGTTTTAAATATTTTGGACGGGATATATAATAGGGTTAGGCGCCCGATTGTGGGGCCATTGGGCCCATGGAGAATGATATGATCGGGGCTTTGTATAACAAGGGCCAATCACATATCGCAAGTTTGGACATGGGCTTTTCAATCTACCCATTGATATTAATACGCGACTTTGGTTTTTAGACCAAAACATTGGAAAAGTGGGTTTTTGAGTTTTACAAAGGAAAAAGGTAACCAAAATGGATTATTTATAAGGTTTCGAGTATGGAATGTGGGCCCATGGTATATACATATAAAATAATGATGTGATCTGGGGTTTTTCAATATAAAGGCTGATCATATCGCAAGTTTGGGAATATGGCACAAAGACTTGCACCCTTGGGTTTGTGTGATGCGATAAGCGTAGTGATGGGTTTAGCACTTGGTTCCCAGGCGGAGGCATGTGGGTGGAGTGGTTCAGAAGCTTAGCCCAAGGGGGCTAAATATTTGTGTATAAAATATTAATTTTATTGGTTTTTCAATGTTTTCAAAAGGTTTCAAGGGTTTCGGTATAGTTAAAAAATGGGTTTTTAACTATAGGAAAGTGATTTTCATAAATGGAAGAAGAGGGTTTATGAAAAAAAGGGAGATTTTATGGAGAAAAAGGGGGGAAAATGAAGGTTTGAGAAGGGGGAAAAATAAGGTCTTTAAGCAGTCTTTCACTTGGAATCAGCAGAATTTATGAATGGGGAATGGGCATAGTAGTGAAGATTTGGACAGAAACAAGAGACCTTGAAGAGTCTTCAAGAGCCAACAATTTTAGCAATGAAATTTGTTCCTTGAAGGCTCAAATAGTCTTAGCCACCTTTTGGCATAACAAATATTTATAGGTGGCTAACAGTAACCACGGGCACAAAACCCAAAGAGCAATCTATCAAATGGTTAGCCCACTCCATAAATAAAAAATTTTCCAAACACCAAGATGTATCAATCAAGACATGCTGAATTAGGAAACCACATAGATATGAAATCCCAATGTGGTACTATCTAAATGAAGGCCAGGATGCCCCCAATTAACTACCACGAATAAAAAATAAAGTCCACCCGATGATTTTACCGTGATGGTAAAAATGTAAAAAGAGGCATCAACTTTTTTTCACATATCACCCAAATTGAGGCCCCAAAATAATTGCAGGAAGTACATGTTTGAATCCTTAGAACACCCTATCCTGAACCAGATTTCCAATCTCCATGACAAGCTTGTCGCACAACCCTTCAAAGACAATGTTGAAACCCGGAATATGAAATAATGTTCCCCTAGAAATTGTATACAACCTCCCCATATTGTAAATGCGGTTGTGTTAAGAAACAATTCAAATGACAACTAATAACTTCAAATGTAGTGTGCACATGGACTACATATACAATACCAGCACAAATTGCAATTCCATTAGTAGCAACCACAGGGCCACCGAATTTTTCCACCACTGCAGCACCCAATATTTAATGAAAATTGTGTCAACGAGAAATCACAACAGCCCGGAGACCCAGAAAAACAAGGAAACACTAAAAACTAGTGATTTCTAGGGGAAGGATTGTTTATGACTTGTGTAAAAGGAGGGGTGTGGGGAACGTCTTATGTGATATAAGAGGTTCAATCCCAATAGCAGAAATAAATATTCTAAAATCCATGAGATCAGACAAGGGCAGAAAATAAAATTTTGATGGTGAGCATGGTAGCCAGAAAGAATAATACAATATTTTGTAAAAGTTCAAAGAAAGTATCTTCCTCAACGAAGTCCACAATGAGCACGAACAAATATGGGAATATTTTGCCACAGAGTCAGATGTATAATCCTCGTCCCACAAGATTAGACCAACCACAACCACATTGAATGTATAAACTACAACCACTAAATATAACCCCTCCGCAACTTAGATATACCATATGTGTACTTCATCACCTACCATAGAATTTGAAGTGTCACAAGCTACGACAAGATATGCAGTTACAACCACCACTACTCCACAAGCTGCCACCACCACATTGTAACCTTCAATGCGCAGTACTCCTACTTGGCCACCAGCTGCAACGACTCCCTTACACCAGCAAATTCTTACTTCAATCTTACACCATTAATACCTCTCTTCCGAAGTTGGATAAAATGTACTTAGAAGACAGAATAGGGGTTGGAGTTACAAAAGTCTAGTGCAACATAAAAGAGTATTTATATTAGCATTGTAAGTGGTTTTATAAGAATGAGGTAAGTGCATAATTTTGTTTATAATAGCTATAATGGGTACGTAGTAGGATAAATAAAATACCAATTCCTTTTACACATCAAAGATATATGCTTCCATTTATAAATAAAAGAAAATACAAATATGATGAAATTATATAAAATGTAATTATTTTTGTATTATCTATACACCATAGATATATCGGTATATCTTTTCACTTATTTATAAATGAAAGGAAATACAAATATTCATTCATAGGGGGAGTATGGATGCAACAAACATAAAAAAAAAATATTTACATAAGCAAATCCCCTCCATAGTGAGTAACGATCTATAGAGTAACAAGAAAATATAATTAGTGAGCAGTTACTGGATGTGAATTCATTTTATAAGAGCATCCTTTCCATTGATGTTTAAAGGGGAGAAATAGCATAAATTGATTGGCAATAGTATGATAGCACTGCCATTAGTCTTTGGACCACCAATTTTGACTAGCAAGAGTAGAGACAACAAACAATGATTAGTAGCTTAGAAAAGAGAGTAGACCTCGGACCAATAGTTTGATAGGGGAATTTTCTTGCAATTAATGACTATTAATTTGTGTTGGTGTTTCCATCAATGTTAAAGAGGGAGATTGTTGGTTTGTGTGTTTTTATTGATGACAACCAATGCTCTCATCAATGGAAGTGCATGAGTATAGTTTGAAGTAGCTATGGGTTTGTGTTGGAAGTGCATGAGTATAGTTTGAAGTGGCTACGGGTTTGTGTTTAATTGATTTCCTAAATATTTTACCGATTAATCAAATATTTCATTAATTAGAAAAGTGGTTAATTAAGGTGTTAGCATCCACCAACTATTGGTCCAATATGGTTATTCACTATGGTGAAAATTTAAATGGTTTATGTAATTAAAAGTGTGAAAAATGTGTATTAATCCATGGTTTAGTTTAACCACATCCTTAGTCCAAGTTGTTCTATTTACTATGGTAAATACCCATGGTTTTGAGGTCGACCCAAGTTTGATCTATATTGAACCATATAACCTATAATATATTTCCCATGTAGTAAATAGGATGGCATGTGACCTCTAATATTAGTACTATGTGGTGGTACTATTGCACACAACCTGTAATAATCTGTGTGATGTGTCAGAGCGATGGTGAGAGAGGAAGGTTGACAGCAAGTATGAGATAAAATGCATACTGAAGCTTCTTCTTAATTCAATGTGTTGAGAGCTTAGAAACCCATCTTTGATGTAGTGTGATGTGAGCACTAAAAATGATTTTCTAATCTGGCAGTGTGATGTTGGATATCTTGTACGGTTGGTTATGTCTTTGATCCGCAGTGCAATGGCCTACAACAATGATGGTCTACATTAGTGAATAAGTGAAGTTGTCTGGCGTTTACTAGTTGTTTCTTTCCTAGTCTGAATAGAGCACGTTCTTGATCTGGTTGAATCGATGCACATATCCTTTGAGTTAATGATCCCTAATATCTAACTTTTTCTATGGTAAATTGTTTTGATGGTTTACATTGTGCAATGGTGTGCAATATGTAACTTTTTGAATCAATGTGACATGTAGTGCAATTTCTATAACCTTGTCATGTGTGTAAGAAGATGAACTCCAAAAGCATATCTGATCTCTGAGTGATTGTGTGCAGAATTTAGTCCTTCTAAAAAAACTTCAAAACTAACAAAAACTAACACAAAATACTCAAGGAGCAGTGTGCAAGGGCATTTGTCCTTGATTTGTTGCGACAGAGCAACGCATAGATCTCTGAGTCCACACGATGGTTGTAAGGCATAGATATCTGAATAGAGAGATGGTCTCAACTGGATCGATGATTTCTAATATTGTTCCATTCCCACAGAGCTTAAGGTGTATGGCATATACTTAGAGTTCAAAATTGCGTTGATCAAGCGATTTTAATGTTACATATTGGTGAAACGGTAAAGTTCCATCACAAAACGTGAAAGTATATCAATTAATCTAGTGCACGATTATTTCATGTGTGATGAAAGCATAAGTGTTTATCTGATGCATAAGCATTAATTTTTTATGATGAAATTATCTATTTTATGGTCAGATGGTCTGCATATTATAGCCTGGTAAGTCCTAAATTCTTCCTATGATCAAATGTTTGTGGTCTACTTGTAATGTGTGTTGTTTATGATGAAGTTTGCAATGCATGAAGATCTAAGTTTGTGTAATAGTAAAACCTTGATGGCGATGCTCTAAGTTGAGCGATGGTATCAAGTAATAAAATCATAGCCTATTGGCCAACCTGTTCAGGACTGAACTTTAAAGACAAAATCTCTCACAGTGCTAAGTAACATTTTTTCTAGGATCCAAATAATCGTTCAGTGACAAAGTTTTTGAAGCGTAATTTTCTTATTATGATAGGTTTGAAGCTTATCCCTTGTGATCAGATAGACCAAAGTGAAAGGTGAAGAAGTTGATTTTGTAATTAAGTGAAGAAATTTGTTTTCTATGAAGTCTAATTGAATTGGTTATAATGTTGAATTTGCATTGTTGAGTTGGCTTAGCCACAGCCTTATTGTACACAGGGCCAATTTTTATTCATGGTGTGATATCATTAAAATAAAAGGTTTGATTTGGTTCTCGTGATGTAGGTTTTGATTTCTACTTGTGTATTTGATAAACATGTAATGAAGTCTTTCAAGTACTCTATCCATCAAGTCCACTGATTTTCCACGAATTATAAAGTTCTTGCTGTTGTTGAGAATAGTGCTTAAATTTCCATGTAATTGCTGACATTAGTTAGCAGAATTTTTTGATTCTCTGTTATTAAAATTAGTGCAAAAAATTATTAGGATAGTCAGTGCTCAGAATCATTGGCAGTGGTTTAGAATGAATAATTAGTAGTTGATAAATCATAGAATTGGTAATAGGTTCATTTTATAAGAATGTATTTACATACCAGATTCAATGTGAGATTTACAAGTTGATCACTGATTTGATTTGTGTTGTTTTTTATTGTCTTTCATTTTTTTTATATGTCATAATTATTCTATTTTATTAGCTGGCTTAGAGAGTAGTGGCCATTTCAAATTCTACAATTGGTATCAGAGCAGGTAAAATTGTTTTGGGTTAAATTTTTAATTGTTGGAATTTCGCCAAAGTTAAAAAATGTCGAATTCTAACATGCATGTTCCAAAATTTGATGGGAACTATTATGATTATTGGTGCATTAAAATGCTGACATTTTTTATTGGAAAATATTTGTGGGAGATTGTTGAATCAGGTTATGATGAGCCAGAAAATTGGAATGCCCTTACAGCCAATGAAAAAACAACAAGAAAGGAAGCAAGGAAGAAGAATGCTCAAGAATTGTTTCACATTCAGATAGCTCTTGATAAGAGTTTATTTCCACGAATATCAGGAGCTACAACTGCCAAAGATGCCTGGAATACTCTTCAAGAAGCTTACAAAGGTAGTGATCAAGTTAAGGTGGTCAAGCTTCAGACATTGAAGAGAGAGTTCGAGAATCTGAAGATGCAAGAAGCTGAAAGTATAAGTGACTATTGTGTGAGAGTCAAAGATGTGGTCAATAAAATGGCTACACTTGGGGAAACAGTAAGTAATGAAGTTTTAATAAAAAAAGTATTGAGATCTTTAACACCTAGATGGAATAATGTTGCCATAATATTAGAAGAAAGTAAGGATTTGACACAATTAAAGTTTGATCAATTGGTCGGATCTCTCATGTCTCATGAAGAAAGATTGAAAAAAACTTTTGATGTTGTTGAGAAAGTATTTTCCTCTAAATTACAAATTACACATAATGAAGATGCAAGTAGCAGTACTCCCAAAACCAATCAAGATCTAGGTAAATGTCAAAGCCAAATTTTTTCTAGAGGTAAAGGCAGAGGTAGTTTCAGAGGAAGAGGTAGATTTGATAAGAGAAATGTTCAATGTTACTATTGTAATAGATATGGGAACTTTGAAAGAGAATGCAGATTGAAAGTAGGTAAAAATGCTAACTATACTCAAGAAAGTAATGAGTATCCTCCAGATCACTTATTTTTATCTTATGCCAAAGGTGAAAATACTAGTAAAGATGTTTGGTACATAGATTCTGGATGCTCTAACCATATGACAGGGAATGAGAAACTGTTTTCAGCCAAGGATGGAAGTTTTAAATCTAAGGTCAAGCTCGGTGATGATAAATCTTTGGAGGTTGTTGCCAAAGGAGCTGTGGAGATCCAGACAAAAGAAGGTATAAAGAGTATTCATGATATTTATTATACTCCACAATTGAAGCACAATTTGTTAAGTGTTGGGCAGCTATGTGAGAAAAATTATAAAGTATTCTTTGAAAATAAGACATGTACTATCTATGATCAGAATAAGGGAAATAGGGTGATCACTGTTGTGCCTATGACAAGAAATAGGATGTTTCCCTTAAGGTTTGATGAACATAGCAACACCCTTGCAAATATGGCTTATGAGGATTCAAGTTGGCTATGGCATCTCAGGTATGGGCATTTAAATTTTCACAGTTTGAAGCTTCTAACCTCAAATGCATTAGTTTCTGGTTTTCCCAAGGTAGAGGAGCATAAGGAGGTTTGTAAAGGATGTGCTAAAGGCAAGCATGCAAGGGAAAGGTTCCCAAAGGGAAATGCATGGAGAGCTCATCACCCACTTCAGCTTGTTCATTTAGACATATGTGGTCCTATGCAGACTAATAGTTTGGGTAATTGATCATATTTCATCACTTTTATTGATGATTACTCACGAAATTGTTGGGTATATTTTTTGAAGGCCAAAAGTGAAGCCTTGGATACATTCAAAAATTTCAAGGCACTTGTAGAAAATAAGAAAGGGTCCAAGATCAAATGTTTGCGGACTGACCGTGGAGAAGAATTCTGCTCAAAAGTTTTCCAGAGTTATTGTGATATGAATGGCACCAAGAGGCAACATACTACAGCATACACACCCCAACAGAATGGCGTAGCTGAACGAAAGAATTGCACTGTGGTTGAAATGGCAAGGTGCATGTTACAAACTAAGGGATTGAGTAATTCTTATTGGGGAGATGCAGTTTCTACAGCAGTGTACATCCTCAATCGTAGCCCCACTAGTGCACTAGAGAAGATGACTCCTTATGAAGCTTGCTATAAAAAAAAGCCTAATGTTAATCATTTCAAAGTTTTTGGTTGTTTGGCTTATGTGCATGTACCTGATCAAAATAGGAAAAACATAGATGCAAAGAGTGAGTTATACATTTTCATTGGGTATAGTGAGACAAGCAAGGTTTATAAATTGTATAATCGCCTCACTAAAAATCTTATTGTATCAAGAGATGTAATTTTTGATGAAGGGGGAGTTTATGGTCATCAAAAAGGCCATGTTGAGAAGACAAAATTTGTTTTGAATGATGATATAATTGCTGATATTGAGCAGCCAACTAATGCTTCTATATCTAGTAGTTTAACTCCACCAAACAGTCCTTCATCAATTTCATCAGCATCAAGTTTGAGTCCAACTTATTCTCCAAGTTCTACAAGGAAGGTAAGGAGATCGAGTGACATATATCAGAGGACTGCAAATCAATCACATGAAGAAAACCCAATAGGCGAGATAGTGAATTTTGCTTTATTAGCCAAGGCTGATTTTGAACCATCATGTTTTTTAGATGCATGTACTAATGAGGTTTGGGTGCAAGCTATGCAAGAAGAGATAGATTCCATTCACATGAATGACACTTGGGAATTGACAGAGCTTCCGTATGACAAGAAAAAGATTGGCACCAAATGGGTCTGCAAGACCAAATTTAATAGTGATGGGAGTGTTGAAAGACACAAGGCAAGATTAGTTGCCAAAGGATTCACACAAAAGTATGAAATTGATTATGAAGAGACATTTGCACCATTAGCAAGACAAGAGACCATTAGAATGCTAATTTCATTAGCAGCTCAGAAAAGGTGGAGCGTACATCACATGGACGTGAAAAGTGCCTTCTTGAATGGGTACTTAGAAGAGGAAGTATATGTGGAGCAGCCACAAGGTTTTGAAGTGGAAGGAAAGGAGAATAATGTCTACAAGTTGAAGAAGGCTTTGTATGGTCTCAAGCAAGCACCAAGAGCGTGGTATGCTAGGATTGATGGATACTTTCAGGAGAAAGGCTTCCAGAGAAGTAAGAATGATCCTACCCTTTACTACAAACAAGAAGGCTTGATATTTTGATCATAATTTTGTATGTTGATGATCTATTATATATGGGTAGTAGTTCGAAAATGAATGATGAGTTCAAAGTTGCTATGATGAATGAATTTGAGATGAAAGATCTAGGTCTCATGAAATATTTTCTAGGAATGGAGGTTTATCAAACTAAGGATCAAATTTCCATTTGCCAAACAAAGTATGCACATGATATGTTGAAGAAATATGATATGCTTGATTGTAATGGATCCCCTACTCCAAGTGCTCAAGGAGTTGTATTATGTAGGGATGATGGTGTTGATTTAGTTGATGAAACAACTTACAGAAGTATTGTGGGGAGCTTGATGTTTCTAACACACACAAGAACTGATATTGCATTTTCAGTTTCACTTGTTTCAAGGTATATGACAAATCCATCTGAAATACATATGAAGGAAACCAAAAGAATTTTAAGGTATGTGAAAGACACTCTAAATTTTGGTATTCATTACTACTCTGCTGAAAAGTTCAATCTTGTTGGATTTAGTGATTCAGATTGGGCAGGTAGTGTGGATGACTGTAAGTCCACATCTGTAAATTGTTTCTCTTTTGGTTCTGGTTTGATTACTTGGAGCTCAAGAAAACAAAGCATTGTTTCCCTCTCATCCACAGAAGCGGAGTATGTTGCAATTACTTCAGCAGGTACAGAAGCTCTTTGGCTCAGAAAATTTTTGGAGGAAATTGGGGAGAAGCAAATTCAGCCTACAGTCATTTATTGTGATAATGTAAGTGCCATAAAGTTAGCAAAGAATCCAATTCATCACAGCAGGATAAAACATTTTAACATGAAATATCACTTCATTCGGGATTTGGTGCAGAAGAATGATGTTGAATTAAAGCACATAAATACTAAGCATCAGCTAGCAGATATCTTCACCAAAGTAGTTGCAAAAGATCAATTTATGACACTAAGAGATAAGATAGTAAGCCCTCATTAAGCATTAAGGGGGAGTGTTGAGAATAATGCTTAAATTTCCATGTAATTGCTGACATTAGTTAGCAGGTTTTTTTGATTCTCTATTATTAAAATTAGTGCAACAAATTATTAGGATAGTTAGTGCTCAGAATCATTGGCAGTTGTTCAGAATGAATAATTAGTAGTTGATAGATCATAGAATTGGTAATAGGTTTATTATATAAGAATGTATTTACATACCAAATTCAATGTGAGATTTACAAGTTAATCACTAATCTGATCTGTGTTGTTTTTTATTGTCTTTCATTGTTTTTATATGTCATAATTATTCTAGTTTATTAGCTGGCTTAGAGAGTAGTGGCCATTTCAAATTCTACAGCCTTATTGTACACAAGGCCAATTTTTATTCATGGTGTGATATGATTAAAAAAAAGGTTTGATTTGGTTCTCGTGATGTAGGTTTTGATTTCTACTTGTGTATTTGATAAACTTGTAATGAAGTCTTTCAAGTACTCTATCCATCAATTCCACTGATTTTCCACGAATTATAAAGTTCTTGCTATTGATGAGTGTTGAAGAAAGTTACTAAAGAAAGTTAAGATTGTGTTTATTGAAAAAAGTTTGAATTACAAAGTAAGCATTGTGTTGAGAAAAGAAGAATTTTCAAGGAACTAAAAAGTGAAAGTCATTTTGAAGTATATAATGAAGCTTGTAGATCTAGTTTGAAAATCATATAAAAATATAGGTCTATAGTGATTTTGGGAATTGGTGTCTCTAGCAAGTCGAAGCTTACAAAATTATTTGGGGTCGGTACAGGCGAGTTTTGCAAAGTGATCAAAGAGGTAGGTGCCTCCATCACGTTGAAGTCCATGGCGAGTTGGTGCTTGCATATGAAATGAGGTTGGTGCCTTAACTAGGTTGGAGCCTACAGAATTTTTTTGCTGGCATATTTCAGGGGATCTAAGTCTCCTACTAGTTGGTGATAGTGAATTAATATAATCAAATATTGAAGACAAAGAAGATAAGAAGAAATGTGGTTTCTCTCTTTATGGGTTTCCACATACATTAATGTATCGATGTGATAATTATTTTATTATCTTATGCATTGTTATGTTTACATGATTCTGCCCCCCCTCCTAATTCGTAATAGTTAGATTATTAAAAAGTAATCTTTCTCTTTATATATATGTGTGTATATTTATATATATATATAATCACTATTTAAATATATTAATTAGCATGGAAATTCAAATATTTTATTTAAAACTTCTATTGAAATATCTTTAAGATAAAATATTATATATTTTCCTCAAATTAAAAAAATAAGATATATTTCACTTAAAGTTACATTATTCTTTTATATAAATTTGATACAAAATTATGTTATTTAATATTGATATAAAATTTTGTTATTTAATATTGACATCAAATATTTAAGAGACATATTTTTTATTATGACATGTCTACTCTATCTTAATCGCATAAGGAATTATAACTATCTTTCATATTTGTTTGATTTGTGTTGTGGATGTGAGAGTCTAACAAGTGGGTTGGGCTGATTGTTAAATAATTGAATTCATTTTTATTTTATTTTTTTAATAGCCCAAGGAAAATTTCATCTATATTGAAGAAGAATATCACTTATATGCAAGAATGCTTTGATGTATTCTATAATTTTTTAATATTATTATATGATTTTTAAAAATAATATAATCTCATTAATTTTACTTGTTGTTAGAAGAAAATTGTTTAGAACTACTTAATTTTTCATATTTATGGTTCTAAAGTAAAATATAATTAGATATTATTTTTTGGATTTAACTACTTTAAATAAGCTATTTATTTATGACTATTTCTATGAGAAGTAGTGGTAACTTATTAATTTCTCATGATGTTTGAATAGTTGTAAGTGACTAATTTTTCATGACTTTTGAATAGTCCACTTAGCAGGGATAAAGAAGTGAGATTGAAATAGTGAAACGAATCACATAGCGTCAATCATCACTTTCGGGCTTAATTGTGGGGTTTCACCCCAATCAAGCCCACTTAGCGTGCTACCCCATCTACAAAACCTTAGCAAGACTAATTTCTCATGATTTTTGAATAGTTAACTTAGCACCACTTAGCTTGCTACCCCATTTGAAAAACCTTAACAAAACCAATTTCTCATGATTTTTGAATAGTCCACTTAGCACTCATTGCATCACAAGCTACCCCATTTGCTAAACCTTAGCAAGACTAATTTCTCATGATTTTTGAATAGTCCACTTAGCACCACTTAGCTTGCTACCACATTTGTAAAACCTTATCAAAACTAATTTCTCATGATTTTTGAATAGTCTACTTAACACTCATTGCATCTAGTGATGCTCACAAGGGTGAAGAAGTGAGATTGAAACTAGTAAAATGAATCACATCACATAGTGTCAATCATGACTTCCGGGGCTTGCAACTTCTCGAAAGATCACCCATCCCAAAACTCCTTTCACTTAAGCCCACTTAACTTGATACCGCATTTAAAATATAATCAATTTAAATTAATGCTAAAATGAAAGACAATTTTCACGACAACTCAAAATTTTATTGATTTGTTACCCAATTAAATTTAAAATATCCAACCTTCAAAATAAAAAAAATTATTACAATCACAAATCATAAAAATCATATTAAAAATTCATGTAACCCATAAAATATCATCTTCAAGTGATCTTGATAACTTAAAATATTATAGTTTCTCAAACAAAAATTTAAACCAAATAATGTTATCACTCACACAATTAACAAACAACAAAATAATCTACCACCTCACTAAAAGTTTATCATCCTATTAAATTACCCAAATATTCTATTATCACCTGAGAATCCAGACATCCAGAAACTAGCTGTGCAACTGAACGTAGGCTCCGCAGAACTGTTAACATTAGAAAATCATAATAAAAGTAACGGATAAATATAGGAACGGGATGTTCCAGGCGCAGAGAGATGACACTGCCTTTATGCATATATTCTTTGTTCAACTCCAGATGAATGAAAGAAAGTTGATATATGGAAACAGTGTCATCTCCTCTGCACCAGAAACATAACATCGTCTCCTCTTTCTCAGCAGATGATATACGCTCTTTTTCTGCCTCACAGATCCAAAATATATACAAATTAGAATGCAGATATCCTTCCCATATTTATAAGGAAACGAAATAAGTGCACCTAGCTGAGAATTCAGAGCTATGGGTAGTTACAGTAATATGTCATGAGCATTTTCAATTCAATTTTTCAGATAACTTGTGACCATTTCATTTCAATTTTGTAGACTAATCTTAGTCTCCATTTACTAGACAATCGCATTGTACAGCCATGTGTTGATTTGAATTTTAAATGGATGTGAGTGTTGTAGGAAAATGGTAGGTGAAAAGCATTTTGTTCGTCAAACTCTCAAAAATCTATTTTGTAAAACCCCTCATAAAAGGTTTTACGTTCGAAAAAAAAACTTTTTAATAATAAAATCTGTTTGAAAATCTAGTCTCATATATCAGTTTTGAATTGCTAAAGCTATTTTAATGTTTTAATATGATTTAAAAATTATTCCAATTAAATTTTAAATTGGTGTATAAAGAGTTTGTAATATGTCTTAAAATTACTTTTGTTTAGTTAAAAGATAGATTAACTAGGAAAGACCCACAAATATCTTGCAGAGTGAAAGTTTGTTCGATTAAGAATCATTAGTAAGTAATTTTGAATGATCTAATTTTTCTGAAATAAAAATAATGAGTCAGCCTGCATTGGCAAATATGACTATTCTCACCACTAAATTATAATAAATTTTTATATATAAATTAATTAAAATAAAAAATAAAAAATTATTATATATAACACAAGGCATTCACCTACACCTACATGTAACCACTCTACTTTTCGACTTTGAATGAATTACATATTGGAAGCAAATGTTCGTCTAATTCCAAGATATGACCAAACCATTAGGAAAGCAATACAGAAAGAGACATGACCTCTGACCGGTCTAATATTGTTGACAGCAATCTGATCGCACAAATATTTCAATTTCCATGTTTAATTAGTTCACCATATTCCAAACGTTAAATTTATCATATATTTCAATTATTAAATTAGTTCACCATATTCCAAACGTTAAATCTATCTTATATTTCAATTATTAAAGTTATAGTAATTTGGACTGTGTGATCCCCAAGTCAAAAAGGTGAACCGAGGACCCACGCTTTCAAGTCAAAAAGGTGAACCGAGGAATTGACCAGGGAAATCCGATATATTTCCATGGTCGTTCCTGAAACAAGCAACGGAACGCTTAAAAAATATAAGCTTCATGCCACGTGTATATATATATAATTTTTTTAAATGTATTTTGATATTATTTATATATATTATTTTATTTTATAATTTAATATAATAGAATCTTTTCATAAAAATTTGAAATAAAGAAAAGAAAGATCAAAATATGATGAAATAATATTAATTTATTATAATAAAACAATTTGATATTGTTTATTTATATATTTTAGTTTATAATTTAATAAAATTATTTGATAAAAAATTAAGATAAAAGAATATATATATGTGTGTGCAAGAACTAATTTTTGGTATGATAAAGATTGTAAAAGTTCTAGGAGAGAAATTAAGGAAGTTCTAGATGAGTCTTTTAAAATTGGGAATATATATATATATATATATATATATATATATATATATATATATATATATATATATATATATACAAAACCTTAACTAAAAGGAAAAAAATGTAGTATAAAAGACAACAAAATCTTTTACACCTCTCTCAGGTAGCTCCTGAGAAATTTTGGAGGCAGATTCTAACTAGAAAAACTAAATATGATAATAGAATTTCTTTACATGACTAGAATTCCTATCTTAAAAAGATTTATGAATCTCCAAATGTCATCGATAACTTTGAAACCCTACTCACATTGGAAAATTTTTTCTTATTAGAACACATAGATATTGGGGTTAAGCGCTTGGCAAATGGAAAAGCTAAGGACATTGAAGGTTACCAGGCAGAAATCTTAAAATTTGGAGGTCTTGTTGTCATCCCTCACATCCACAAGCTTGTCAATCAAGGAGTCAAGCAAGGGTAGACTCAGCGCCTCATTATTCCTATTTTTAAAGGTGGGGATAGAAATAACCCCTCTAATTATCGGACAATTATGATTAGCCCTCTCTTAGCCAGGTTATATGGTGTTATCTTGGAAAAGAAGATGAGCATATGGCTTGAAAGTGAAGGTAAGCAGGCTAAAGGTGAAGCAAGTTTTAGAAGACAAAACTTGACAACGGACCACCTCGTTACGCTTAGGATCATTGTGGACGAATGTCGTAATGATAAATCCAATCTCTTTTGTTTCTTTGTGGAATTTAGAAAGGTTTTCAATACGATACCTAGAAATAAACTATGGAATAGATTAGAAGAGCTAAAGGTTCCTTTCAAGTTCAGAGTTTCCACTATAATGTTATACGACAATGTAATTGCCAAGTTTAAGAGAAATGAGGGGTGGTCGAAAGATATTAACTGTAATATCGGGGTTAAACAAGGTTTCCCCCTCTCCCCTGCCCTATTTGGAATTTACATTGACAAGCTAGAAGGTTGTTTAGAGGAAGCAGGTTGTGCTGACACGTTCTTAGTTGGAATAGTCACCCTCATTCTCCTCTATGCTGACGATATTGTTCTTCTGGCAAGGTGCCCATCTGATCTTGATAAGCAACTAAGGCTTCTTAAGGATTTCTTCTCTACCATGGGTATGACTATTAACACCAACAAAAACAAAGTTATGATTATCAAATCCAAGAAGGACACTTACGCTAATTTTTTGTATGACAATAGCAACTTGGAGGAAGTGTCCTCTTACAAGTACCTAGGAATTTATATTCATCACAAGCTCAACTGGAACTATAGAATTTAGAAAAGGGTTAATCGAGGGTGGAGCACCTATTTTGGTCTTGAAAATAATTGTAAAACAACAAAACTTGTGATGTGGGATAACAAGAAGCTCCTCTTTGAAACTTTAGTCAATCTTGTTATCTTGTATGGGTGTGAGGTTTGGGGTTGCAGCATCTCTAGAGAATCCTAGAGAAAGATTGAGCAAATCCAGAAGAATTTTATAACATATAACCTAAAAATTAAAAGTAATATACCCTATCCTATTCTCCTTATAGAAGTGGGCCTTTCCCTTATCGAGACCGTAGCTATGACTAGGCTCCTGTTGTACAAACACAAAATCAGTAACATGGGAGACCATAGACTTCCTAAGCTAGATTTAAATTCCAGCCCAAAACGCCGAAGGCTCAAACAAGGTTGGTATAAAGATACTAGGGTCTGGTTAAACCATTAGGAGATCGACAAAAATATTTCATTTCAAAATATTAATAACATTACAATTATTGTTAGTTCTAAGTTTAAAGAGAAAATGTGGTGTGAGAAAGATTTAGAGGCTAAAAGAAAATTAAGATATTATAAGGAGGTCATCAACCCTACTCTAGAAGATCAAAATTACCTCTCTTTTTAACTAGCTCAAAGAAAAAAATTAATATAGCCAAGATAAGAACGAACTCTCATGAGCTACATAGTGAAACAAGTCGTTGGGCAGTTCCTAAAACACCATGGTTGGAAAGAATCTACCATCTATGTGAGAATATGAACATTGACGATGAAAATCACTTCCTCTTAGAGTGCCATTCATACACGCACATTAGATCTTAGTATCATAATATTTGTTGCAATATTGACCTTCCTAGCCTTTTAACATGTCAAAATTATAGTGAGCTCGGGACACTTCTCTCCAAGCTTTTTAAGCATACGAGTACAGTTTTAAAGAAAACTAAATAATTCGTACTTTTAGGTCTGATAGACCAAATTTGGTCTCAATGAACGTTAACCACCACCACCACCACCATCATCATCATCATCATCATCATCATCATCATCATCATATATATATATATATATATTCTAACAAATATGGCAATTTGATTATTAAAAAAATAATTAATAGTAAAAAATATAATTTAGGTATTAGATAGTAATAAAAGATTAGTTAATGTAAACACTAATTTATAGAAAGTTTTTAATTTTTTAAAAATATATATGTTAAAATATAGTTTTATTTATTGATTTTTTATTCATTATGTATTAATTTAGATAGTGGTTTTCACTTGCTAAGATGAGTAGAATAAATTTTATATGAAAAATCAAGATATACCAACAATCAAAATCTATTGGAACTCGATTTCTTCACAATTTTGTTTATCGTTTATATTGTATGAATATTACACATTGTATGCCATAATATTTCTAATTTTGATGATGTCTCACTTGCAATCACTATTTTATAATAAAATAAACAAGTTTTATAAAAAAAATATATCTCAGATATCACTATTTTATAATAAAATAAACAAGTTTTATAAAAAAAATATATCTCAGATACTATTGGAAACAAGTGATCATGCAAGAGAATATTTCCAAAGTAAATAAGATTTAGAAGGTCTCATCACATTTACTAAAGGTAGTGATATTCCTTAATTTGATTTTTTTTAATTGAGTTATGAAGATAATATTAAGACGTGAGTTTCTAAATATGATATAATAGAGATTGATTAGAAGAATGAGGTATATTTACTCACGACATGTAATATATTATTTTTTAATTTGGTAATTGAGAGAATTGGAGATTTTAAGGATGCTTTACAAGAATTGAGAGATTTGGCCCACATTGAGTGGATCTTAATAAATCCTCATTTCGTATATACATAATTAAATGAAGGAGAAAAAGAGAGTGTGGTAGGAGAAGGAGCGAGTGTTTCAATAAGTGAGAAGAGAAGCCAAATGAATGTTTTATCATGCCAAAATGTAGAAGAAACTCAATGGGTTGTAAGAAGAGGTAGTGGGAAGCAAGAGTAAAAGTTTGTAATGTTTGTGTCGATGAATTACCAGAATATGTGATTTATTTAAGAGTCCTTGTGTATTAAGTATATTGTTTTTATGGATCTCTATGTTTTACGATTGTTTGAATATCTATGTTTTATAATTGTTTGAATTTGTGTATGAGCTTGGATCGAAGTGAGATGATATGCCTCTGATACTAGCATAATCCAACATTTTTTCTTTTGTTAATGTTAGTATAATTGCATGAAAGAGCATGTAGAAACCATATGTCAAAACACTTAAAGAAGAAGCAAAAAAAGGAGACCATAAAGATAATGCACACAAAATTTTGATAACATAGTTCATCGAATGCGAATTATGTCTTCGGGCCCCCCTTCAATAGTGGGAAGGCTGCTTCATTCATCACAGAAAAATGAAAATGAGTCAATGGAAAAATACATGATTATACCTACATTTCTAAGGATGACAAAAATGGGTTGCTCATATGGAAAAACAAACTGCACTGGTGAAATCATGGTGAAATTCTAGTTAAAATGAGTATAAGCTCGGTTATATTTTGTCAGTGTCAACCCTGAACCCCCAAGAGAATCTAAATATTCCACAATAGATTTTGTATGGAATATTCCTAGAATATTCTAAAGAATATTCCTCTAGAATATTCCAAAGAATATTCCTTTCGGATATGCCCCCCTAGAACTCTTCCATCAAGGTTCCACCATGCACAGGGTTCCACCAGGTCTCAATGCTGCCCCTCAAATTCCAAATCATCAGTTTGTTCCGCGACCTTTGTGCCCCCTATCGAATGGTGCACCCTTGGTTTAAATGTAATGAGGTGGGTGGAAATAAAAAATCCCCCACTTGGGCCTATTGGTTGGCATATGATTGTCAAGTTATTTGGTCGGTGGGGAGGTCGCGGGTTCCAACCCTCGCCAACCCATTATATATATAAAATAAAAAAATTTATTTTATTTTTGAACCCATTTAATGTTTGTTGTTTAAATATTAAACCACCACCAGTAACATTTTTTAACCATTTTCACCAATATATATATATATATATATATATATATATATATATATATATATATATACACATCATTGTTTGGTAGGGTTAGGGTTAGTGGGCTCGCAAGTTTGGTGGCCTTCCAACCATATTTTTTATTTAAAAAATCATTTTATTGACCACCAACAAGTTTAATTCAGGTCACTGACAACTATTGTAATAGTTTCCTCCACATGGTCTTGGTCGATTAGAGCCTAAATAGCCCTTAGTTGGGTATCATGTGACACCATCTAATTGGGCCGCCTTTTGCCTCCAAAGCTAGTGAGGTGCCACCATATTTGGTAGGTCCGCCTAATTTAGTTAGTGGTTTAGCTAGACCCCCAAATTGGAGATGCTCCAAATTTATTTGGGGCTTTACTAACTTTTTTCCTTAGCCAATTTTGACGAGAACTTTGAATGAGTGTAACTTATGCATACGAAGTTATATTAAGGTATCATTTGTGTTGTTGTATTTCTTGTGACAAGATATTCAATTTGGTCCTAGTTTCACCATGATTTGAGGAATTTTACTTTTTGACCATTAGGAATCCTCCTATATCATTCCTCCCCACTCAAGGAATTTTGGTCCTCTAAAAGAATAAAAAGTACTACAACCTTGATCTACAAGAAGCATTGTCCCCTTACATCATTAGCTACAATATCATCTATTAGGTCATAGATACATTGTTTACTCATTTAAAATTAAAAACCTGAGGAGAGCCATACATCATCACTGTTAGAATACATGCTCATAAAAAACATAATAACAACATAAATATCAAGGATACATCAACCATATGATCCAAATATAAATCATTACATTTACACATCAAATGCCAATAAAATGAAACTCTCATTAGTGAATGTAGAAACCAACGGAGTACCACGTTCCACTCACCATATATTGGCTGAGTCAAATATCTCTTCAACCAATCACCCCCATGCCATATTCCAATCACGAATGTGTGGCTCATAACCAACCAAAAATAACCAAGCAAGCATGGATGCTACCAAATTTCTCCACCTACACTAAGGAATTTGTCTGCCTCCTTGTCTCTTAGGCTTAACTGTAATATATAGTCCGATCTAGGGATTATTAGGCCCTAAACCGAGACCCACTCTCCAGGCTTTACTGTACATTCCATCACAGTACTACTAGGCCCATTGGAGAGCAATCCACTTCTTGTATTTACCATATATCTGCCATCCACTAGAAAATATTCTTAAGCTCACCGAGGCACACAATCTTGGCTTCATCGTAACCCACAGTAGATTCCAGGGGTCACTACGCCATTTTATTTAACATAATCCTCAGTCTAGTTCATGTATCAGTAGGCCATGTGTTTATCATTTCCGAGATCCACCTCACTTAGCTACAAATTCATTTGACAATCCAACTCAACCAAACATGAGAACCCATCTCAACAAAGCTATCCAGAAATGGCAAGGCTAGGTTGAAAACACAATCACACCTAGAAAGACCCATTCCATGACATAAAATAACCACATGAAATCCCATGCATTTCAAATATAACAAGGAAATCACACATGAAAGTCAATACCTACAAACAATCATGTTGTAGCTTTTTGATCCTACTCTTCTTTTCTAGTTCCTTCCTTCCTCTTGCCTTCTTTGACTTTCTTGATCTAATGCCAAAGCACTCTAAGAAAAATGTAAGTGTCTAAGAGTGAGATTCAGAGAGAGAGAGAGAGTGGAAAGAGTGCCATAAGTGTGAGAAAAACATGCCAATTGATCCTCATAAGCCTTTTTTTAATGAGGCCTCTATTTTTTTCATTTTCCATTATTTTCCTTCAATTTCCTCCTCAAATGAAACATGTGACCTTTCACCTTCCTTTTCTCCTATTTTCCTTTATTTTCATAGATAAATTACCAATAATGCCTCTTTTCCTTTCCAAATCCTTTTCCTTTTCCAATTTTCCTTAGCCATAATAACCGAAATCAACACCCACTAGGATTTTTTTCTCGACATTCAGCTTGGAACATGTGTCCCATCAACCGTGGATATTATATTTTTACATGGATTTTTAGCGAGGGCTATTACAGAACCCTCCCCCTTGGGGGAACACTGCTCTTGGTGTTCAATGACACCTACAAACCAGCAACCTGCTAAAAACAAAACATACTGCCTATGGAGATTTATAACACAGTTCGTTACAGTATTTACAATGACCACTACGGAAACATGACAAACATACCTTTTATTGGATATTCATAACATATCTGATTACAGTATTTACAATAACAACCATATATACATCCAAATAGTGCATTGTGAGAGACGCGATGGAAGGAAAGAATGCTAGGGTTCCTGCTTGCTAGACCACAGACGCCGACCCTGTAGCTGCAACGTTTGCATTCGGTTCAGCCTTAGCTCCTTTGGCAAACCTAGGAGACATGAAATTCTTTACAACTGCAACCCAATGCAAATCATCCGCTTTCTTCCTGCATAGATGGCTCTTGGCTCCCCCTCGCCAGGCAACCGCCAACACTATTAGGCACGAGGGTTGCCAGATCAACCCAAATTGGGACTCTGGAGCTCAAGTCGCCACAATCTTAACGCATGATGCTGCCGCTTTCCATGTCCAAGTGGGGACAAGACCTGCAGTTTCTCCCACCCTCGCGACCATGCAGGGGCTCAGCTTTACGAATGGGCTGAACAGTTCTATCAAGGAGCCGTCGCAGGCCGATTTTGCTCAGATCCAGGAGGACCAATCTCATCTTTCAGCCTTATTCAAAGAAAAATCCCTCTCGGATTCGAGTTTGCAAGGATTAGGCACTGATCAGGCACAAAATCGAGACGGGTTGCAGAGGACGTCTCACCACTCTCCCGCTAGCTTTCAAATCCAAATCTTACTTCTGTCCGGCAAAACACTGTTGCTTTGGGTGCATGCTTCAGATCTGGTGCATAACCTCATGCGAGAGCTTGAGCTCCAGTTGGGTATCCCCTCTGCCCATGAGAGACTGGCTTACGCAGGTAAACAGCTCAAAAACCCACTGCCCTTGTCTTATTAAAGTATTGAAAGAGATGCTCTAGTGATGCTCACCTTACGACTGCGAGGAGGAGCATCTGGGCAGACATCCTCGGCTCCAACTTTCTCCTATAAGGATGCGGTTCATGCACAACACTCCAAGAAGACTGCTCTACAAGCTGAGGCTCCCAAGCCTTTCTTGGTGGACAAAATGAAGGAAACTCCCTCCATTGAAATCACTCATCCATCTCTGGATGATCAATTTCAAACGTTTGCAGAAACAACCATCATAACAATGTTACCGATGAAATAGGTAACCGCAATGCTACCTACGTTTTTTTGGTAGCATAAAAAGCACCCGATTTTGAAAAATGGTGATGCAGAATCACCATTTTTTTTTTTTTTGGCACATTTTTGACACTCTAATATTTTTATTTATGAAGTATGAATATTTGTTTTAAAATTTTAGTGAATTTCATGCTAATTTTGAAATGTATTGATGTAGCATCAACTTTTTTTTTTAGAGTGGTGATTTTCATGCTAATTTTGAAAAGTATTGATGTTGCATCAACTTTTTTTTTTAGAGCGGTGATTTTCATGATAATTTTGAAACGTATTGATGTTGCATCAACCTTTTTTTTTTAGAGTGGTGATTTTCATGTTGGTAATAAAACACAAAACTTAGATAAAAAATATATATAAAAACAATAAAAAAAAACCCAATAAAAATGTAAAAAAAACAAAAATATCTCGTAAAAATAAAAAATTTAAACAAAACTAAAAAAATAAAAAAAATAAAAAATTTGAAAATTATATCAAAGGAAATGACAAAATTTGAAAAAGAAAACATAATTTAAAGAAAAAAAAAAATTAACCAAAAAAATTAAAAAAAAAAAACATCAAAAACATTTTTTTCTAACTTATTCAAAAAAACCATATTAAAAAAAAATAATAAATGAAAAAAAAACAAAAAAAAATAAAAAATAATTAAAATTACAAAATTATAATTTAGATTAAAAAAAAAAAAAAAAATTTAAAAATTTAAATTAAAAAAAATAATAAGAAGAAGCAAAAAAAAATATAAATTTTAAAATTAAAAAAAAAAAAAAAAAACAAAATTAAAAAAAAAAAAAAAAATTGAAAAAAAAAACTATCTTTAAAAAACAAAAAAAAATGAAAAAAACCACATGCAAATCATTAAAAAACAAATACACATAAATTTAGTGCTTTTTTTTTTAATGAAACAATTTATAGATTTTAAAATTGAAAAACTAAATAAACTAAAAAATAAAAATAAAAACAACTAAATTAAATTAAAATTTAAAAAATTTAATAAATAAATTTTAAATTTTAAATTTTAAAAAATAATTAATCTATAATATTAAATAAAAAAATAAAAGAAAATTAAAAAAAATTAAACAAATTGAATTTAAGATAAAAAAATTGAATAAAAAAAAATTTAAATTTTGAAATAAAAAAAAAAAAAAAAAAAAAAAAAATTAAAATAAAAATATTAAAAAAAAAAAAAATAAAATACAAAAAATAAAAATAAAATCAAATAAAATTAAATTATATATATATATATATATATATATATATATATATATATATATATATATATATAATTAAAAACAAAAAAAATAAAATAATAAAATTAAAAATAAATAAATAAAAGAAAAAAGAAACAAAACAAATTATATTTTAAATAAAGAAATTAAATTTTTTGAAATATCTTTTTTTTTTTAAATCAAATTAGAAAAAAAAAATTAAGAAAATCAATTTAAAAAAAAAAATTTAAAAAGATTAAAAAATTACTCAAAAATTAAAAAAATTATTAGGCAGGGTGAAGGCGCCACCCTGCCTCCCGCCGCCCCACCACCACCACCGCCGCCATTTTTTTTTTTTAATTTATTTTTATTTTTATTTTTTTTATTTTTTTTTTCAAAAAATTTAAATTTTTTTTTAATTTAATTTTTTTATATAAAATATAATTTGTCTTGTTTTTTATTTTAATTTTGTTTTTATTTTTTGTAAATTTTATTATTTTTTTTGTTTTTAATTTTTTAATTTTTATTTTGTTAGTAACTTTTATTAAATTTTGCTTTTTTTTATTTAATTCATTTTCTTTTTTAAAATTTCATAATTTTCCTTTATTATTTTATAAAATTTAATAGATTTTGTATTTTTTTTTAAATTTATTTGAATTTAATATTGTTTTTTAAATGTTTTACTTTTTTATTAATTTTTTTTTGTTAATAACATAAAATTTTTATATTTTTATATTTCAATTAAAATTGTGTATTGAAAATTATATATTTTTTTTAATTAAACTTAATTTTTTTAAATTAATTTGTTTTTTAAATTTTTTTTATTTAATATATATATATATATTTTTTCAATTTTCCATTTTTAATTGATTTTTAAAGTTTTTTTTTTAACAATGTTTTTTTTTTCTTTTATATTTAAAATTTATTTTTTCTTTGAAAATTTATTTGTTTATTTGTTTATTTATTAAAATTTAATATTTTTTTTTAAAATTTAATTTGTTATTTTAATATTAATTTTTTTTTTCAATTTTATAAAATATGATATATATACATATTTTAATTTAAGTTCATCTATATATTTTATTTTTTATAATTTAAATTTACTTTTTTTTTAATAGTTTATTTGTTTTTTTAATATATATTGTTTTAAATTTAATATTTTCATTGTATTTTATTTTTATTTTTTATTTTTAATTATTTTTTTTTATTTTTTTACTTTTAATTTAAAAAATGTTTTTTTTTTAATATTTTTATTTTAAATTTTTAAATTTATTAAAATTTAATATATTTCCTTAAATTTAATTTTTTGTTTTAAATTTTTTTTTTTTAAATTTAATAACCATTTTCTTTTTCTTTTTTAAATTTAATTTCTATATTTTATTTTTTATAATTTCCTTCTTTTTTTTTTAACTTGTTTTTCTTTTTTTAAATTTAATATTTTTATTTTGTTTTTATTTTTATTTTTTAATTTCTATATTTTTTTAAATTTTAATATTTAATTTTTTTTGTTTATTTTTTTTTTTTTCCCTTAAATTTTAGGTTTTTTTTAATGTTTCAATTTTTATTTTTATTTTGTTTTTATTTTTATTTTTTTTATCTTCATATATTTTTAAATTTTAAGCTTTTAAATGTTTTTATTTTTTTAATTTTTTTTTTCTTAAAATTTAGGTTTTTTTTAATGTTTGAATTTTCATTTTTATTTTGTTTTTATTTTTATTTTTTTTATCTTCATATATTTTTAAATTTTAAGTTTTTAAATGTTTTTATTTTTTTAATTTATTTTTTTCTTAAATTTTAGGTTTTTTTAATGTTTGAATTTTAAAAATTAAAAAATGTTACTTCTATTTTTAAAAATGTCAAAAGTATGACCCAATATTTTTTTTTTGTTATTCCAGCATCAACTGATTTTGTTTTGAGGGTGTTTTTTCAATCCTTTTTTTGAAGAAACAATTTTGTTTTTACCATAATTTTATAAAATGTTGAAATTTGACCTTAAAAAAAAACGAAGTGCGTTATGGAATACACACTTTTTGTTTTTGGGGTGTTTTTTCAATCTTTTTTTCAAGAAACAATTTTGTTTTTACCATAATTTTATAAAATGTTGAGATTTGACCTTTAAAAAAAACGAAGTGCGTTCTGGAATACACACTTTTTGTTTTTGGGGTGTTTTTTCATGGTTTTTGAGTCTTTTTCGGTTAGAGTTCCCGTTTTGAGTTCAGGTTACCTATTTGATCGGTAACAGTGTTTCATTTGCAGATTTAACGGACTATGGCCTCATACTGCTGATTTATACCAGTGGATCCACTCCAACTGGACCATCAACAGCAAGGTCTTCTTCTGCTCAAAAGGCTTCTTTATTGTCGCCTTTGCCTTCAGCGAAGATTACAAGAAAGCCTTAATGGGAGGCCCTTGGTTTTTGGGATCAGCGAGACTTTTCCTCACCCCCTGGTTCCCTGATTTGGACCCCTCTTCGGCTGTCATTACCAAGCTTCCCATTTGGGTCCATCTTCTAAATCTCCCTGCTCATCTATAGCATTTCGCTATCTTCCAAGGGATTGGGAATACTTTAGGCTGCTATCTGGCTATGGACACCTCTCTAGGGGAGAAGGGGTTATATACTTTTGGCAGAATATGCGCAGAAATAGACATTAGTAAAGGGCTGCCTGATTAGATCAACCTCAAAGTTGGGGACTTCCATTGGACCCAAACCTTAGACTATGAGAACACTGCTTTTAGGTGTCACCATTGCCATCAGATGGGGCATCTTCAGAATACTTGTGCGACGTTCCTCGACAAAAAGAAGAATATCCCACGCAAATCCAAATCCAAGAACTGGAAACCATGTGATAGACCTCCAATGGATGACATTGTTTCCTCTAGCTCTGATGAGGAGGATATAGAGGTGGAAGGGGAGAATCCAGACCCCCCGATGGACACTCCCCCAGCACGCCCAGTGGATCCTGCTGCTCCTCCGATCTCATAGAAGCGCACTCATGAGTCTTCTTCCTCATATTTAGATAAGGAGACTCCCCCTTGTGCGCAGAATAGTTTGCAAGTGGTTCCTATCCAGCCAACTCACAATGGATGGGTCACAGTCAGTAAGAAGAAAGGGAAAAAATGTCGATTGGGAGATTCTACCCATTCTGGGTCGACTCCCTAGTCTAGCTCTTTACTTTATGTCCTTCTTGTTATCTTTTTGCTTAAACTATGGATGCTCATTGGGACCAAGGTTGATAGTCAATCATTTCCGGATCCCTTGCTCTTTTGCTTCGTTGTTATGCAAGCTTTGATTGTACTATATTCCATTTCTTAATAGCATTAGTCTTATTCAGAAAAAAAAAAAAAAAAAACAACCATATATACATCCATATTTTCTATAGAGATTTATAGATCGAGCTCAATATATTATTTATTATAATATACACATATAAACATATGAACATTTTCTCAACCGAAAAATAAAAGGATACCATGCATGTATCAACAAAAATGGAATCCATAGCCTAACACCTCCACCCTCAAATTCATACCTGGATTCACCTCCTTTACAGGAAGTCCATAATCCACTACCAAATTCAATGTTGCATCCAATGTTCAATACTACAGTCCTGCGCCACTTTTCCTCTCAGTGAACAATTATATGCTCATTGTTTCATGGTACACTCCCAATGTACATATGATTCCATCTAGAAATTATATTGACAAAAAAAAATCCATCCTCGACCTTCCTTTCTATGCTAGACAGTCCCTTGTGAATTCTGATAATCCCCTTTCATGCAGTCACTCACCTTCCAATCTCCCTTGCACCCCCTATCCTAGGCGATCCATCCATTTTCAAGGCTTCCTCGCATAATATGTTCAAGAAACCAAGGATATACCCGCCTCAAAACCATCATATCAGTCATAACATGTTCATGGAAATCAGTGGACATTATTGGGTACCATTGTCCCATAATGGCCCTGATCCTGAAGTGCTTTACCATCATATTTTTTCCTGTTTCAATTGCTTTTGTTGTTGTTGCTAATGCTTGCAATCAGTTTCAACCACCCAACTCAGCATTTCCATGTTTTCCTATACCAGGAACATAATACAATTAGAATCAAAACAAATTAAAATCAAATCAAATCATACCCCATTAGTAGATCATCAATAAGGTACACTTGCAATCTTTTTCACTTCCTGTCACAACAAGTCAAACTAGTTGTTTGATCAAATCATCATGTATAAACATATCACATCTTGTTAGCTCAAAATAAAACCATCATAGGTCAAAATAATGAATCACATGCAATCACCATAAACCATAATCATAAATTACTTGTAACCATCATAAGTCAGAATCATAGCTCACATGCATAATAAAACTGAAATAAAATATTGATACTTATCCTTTAATCGATCCTTAATTATGTCTTTGTTATTTTGTACACTCACCTAATCAGTTTCCATACCCAAAAACACCCATTTCCTTCTCTTCAACCACATATACATACATATAGTGTGCGTGACACACATACAACAACACCACACAATACATGCACATACACTGGAATACAACACATACACCTACACCCAATGTACGACACAAAAAATACACCCACACCCAATATACAAAAAAATACAGACACCTACACCTAGTGTATGACACAATACATATACATATACAGATTAAAACACAACGAATACATATGTCATGATACCACAACTACACCATGCGCATACATAATACCACATGGCCGTAACAAAACATGTACTACATGCACACAATACCACATGTATACTAGTACCATATGCACAACATGTACACAGTACCACCTGTACACAACACTACCGGCACAACATTACTTGTAAATGGCACCACATGAAAAACGTGTACACAACACCAAATGTACGTTGCACCATATGTGCAATGTGTACACAATACCACATGTATAAAACATGACACACACGACATGTACATGACACCACCTACACACAACACCACATGTACACAACATGACATACACACAACACCACATGTTCAATCATGCCCAAAACACCATATGTGCAACACATACATAACGTCATATGTACATAGCACTGCATGTAAAACATGTACATAACACCATACGTACACAACATCACACATTCAACATATGCAGAACACCATATGCACACAACACTGCATACCCAAAATTCACACAATACCATATGCACACAAGACCGTATATCCAACATGTGCACGATACGATATGTACACAACACCACATATCCAACAGGTACATATCAACATCTATACCTAGCATTACATATGCAATATACACACAGCAACATAGATACACAAAACAATATATACAACAAGCATACAACATCATATGTACACAATACTACATATACAACATTTACACATCACCATAGACACTGACTATACAACATGCACAACATATACACAAGAGTAGGATTGCACATCCATAGACCACGCATTTACCACACAAGAAACCTTTCTTCTAGTCTCACTCTTCCACCCATGCTTATCATATCATGTCGCATATCACGCTTGGTTCATTGTGCTGATGTATCTCTCAATATTACCTATCCAACACATAGGCATAATATAAACACATAATATGAACTCATATCCACAGGATATTGACCTCATAAATTGTCAGGGCTACTCTTCCCACTAATTCCTCATAAGCTAAGAACCTTTTCATGTCGTTCACTTGCACAAGTAATCATTCCTCCACACGAATGATCCCTGACAAACCTGTTAGAAAGTGACATAGATACATGCATACGTACATATCTATAATTATTGTCATAAATCAATCATGATCTTGTCATATAATGACATACATACACACTTATATACATACAGATATTTTCATAATCATGATCACAACATAATTACCACATAGAATACGATAAAGGTTAAGATAACTTCCTCATTTGTGCACAACATGCAAAACATTGAGAACCAGAGTTCCCAACTTAGCCGAGGCACCTAATGCCTCATATATATTTTCTTTACCTACTTTTCCATTTTCCATTTACACAATGAACTCAAAAAATCCAATTGACTATCATATTCTTTCCTTCTGCTTCCCATATACATGCACTGACCTTCATCTGAGTCTTACATTACCTGTTGGGTTTCATCTAGTTCTCCCTGAGATCCATTACTTTCCTCTTTCCCCAACCAATTCCCAATATTCGCAAAACATAAAAATGAAAGAACAAGAAACAAACGAGAATAAAACCACGAAAAAAACATAAGGAATAGGACACTGTAACAAGGTGGAAAAGCCTTGCGCCGGATCTAAACAAAGCTGCAAATCAAGTGCAACAAACAACAAGATACCAAAAGCACAAGACTAGAAACAAACTTCATGACTCAATCCCCATGGGCTCCAAGTGCTTCCAAAGGAAAACTAAACTTGATCCTTATCCATGATTTCATGGCAGTCTCTTGCCATTCAATCACCTCCATCATACTTCCATAACCACATAACTATCAGTGGATAAATGATATAACAATATACCATTTATCTTACCTTGTTTTGCGAAGGACGTTGTATTTTATCTGAACACACACACACACACACACATCATTTCTCAAGGGACTCCAATTCCTTGACAAATCCATCCATAACTAGAAACCCACTAATATACCTGTTAAATACATGTTCATGACTATATCACATATCCACATTATGTCAAACAAAATCAAGGTTAAGAAGTCTTCTTGTATGTAAATAATTCATTCATTTGGAATTACAGTTTCCAAACATAGCCAATGAAATTCTTACCCAATTCCTTTCTTTTACCATTTACCTTGCTGCAATCGAGTCCTACTATGTACTATCATATCACCCATTTGTTAGTTATATAAACACTTAAAATATTAGCTTTTCATGCTAATGCCAAACATGTTTCCCAGACTATTCACACATGTCAATTACATGTTCCAAAAACATCATATCTATTAACTAAAATCGACCTCTACGAACATTAACAACCATGTTATAATAAACTACTAGTCAATATCATAATACTACAACTATCACCTACTTACACTCAAGTACATATCAATTATCTCAACACATGTGTGTTAGTACGACCATCTCAAAAAAAGATCATTTATTCATGCAAGCTTATAGGCACATAATCATATCATGCAAGTAATAAAACATTCAGACAATAGATAAATGACATAATAGACACCAAACACTCGAATACCAAATAAACGACATAATCAAACATTCAAACACCAAGTAGATGACATAAACAAAATCATACCTTGATGTATCTTAGGGTAGGATATCTTGTTTGCGCAATCAATATTTATTAGCATGATATAAATTCAGATCACTTCAAATTATACATAAATAACGTTATGATATCCATAACAGTAATCTAGCTAACATGTTTGCATAATAAACTCATAAACAATTGAATTCATGCATAACACTCACATATGCACAATTATTCTATATCAGTACAACACACTATCATAATTAGGTTGACTCATACCTGAGTGTCATAACCCTAACCAGTTGCATAAGTCAATCCAAATTAGCATGATACATGTAAAATCTAGATCTTGATGCAATAACCCTAATCATCAAGTTGACTAACATATAACAACAATGATTTAACATATAATATACTCATCAACAACATATAACATGACCATAAAGTTAACTATCATGTAACAATAAGCAAGTTAAAATATAACACACTTATTGAAACAACATATAACATAGTCATCAAGTTAACTAACATAAAACAAAAAATGCATATAACAACAAGTTACTATCATTCATGACTATTTGAAACATGTGCATATGACCACACCAATTCAGTAACATCTATCATACACGTACCCACACCAAAAATAGACTTAAAAACATGTACATAACCCTAATTATTTTAACAAACCATTAACTAACATACATGCATGCTAATATCACAATACTTGTATGGATATCTACTCTTACCCCAATGTTTAGTGCCGCAACTTCACTTCGATGATCTGCATCTAATGCTCTATCTAAACCAACACATTAGCATCATAATATACCAAAATCACCATGATAACCTAAAATGAATACAATGACCTCATGGACAACAACTATAACCATGACATTGCATGCATAATGATATATAGACATTGACATGCATAACTGACATGCACTCATGATGATAACATTCAATCAACAACACCATCAACTTTCACATGGCGAAACCACTATAAAAATGACCACCATCACGCGTACACAACAAACACATAGTACACAAAAATACAAAACACATACGCAATTGACATGTATGCATGATAAACACCTAGCAATTCATAACCAATAAGACACTCATGACGACACACTTCAACAACATCATCATCTTCTACATGGCATCATAACTACAACTATAACCAACACCATGCATATGTAATAAACATATAGACCACACGGATGATTAAAACATGTGCAACCATCATGAATGCATGATCAACACACACCACCCAAGAATAGTGCAACCACACTTTGATACAACCTATAACATCCACCTCCCCTCACACCTACCCAAGTAACCTTCCAACTGGGGTAAACATGAGATGAGGCGTAGTTAAAAGAAAAATTGACCTCCTTACTAACTTTAAGGAAGTGGAATTGAAATAGAAAACCATAACATAGAACTATACCACCTACTATAGGAACCCCAAAGGATATCCCTATCATCCACCTCACTCGTCCCTGGATCCCACTGAAATTTATGAAGGAAATCCCCCGGATTCTCCCACAAGTGTGCATTCCTGCATCTGGGAGGCTCTAGATGCACCCACAATCCTTCATGTCTGTGTCTAGGGAATATTTCTAGTAGATTTGTGCCAGAGTTCGCATTATTTAAGGCACTTTTCAAGCCCAAAATTTCAGCCAATGCCCATAACTTGTTGTAGCTTATAGAATCCATTAAACACATGATGAAAAGACTAATAAACCAAAAATGAATAGGACTACGCTTTACCATCCCCGCCCAAGCCTGAAATTTTGTCAAACACTTGACATCAATGTCATCTACATCTTTAAATAACATATCTCAACATAGGGGTCTCATACTTATCTAGGAATCCCTAAGAAGCACTGTCCCCTTACATCATTAGTTATTGTATCATCTATTAGGTCAGAGATTCAATGTTTACTCATTTAAAATAAAAACATGAGGAGAGCCATACATCATCATTATTATAATAAATGCTAATAACCAACATAATACCAACAGAAATTTCAGGGATAAATAAGCCATAGGATTCACGTATAAATCAGTACATTTACACATTCACTGCCAAGGAAATGAACTTCTCCTTAACGAATGTATCTAAACCAACAAGGGATGGGACTACCACATTCTACCCAACCATATATTGGATCAAATAAATCTCTCTTCAGCCAATCACCCCCGTTCCATATTCCAAGCATGAATGTAGGACTGATAACTAACCAAAAATAACCAAAAAAGCATGGATGCTACCGGAGTTCTCCACCTACACCATGAGGAATTTTACTACCTCCTAGTCTATTAGGCTTTACCGTAATCTAGATTATGTTCCAGGGATCACTAGGCCCTACACTGAGACCCACTTTCTAGGATTTACCATACATCCCATCCTGATACTACTAGGCCCATCAGAGAGAAATCCACCTCTTTGATTTACTGTATATCCCGCCATTCACTATCATGGATTCCTAGGGCCACCGAGGCAGATAATCTTGGATTTACCATAACCCACAATCTGATTTAGGGGTAAATAGGCTAGTGGCTTTACTGTAATCCTCAAACCGGTTCACGGATCACTAGGCCATGTGTTTTTCATTTTGGAGATCCACCTCACTCAGATTCAAATCCATCTGACAATCCATCTCAACTAAACATGAGAACCCATCTCATCAAGGCTATATGGAAATGGCAAGGCTAGGCTGAAAACATTCTTACACCTAGGAAAACCATTGCCATGACATAAAAGAACCACATTCGATAACATGCATGTCAAATCTAGCAAGGAAATCACACATGCAAATTGATACTTGCAAAGAATCTTGTTGTAACTCCTTGATCCTGCTCCTCCTTGATTTCTCCTTCCTTCCTCTTTCCTTCTTTGCCTTTCTTGATCCAATTCCAAAGTAGTCCAGGAAAAATCTAAGTTTCCAAGAGTAGGAGAGAGAGAGAACGAGAGTAGAAATAGAGCGATAATTGTGATAAATTTTTTTCCAACTAATGCTTAGAAGCCTCTTTATCAATGAGGCCTCTATATTCTTCATTTTCCATTATTTTCCTTAAATTTCCTCCTCACATGAAACATGTGACCTTTCACCTTCCTTTTGTCCTATTTTCCTTTATTTTCATAAATAAAATGCTAATAATGTCTCTTTTCATTTCCAAAGCCTTTTCCTTTTCCTTTGCCAATTTACCTTAGCCATAATAACCGAAATGAATACCCACTAGGATTTTTTTCCCAACATTCAACTTGGAATACGTGTCCCATCAACCATGCTTATTATATTTTTACATATATTTTTAACCAGGTTTTTTACAGATACTATAATGCACATTGCCACAACTCTGATTTGGGAACATCAGATGTTGCAGAGAAAGAGATATGATAGTTTAGGCACACAATATTAAAAAACATAGGAAGCATATAGCAACAAGAGAAAGGTTTCCTAACGTTATTATCACATGAAGTAGAGGCACAAAGAGGTGGGTAGAAGGATGATCATATTTACTAGAGGAAAATAAGAAGAGAAAATGCTTCTTTGGTGGGATAGAAATTCCATCTAGGAAGACGCTTGCAGTATTTTAGCATTACATTCAATGAGGTGTTAGGTTAAGGTGTGCTTGTTTGTGTGCCTAGTACATGATGAAGGAACAATCAGGAAAGACTAGAAAATCATGCTCAAGAAACATGAAAAACTCAAGGTCAATAAACTAATTGGTTTTCTCAAGAAATCTTGCACTATAATACCATGTTAAAAACTCACAATAATAGACAAAAGATAGGATAAACATGAGTATGAATTTTATTAACATGATATACATATTAATTCAATGTCTTATTTCCCTTGGCTTTCAAGAAAAATTTACCAAAGAATATAAATAATTTACCAGAGAAATAATATATTTACCGAGAGGAACAATAACCATTAAAAGAGCCAACAACAACTCATAAACAAAAAAACATGTTTATCGGGGGAAACCCAAAATATGGAGAAAACCCATCCGATCAAATTTCAATAACCTTTGGCCAAAACCATGACCAATCTGGCCATGTGAGGCTTCATAGATCACCTCCAGGCCCATCTTACAATGAATTCTTACTAGCCTTTTATAGGCTCCATTACATGCAATACCATGAATCGAAAACCGTGGGTGCACAATACCATGCACCCCAAAACTACTCGATTGCTTAACTTGTTCAACCTTGACTCTAACCCTGAGTCAATTTATGTACATTCCCCCCTTAAACTGGACTTTGGGTTCCTTGACTAAATTCAGCCAACCTTGCCAAGTGAGTGAGCCCCACTCAATTTGGCACTTACCCCCCTCAAATTTGTATGCCCAACGTAGTTCTTAACTTGGTATCGCCCTATCACCTAGGTCTAACCTAGAATTTACCAGTAATTACCCAGGGGTACACATGCCTTACCAAGTCTTATGGTAGTATGCCCATTTACATGTAATAAAATTTTAACTCCATTAATTTTTTTTTTTGTTTGTTTTGTTTTGCTACTTGATGGAAAATTATCTAGCCTTGTACACTTCCTACCTTCTCCTCTCCATTGCCTTTGTGGAATAAATAGTTTTGTAGCAAAAAATAATATCTCCATTGACGGGCCAATAAAACCCTTCGCTACAAAAGCATCCCTCTGAAGCCAAATATGGCTCTAATACCAAATGTAGGGTTTAACCCTATACATAAATTATCTGCAAATGAATCTTAAAAATTAGAAAATAAACAATAGTGTGAGTATAAAACATAAAACAAATATACACAAAGATTTTCCCTTGGATCCCAAATCAGGACTACGAGCTTGATTCTTCATTATATGATTTTTAGTGTTACAACACATATATATACATGAAGAAGCATCCATAAACTGCAATCCATTAACCTTAGATTAGAACATAACCATAGTTCCCTTGATCTGATCTACAAAACACCAGGGGCTGAAAACCATCACGCCCCAAAACAATGTGCAAAACCATGCACAAAACCATGGGCGGGTCAGCCCACTGAAAAATAGGGTCCAAAAAAAAATTTCTCGGGGTGCTAGCCCAGACCCCGAACAGAGGGGGCTGCCGCCTCCACTGTTGCGCCCACCACAATGTACACTAGGAGCTATCATGGAAAGAATATAACACATACCCAACATTCTTCCACTTGTTGTTTTCTTTCAGCAGGGGGGGCGATAAGAGATATTAGTCATTATGTATACTCTGCAACACCCATTGTTTCTCTACACCAAGAGAACTTGTGTGTGCTTACAGACTTTGTCAATTCATTTACAGCATTCTTCAAAGTGTCCACCTTTCCCAAAAACACCCTTTTATCCTCAACCATATCTCTCACAAAGTGATATTGAACATCAATGTGTTTTGTCTTTGAATGATAAGCATGGTTCTTAGCCAAGAAAAAATCACTTTGGTTATCACAATTGCTCACTGAACCAACCCCATACTTGAACACAATCTATGCAACCAAACTGATTCCTTTCTTGCATGAGTGGCTGCCATTTATTTTTCCTCTGTAGTTGAAAGAGCCGCTACTTACTGTCTTTTACTCATCCAACTTACTACACCTAAAAATAGGCTAAACACATACCCAATTGTAGATATTCTTTGGTCCAGATCTCCAGCCCAGTCTGCATAAAAAAAACCATGAATGTCCAAAACTCTGTCCAATCCTGGTCTTCCCTAGTAGCACAAACCATAATCACAAGTGCCACGCAAATATATGAAAACCGGCTTCACTGTCTTGCAATGCTCCTTCCGTGGTTTTGACATAAACCTGCTCAATACTCCCACTACATGTGCAATGTCTGGTCTAGTAGAAACCATTTCATACATTAGGCTACCCATTGCACTTGCATATGTAACATGGGACATATCCTCCTCTTCTTATTGTGTCTTGGGACACTGTTCATCAGATACCTTCACACCTATAGGAATAGGAACCTTCACCGAATTACTATCCTGCATATTGAACCTCTGCAATATTGTCTCGACATACTACCTATGGTTTAACCAGATCTTCCTCTTTTCTCGACCTCTCCTAATTTCCATGCCCAAAATATAGTTTTCAGCACCAAGATTGTGTGAAAATTCTACTGCATTGTATTGATTTATTTCCTCCTACTAGATTTAATTAATACAAGTTATTTTTCATAAATTATATTCAGAAAATATCGAAAATAAACGCAACTACAACATATACATGTAGATCATTTACTGAATAATACGCTCATGCAACAAAGTGAGACATGGATTTTTGGACATAAGTCCCTGGAAAAACCCAAAGAGGGAAAACTTATTTAGCAAATATGAGGGTTTATTATTAAGTAATTCTGAGTAAAGAAAATCTGGGTTCCACACATGGAAAACATAACAGAGAATAAAAGATATTAGATATGTAGCTAATCTAAATATCTAGTGAAAAATATATGACTAATCCACACCCTCAAACGAGATTTACAGGACTCAACCCAGATTTAACCCTAGAAACTCTCAGGGCAGCTTCTGAAGCCAAAATTTTTCCCTAGAAGGCATGTGTCTACCTATGCATGGCCTTAGGAAGGTCTGCGTCACCCTTGGAGGGTCTAAGCTACCCTTGCACTGCCTATGCTAGTCTAGCATCAACCCTGCGTGGCCCTAGCTACCTCTGTGTTGCCTCTTCGTTGTCCCTGCTGGATAGCGTGGCTCTTAAGCCCCTTTGCTCTATTGTTGCTACTAATCCTCTTGCCTCTTGATGTCTCTTGTCCCTAGAGTCAGAACATTACCTTGGCCAATAATACCCCTCACTGCAAGAAATCCCTCCAGAAATTCTTAGCAAACCCACCCTAGAATTTTAGATCTATTCCTCAGTTCTATAAAAATTGTGTCTTCAACTCACCCTCAAGCCTTTCTCTTATACCTTTTTCGTTGAACCCTTCAACGATCGAGACTAAATCATCCATGAATGGCTGAGATTAAAATACTGCTTGATCCATGTGAATTAAGTCAATTTGAGCCCATGTGTTAATTAATTCACTTTAAGTATTTTATTTTCCTAAGTTAGACTTAGGAAATCCATTAAAAATAATTAATTATTTGAATAACTTGAACACAAATTTAAGTTTCTCAAATCCATTTATAAATCTTGTATATAAAGTGCACTCTAGTCACTCCACAAAATTTGGGAGCTAGAGCACAACTGATGATACCCCATAAAAAAAAAAATATCACCACTCCCTCTTAACATCGGGAGTGTGCTCTAGCAATACATCACACCATGCATTACAAGATATTGAGTACTAGATATGTGTTGATGCTTGGCCTCCTTCCCTCCATCTATTGCACTACTGCTCTCTGTACTACTTCCCATGCCACTGCCACATCTGTACTGCAACTCCCTCAAATTGTTGCATCATGTTTCCCATAGCACTACCACTGCTAACTACTGCACTAAAACTCTGTTTCTGAGATGTACACAACTAAAAGACTCTGCCCAACTATTTGACAGACAAGTTAACTTTCCCTCTACCACCGAAGCTCCCTTGATTCTTAATCACGTCGTCCCCCTGGAGACACTTCCATGCTGCAACAGTGCACTACGTGAGCCCAACTTCTCTATGTTGACGAATTCCCATCAACCTCTCTTCATTGCTGCCTCTACATTACATTTCTCACTCTTCAGCTTTTCAAATCCCTCTGGCTCTTCAATGTGGTCATCTGCAACCATCTCTCGACTCATCCCGCTACCGTCTTAAGGCTCCTGTATCTCGTATGTGATCCAAGAGAAGGGTTGACTGAAGGATCCGGCCACAAAAATATGGATACTCTATATATCCATGTCACCCAACCTGTTTTCTCTAGGTGTATGAGAACTCATGGCTCCATCATCATCAAAGCCATCGTGATTTGCTACTGCAACCTTGGAAGAAAAATCTCCTTTGTCCTTCTTCTTAGGACAACGATTGTCGAAATGATCGATATCACCACAGTTAAAGCACTAAACCTTGGAAAGGTCCTTCTTCTTCTTCCCTTTCTTCTTTTCCCCTGATGCAAGGGTTTCATCCTCATCCTCTTCTTTCTTCACTCCAGCTAATCTACTTCCTCCACTGTTAGAATAGTTCTTGATGATCCTCCTGATCTCCTCTTGGCAGAGAATAGACCACATATCTGCCCATGATGGTAATGCTGCCCTTCCCAGAATGCTCTGGCCGAACATTTCCTATTCTTCAGAGACAACATTTAGGGTCATCCTCACTAATAGCACTTCATCTGGATTAGCACCCATGCCAATCAGCTAGTCAAAAATAGCTTGAAGTCTGAAGGGGAATGGATCTATCTGTTCACCATTCATCATTTGGAACATCTGCATTTGATTCTTAGGAAGCATTATTATTTTCACAGAGCCTCCTTGGGATGTCACTTCCAAAGCTGACCACATGTCATGTGTTGTATTATTACTAGTAACATGAGGAATCACATGATGCTTGACTCCGTCTATGATAAACCTCTTCATTTTCTCTTGATTTTCTTCATACTTATTGAGTGGACCTCCATTGGTTGGTACAACAATTGTCTTCTATGCATCATCTTTGAGACCATACTGATCCAGAACTGAGAGGATTATGGTCTTCCAGATAACATAGTTGGACATTCCATCCAATCTATCTTGATCCCTCGGTCCATATCGAGCCATATTTTCTCATATCTAAAGAAAAGATTACTTGTCCCTCTGGATCTAGGTTTCTTGGTGACTACAAGCCCTCTAGTAGCTGCTTTTGCAAAAAAAAAAAAAAGACTTCACTCCTGGAAGTCTTCCAGCAAAACTCAAACGGACAATATTCTTCGATCCTCCTTATCAAGTATGATATTTTTTTGGCTCATATTTGTTGAATGAAGTCATCCTTTTTCCTTTATTGCCTTAGCTAGGCACAACTATGCACTTGCAGAATCTCTACCCCACCATCACTGTTGAAGATCTGAAGCAGTGCTTCCGAATCTTGGAAAAATTTTCTGAAACAAGAGAATTGACTAGACAACATCCTCCTGGCTAGCCCAACACAGTCCCAACACTTCTAAGAAGTGGACTGTGTAACCCCAGGCTGGGTGACGTCGTCCCTATGCTACCCTAGGAAGGGTCTGCATAAGCCTAGAAGCCTTCTGCAGCTTCAACGTTATCTCCTGGATCTGATTTCCCTTGTTGCCAAGATGCCCTTTCTAGATCTACTGCTTCCTCTACCACCCTGCAGAAAAAATATTTCTTCAGGTGATTGCTGGAGATTTAGCTTGATCTTCTATCGCTCTGATACCATGTGAAAATTCTACTGCAGTGTATTGGTTTATTTCATCCTACTTGATTTAATTAATACAAGTTATTTTCAGAAAATATAGAAAATAAACACAACTACAAACTACACATGTAGATCATTTACTGAATAATACGCTCATGCAACAAAGTGACACATGGAATTTTGGACATAAGTCCCCAGGAAAACCCAAAGCGGGAAAATCAGTTCAGTAGATATGGTTTTATTATTAAGTAGTTCTGAGTACAACAAATATGGGTTCCACACTTGGAAGACCCGACAGAGAATAAAAGATATCAAATCTTCAGCTAACCTAAAGATCTAGTGCCAAATATCTGACTGATCCACACCCTCAAACGGGATTTACAGGACTTAGCCTGGATCTGACCCTAGAAACCCTCAACGTATCTTCCGAAGCCACAAATTTTCCCTAGAACGCCTACTTTAGCCTCTGCATGGCCCTAGGAGGGCCAGCGTTACCCTTAGAGGGTCTACGCTGCCCCTGCACTGCCTCTGCTAGGCCAACGCCAACCCTGCATGGCTCTGAAGCCCCTCTGCACTATACTTGATGTTGCTCCTCTTGCCTCTTGCTGCTTATTGGCCCTAGAATCAAAAAATTCCCTTGGCCAATACTACCAGTCACTGTAGGAAATCCCTCCGAAAATTCTTAGCAAACCCACCCTAGAATTCCATATCTATTCCTGACTTCTACAGAAATTGTGTGTCTTCAACTGACTCTCAATCCTTTCTCTTATACTTTTTCACTGAACCCTTCAAAGACAAATATTAAATTATCCATCAATGGTTGAACTTAAAATACTTCTTGATCCACCTGACTTAAGACAAATTCATCACATGTGTTAATTAATTCACTTTAATTATTTTATTTTCCTAAGTTATACATAGGAAATCCATTAAAAATAATTAATTATTTGAATAACTTGAACACAACTTGAAATTTCTCAAATCCATTTATGGGTCTTGTAGATCAATTGTACTCTAGTCCCTCCACAAAATTTGGGACCTGGAGCACGACTGATGCTACCCCAAATACACAAAAACTCAACAGATTCTTCATGTCAAATTTGAAGAACAATTGGGTCTTCAAATCTTGGATAATCTTTTTGTCATATCTAATCAATAACATATCATCCACATATAAGACCAAATAAATAACACAGTCACCAATTAATTTAAAATAAACACAATGATCCTCTTTTATTCTGTTAAAGCCAACTCCCCATATATTGGTATCAAAATTTTGAAACCACATCCTTGGTGATTATTTTAACACATACAAAGACTTTTTTAACCTTTATACAAGTTCTTTCTTACCCTTCACCATAAATTCTTTAGATTGCTTCATGTATATATCCTCTTCCAGATCCCTGTGAAGAAATGGTGTCTTCACATCCGTCCGTTCTACCTCAAAATGAAGTGCAGAAGCAACAGAAAAGTAATCTAATAGAAGTAACCTTGGAAACAGGAGAAAAAAAATCATCAAATCAATTCTTGGCACCTGGGAATAACCTTTTGCTACAAACCGAGCTTTGTATTTTTCCACCTTGCCTTATACATTCATATTCTTCTTAAACACCCATTTTCTCATGATGAGCTTCCTTCTAGCCGACAACTCCACCAGATCCCATGCCTCATTTTTGTGCAAGGATTCCATTTCATCAACCATGGCCTCCTTCCAAAGTTTTCTATCCTCTGAATCCACTGCCTCCTTGATAGTTATGGGATCATCATAAATGATAGTTAAAGAAAAATTTGAACAGAAATCAGGTGGACTATACCTTTCTGGTTGTCTTCTTTCCTGAACTGATCTTCTCACAGCTGGATTTTGTGGCTCTTCCTCTTCTGAATCTTGTTCGCTTGTAGAGTCTGATTCATCCTCATTTAGCTTAAACTCTATCTTCTCGGGTTCTTTCGGTAGGAATTCATGTTTAACAACATCATTCACCTCTCTAAACACCACATCTCAGTTGTACACAACCTTCCTTGTTTCTGGATGCCAAAGCTTGTAACCATTTAAACCATCCTTATACCCAATAAAGATGCACCTTTCAAATTTATTATCCAACTTGGTCATTTTCTCCTTTGGAACATGTAAATATGCATAACATCCAAATATCCTCATATGTGAAAGAGAGGGTTTCTTACTAGTCCATACCTTATGTGGATTCTTATCCTCCAACCCTGATGAAGGTGATCTGCTAACCAGTTAACATGTAATCTCCACTACCTTTTCCCAGAATTCCTGTTCTAACTGGGTACCACTGAGCATGCTTCTTTCCTTCTCCGTCAGAGTTTTGTTCCATTAGGGGAATTTTGAGGTCTAAAATGGGCCTCCTAAGGAAATAATAAAATAATAGCTGAACCAATAAAATAATATTTATGAATTTGCAATTCACTTTTTGCACCATAATCCATGTAACCATAGTTAAATTCAATTCAAACGTTGTACCAAAATAAAAATAATAAAAAAATTGTATTGACGTGACTATTAATAAGAATGATCTTTACAAGAAAGAATAATTATCATTGAACAACTAATGCATTTTTCCTTTGTACTTAAATAACTTAAAATAAAATATAAATATAAATTTATAAATTCTTAATTATATTATATGCTACTAATTAAAATTTATATTATTTAAATTGTATAATAACATGTAATTAATATACAATATAGAAGTAATATAATATAATATAGTAAATGTTTAGGGATATGCATTGTTTCTCTCAAGAAATATGAATGACAATAACATATTTTTATTCAAAAAACGTGAAATGACATTTATTATGAGTACTTTAGTTTGAATTTAAAAGTACTTAGAGCACTACCATGGTTAACCATGAGTTTTTATCCACCATTAAGAATGTGACAAGTAACTACCTTTAACTCAAGCAATGCCACCTCAACCATTAGGCATGATTTCATCCCCTAAAATGTGATTGGTTCTCATAAAATGAATTTTGATTGTACATTTTCCTCAAGAGGACCATTTTAGACCTTAAAATTCAGCTAATGATTCTTTCTGCAACTCCATTTTTCTTACATGTGTATGGAGTAGTCTTCTGTCATTCTATGCCACACTTCTTACATAACTGTTCCAATTCCTTATAGCAAAACTTTTCACCATTATCTATCTTCAGCACCTTTATCTTCTTCTCTGTCTAGTTTTCCACTAGAGCCTTGAATTCTTTAAATTTTTCAAAGACTTCAGATTTCTTCCTCAACAAATATATCCATGTATTCCTTTAGAAGTCATATATGAACGAAAAATAGTACACACACTTAACCAGTGATGGAACCAACACAGTTCCAAACACATCACTATGCACAAGCTCTCATATCTTGTTTGCCCTCTTAGCACCAGAAGGAAAACTCACCTGATTCTGCTTCCCATATACACAATGTTCACAAAAATCGAAATCCAGAGAGAAATTGGACATACCTTCTACTATAACATTACCATGCAGTATCTGAAGGCCCTTCTCTCTAATATGTCCAATCTTTTCATGCCATAGCATAGTGTTTTCTCCAGACACTGCTAGGATTTATGCTCCACTTTCAGGAACCACATAATTTTTGAAACCATTAATAACAATGCTACCCGAAAGCTTGTATAAAGTTCCAATCCAGACTCCCCATATTAATACCAGTTCTCCCCAAACCATCTTGCATGTATATTTCTCGAACACTGTTTTTACATCTGCATCATCCATCTTTCTTACATAAATTATATTTATTACCAATGCAGGAATATGCAGAACACCAGTAAGTGTTTTAATCCTTCTACCTTGCAGCTTCATCTTGATTTTTCCATGTCCAAATATTTTGGCCTTCCGATCATCCCCTAATAATACATCACCGCCATCATACTTCTCATATTTGCATAATAACTCCCTATGGGGATTGAAGTGAAAGGATGCACCTGAGTCAATAAATCATGCCTCATGATCTACATCTGTATTTGAAGAAGAAGCCAAATACACATCCCCACCTTTGCTGCTAATGGTTTTTCTACTCGGGTCTATAGTAGACCTTGTTTAGTTGGAGATCTGCGAGATGAATTCTTGCGGTGAAAAAGATGGCGAGCACTTGAAAGATAGAGATTGAGGAATTTAATGGTCATAGTTTTTAGTAGTGGAAGCTCAAGATGGGGGATATGCTGGCGGATAAAGATCAATGGATCGCGGTAGATCCAGGTACTAAACCAACAAAAATGTTAGATGAATACTAAAAGGAGTTCGATCAGAAGGCAAAGGGAAAAATACGGTTGTGTATCTCAGATTCGGTATTGTTGAATGTATCAGGGGAAGCTATAGAGAAGACTTTATGGGACAAGTTAGGGACTTGGTACTAATCTAAGTCTTTGGTGAATAAATTGGTCGTGCAGAAAAAACTGTATAACGTGAGGATGAAGGATGAAGAGTTATTGATAGAGAATATGAATGCGTTCAATACTGTGGTAAGTCAGCTGTCATATGTTTATATTAAAATCTCAGTTGAAGATAAGTGCATTACTTTGTTGTGTTCTCTATCAGATTCATAAGACAGTCTAGTTATTGCAATAAGTAGAAATACAAATACCTTGAATTTTGATGAAATTGTCTCAGCCTTGCTGTTAGAGGAAATGAGAAGGAGAAATATGGAGGACCAAAATGGAGATGCCTTATTTGTATGAGGAAGGTCCCAAAATAGAAACAAAAATAAGTTTTTGAGTGGGAGATCTAAATCTAGAGAGAGATCTAAACCTCTAGGAAAATTTATAAAGGTGTGCTGGAAATGCGGAAATGAATCTTATGATGCTCCTTCTGCAGAGGCAAAACCCACCTCAGATAAAGGTAGTTGTACTGCCCTAATTTTCGATGGAGAAATTTACCGGAGAATATAAATAATTACCGAGAGGAATAATAAAACATAACCAACAACAAAAAAACCCCAACTCTAGGGAAAACCCATCCAATGAAATTTCATTAACCATTGACCAAAACCATGACCAATCCGGCCATATGAGCCTTCACTGCTCACCTTGAGGTCCATCTTACAATGAAATCTTCCCAAGCCCATCTTACAATGAAGTCTTCCCAACTTTTTATAGGCTCCATTACATGCAATACCATGAGCTGAAAACCATGGGTGCACAATAACATGTGCCCCAAAACTACCCAATTGTTTAACCTGGTCAACCTTGACACTAATCCCAACTGAATTTACCTAACAGCTTTACATATTCCACGTGGTCTCTTAGACTCCAATGACTATTCATATTCCACACCATAACCCTTAGTAGATTAGGTGTCTAACAACAATAAATATTATTTTCTCAATATATGTATTCAACCTCTGTTTTATATTATTTATTTAAAAAATTAAATATATTATAATAAAATTTTAATTATTTAATATTTTAATTTATTTTAAATAAATATTATATTTTATCTCATCTTATTAACATTTTTTAACAATGTAAAAAAGCATTAAACGTCATAAAATACAATTTTATATAGCTGTTGTATTTATTAGGGATAATACGTATGATCTAAGCATGTAACAAGCTGTATTGATTACAGTTGTGTAACTATTAGGGATCTACTTTTGTCATAACTAACCCATAAAGCATGATGAATACTATGATCACGGGTTCGTAGTAGAGCTAAGAGTCATTACAGCTTTGTTACTAGAACAGAGTAATGTGAATACTTATGGTCAAAGTACTAAAAAAGGTAATAGATCCTCGTACATTGCCTTGTATCGTATTTTAGCTCTATTCACCATATTGAACGTAATAAAGATCAGACTAGTTGTACACTATTATACAATACCAATTAGTTTGGAGTCTATAGTTCTGACATACAGTCTAAATACCAGCTAATTACACATAATGAACCCAAGTAAACTAATGGAAATAGTAGAGATACACCCATCATGCTTATTCAATGGGAATAGTAGTAGATATGCCTAATTTGATCTTATACAGTGTTGTATTTGCTGGATGACATGAATATGGAATAGAAGCACATAAAAAAGACTGATGTCAAAAATGGCATTGGGTTTCATAATAAGATGCATATAACACACATATCACTCTTAGTTATGGGTTTTATAGGAGCTCACGGATTACAGAGCTTAACACTAGAGCTTAATACTAGGATCACCAGGTTCATTAAGGTAATCGATCATAGCTCATATGTTAGATAGAGAAGTAAGCATCCTTAGTCATTAAGCTAGAGTCCACCTTAATCTACATAATATGTAGGCATCAATCAGCTGTAATGGAAGTTAATCATCATAGCTCGTATAGGGATAATATACAAATTGTATGAGATATCTACTTTATAAAATAAAATAATTATAATTAAACTTATTTTAATTAATATTTAAAATATATTTTCAATTTTTTTTTTAATGATACTAATTTATCATTTTCATAAGTTATGAACATAATGATTTGAATTTGAATTTGTAAAGATTATTCATAATATCAACCCCGTGATGTACCAACTGACGGTGATACCTTTTTTATTTTGTCTATATAGTGGAACACTATTATCAATTTCAAGTCAAATTTTATTATATATATTTTTAATTAGAGTAAATTTATAATTGTTGGATTAAATATACCACCAAAATTTAACTATAGTTAAATGAGAAAAAAAAATATATCAAAAATTTATGATTTAGTAAGAAATGAAATTCTACCAAAACTAATAAGTCTTACATAGTAACTAGTACTTCTTACTTAGTTTAAATAGAGCTAAATTAAAGTAAAAATATTGAATTCAAGTGAGTATTAAGTTATAGAATCCATTGAGAATCTATTCCTAACCTGCTACAATAATATTATCTTATTGTAGTGATTGGAAGTTAAAATGTTTTACATTTTTAACTTATTCTAGAAAGTTTTACATTTTTTTCTTTCTAGATAGATATATTTTAATTTTTTTCTTTGTAGATAGATATATTTTAAAGGGTTCAGCAAAAATATCATTAAAAATAATAGTCTAACAAAAAAACTTATTAAATTGAGGAAAAAATTATTTATTTATTATTAAACTAATTAATTATGTCTTATAGGTAGTGACTCATTTACATGAATAAGGTTGTTTAATTGAATTAGACTTGGTCAAATGTTTTTTTCCAAGGAAAAATCTTAATTTTATTAATGAAAACAAAATCACAATGTTGTAAATGCTTGCAAGAATTTCATCATGCCAGTAAAAGACATGTGATCACAAATCCATACTAAATAAACATACTACAATAAAGTAGATAAAAAGGTTAAGCTTTTCTCTGTTTTTTCTTTTCTAGCTTCCTCCACTCTCCTTGAGATGGCATAGTTGCTACAATTGCTAACTGATTTTCTTATTCCATTCTCGTATTTTCCTTTTTTGAGTCCAAGATTTGTGAAACATGGCATTTGGAGCCCCCCAAATCCTTTGCTACAAGAATCCTCTCCAGTTGCATTTTGGGGACAGAAAAACATGTCTCTGTTATGATTTCCTCTACCTTTTCTACACTTCCATTTATATTATGTATATCCTCATTTTTAGTGGGACCCATTTCTTCTTCTTCCTCTTCGCCTTGCAGAAACTGTGGAGGAAATTTCCATCCTTTGGGTTAACTTCCTGGTTTCGTCTTTCTTCGTGGCTCTTTCTTTGCATCGGGGAGCGTATTTTAGAGATGTCATGTCTGTCTACAAATTCAACATCTAAACATCGTGTTCTCAAAATCGAGGAACTCGAGAGCTCTGCTTGTCCTGTGTCAGTTATATGCGATCCGAAAAACCTTTGTTGAAGTCCACCTCTACACATATTTTGGCGTAGGTGTAGATTATTTCTTCCATTATTTACATATTTTTCTTAATGTATCAAGCTATGAGATCGCCAACAAAGGTCCACCCCCACACATATTCTGGCGTAGGTGTAGATTCTTTCTTCCATTATTTACGTTTTTTTCTTAATCTTTCGACCTATGAAATTGTCAATACCTTCTAAAACATTTTGATGTCATAAATGTAGGGGAAGATTGTGCAGCCTAACCCAAACAGGCATTACTGATACTATCATTGTGTTTGCATTAAATTATGGGAATCATGGGGTAATAAAAATTCCCATGGTCCTTCTTGTTGAATATAGTCTCGTTCCTCTAATGATGCAAACTTACCTATGAAAAAACTTTTGGAGCAGAGGTGGATCATAGTTTCAAGTCCAATTTAAGAATATCCAATGGAATATATTCATTGGTTTTGCCCAGAAACTATTAAATCTACAGATAATCACTTGGGCTTCATATGATGTACATAGATAATTTGTTTCTGATAGATATATTGTTAATTATGGTACTTTATTCAATTACTCCACAGTATAGGAGCTAGGGGTATTGTGTGTTTTATCTAGAGTAATTGATGCACCCAATTTTCCTTTAAGGATATCTTTGAAGGAGAGTCCTCCATCGAGATGTCAATGATTCGGTTATGTTCCATTTGGGGGACTAGATCCAACCACTCCCACTACTCCCTTTGTTCTGCTCGATCCAAAAGATCCTTCTCACGATATCAGATTTATTATTATGGTGAATGAAGGAGAAATTTTGTAATGTTGTATTCTCAGTTCATCTTGCATTGAGTTTCCACCACAAATCAGATTCTGTCGGTACACCGGAAAAACCAAATTATGAGGAATATGTTGCTTCAATTGTTTTACCCTATTAGATTCCTCAATCTAAAGGAGAGAAGATTTTCCATTTGGGGGTTTTATGAAGACTTGGAAAGATATCTTGTCTTCCAGATCCATATTCCTGTGTGAATCATTGTTCAAATCTATGTTGTGGGATGGATCTAGAATTCGATGAGGGAGTTGCACCAGGAAAGAAAACTTCAAGCGTGAAACCAAACACTCGATAAGCCTTTGTTCGGCTGTAAAGGTGTGTATATCCATTGAAATAAGGATCAATCTTCTCATATATGTTCTCGATTTATCGCTTAGAGCCTTCAAGAAGTAAAAAACCATGGATCGTGCTGGATTGACCGAGGATCATCTACATCTCCCTACTAGATCCATCAATTTACCACCTCTCGTATCGGCTGTGCAATTTTAGGTGGCGTCCAGATCAGATCCAATTTTGATCTCTACTTGCGTGTCATATGGCCTGCGATCAAACTTGACGCAAGGGAATGCATGGTCTGGGCGGCAATCTTCTACAAAGCCCTGGCTGCCTTATCCAAATCCCCATTTCGTCGCAACTCTGTTGAGAAAACGCATACACTTTTGTCAGTAAAAGTCTCGTTCTCATATTGAAGAGTTTCTTCTCAATCCGATCTAACCCATAACCAATGAACCAAAAAAAATTCATGGCTCTGGCCACTCGTGATCTTCTGTGTTGATTAAATGACTATCAATTGTTTGCGGGGATGATTCCACATGACCGTGCCTATTCCTTCCGTCTTTATGACTAGATTCAGACTGAGACCATAGGAGAGGGTGCCAAGAGGATTCGTTTCGAGTTTGACCATCCCGGCGTTCCATTCGACTTCAAAAATCCTTATTAAAGCCATTCCTCATCTTAATTCAATATTTAATATAAGGAAGGTTCGCTTTGAGTTGGTCAGAATGTTTATTCTTGCTTCATCTTCTTTACTATTTAAGTGCAACTCAAAATGTTTATTCTTGCGTCATCTTCTTTACTATTTAAGATGGTTGAAATAAATATTATTTTCTTTTATTATTTAGTTTGAATATTAACTTATCTTTTTTAAATTATAATTGAATTTTTCCAAAAACAGAATAAAATTAACAAAAAAATTCAAAAAATATCATTAAATTAAAATTACTATTAATGTAAAATAATAATGTGCCACAAAATCTTATTAAATTAGAAAAAAAAATATTTATTATTAAACTATCATTTCTTTTTACAAAGTTAGATGCTATATTATATTCGAAAAAAGAGAAAGCAGATGTCCCAATTACATTATGATGGCGATGAGGACAACCAAGGAGGGGTATGCAAACAAAATATCGAGCCCTCGAAGTGTCAATTATTGATACTATAGTGCATTACTGAATCAAGGTAAATTCTAACAAACTGGATAACCATAAGTGCAAATTTAAAAGACATAAGAAAAAAAGAGGGGTGGGATGAGGATTAGGCAATGTTGATTGGCCGTCTAGAGGAAGCATCAGTGTTATCTTGATTTTCATCTAGATTGGCGTTTTTGACATTGTTTGAGCTAGAACTAGGAGAAGAGCGTTTGTCTAGCATATATTTCCAGATTTGGAGGGATTTTTCCTCATGTGCACATTGATTTGAGGAAGCTAGAAGCTGCTGCTAGCAGGACTGAGCCTGTTGCTAGAGGAAGGCATCCACATGGTGTTTTTCTTCCATGATCTTCAACTGCCCACGAATCAGAGTCATTTCTTCTTGAAGGATGATTGCTCCAATGGTTTGAGCACATAGACGCATTGCAAAGAGTTGAGTTGAATGTCTAAGTTGATTGGGGGCAAAGAAGAGGCCAAGATTGGAGGCAGAAATCACTAACACTGATACACAATGCAGCCATTTAAAAACTCTAAATGAAAAAACCAGATCGAGATTGCCACGAGGATTGTCAAAGAGCCTAGAAAATTGTGAGACAGAGAATATAAGAGAGAAGGCAGTCAGCCACCAAGAAGATAAGGACCCAATAATGTGAGCTCGATACATTGTCAAAGGCAGAGGGGGGAAATGACAAAGGCAGAATGAATGAGACAAAGAGAGTGGAAAGGTCGAATAAATAAGGAAGGCGAGCAGAGTTGGAAGGAGGAAGGAGTCAAGGTGAGCTTCACTATAAGATAAGGTCATGGGCATGGTGATACTGAAGGTATGGGGTGAGCTTACAGATGCTGACAGAATCTTTCAGGGTGTCATACCATCTATAAAAAATACAGAGAGGGATTTCATGGCAGAGAGGAAAAAGAAATGCCAGCTTGAAAAAATAATTGACCAGCTCGTCTAGTGCAGGATTTGTTAGAAGGAGAGATCTTTCATATGATAGAAGGATATATCTTTCATATCTTTGCTCAGGATACAACATCTGTTGATGAGCCTGTAGAGAGCGATGTTGGGGGATTTCCTTCTATTTTTCATCATGCTAATGATAATGGCGGAGTCACCGAATATCATAGTATTTTGCATATTTAGGCTCTTGATCATTTGAATACCTTTGAACACAGCGTAGCCCTCTGCTCTATTGTTAGAGAGAGAGCCAAGCTCCAATTCAAAGGAGCTCAAAACGCAGCCATGATCATTTCTAATGAGACCTCCTGCCCATGCAATGCCTGGGTTGGATTTTGATGCTCCATCAAAGAATAGTGCACGTCTTTTACAACCATCCAACCAATCTATGAAATCTTTTTCCTTGAGACTTACATTCCATTGCTCCTTTTTGGGGCTTTGTATGATAGGAGTTTTGATGTAGCTTGGGTTGTCAAGCAGTCTCCCTAGAAATGTTTTTTATTCTACTTTCGGATCATTGAGGTTGATATTGCTATTACTTTTGGATAGGATCGTCTCAATTGAGAGACTCCATGTTTTATTTTTAGCTTTCCTTGGGCAGGGTTTTGTGTCCTGAAAAGTCTCATTATTCCTTCCCAGCCATATTCTACAAAGAAGCGCGTATGGGAGGGTGTCGCAAACCATTTTAGCTATGTTCTTACTTTTTTTTCCCCAGTGGTATTCCTTTTTCCATTTCTTTATCAACTCTGAGATTGAACTGATGGTTGTTAAGTCAATCTGAGAGAAATTTGTGAGATCATTCTAGCATTGATTGGCAAAGGGGCACCTCAAAAATATATTGAGTGCAATCTCTTCTTCCTTATGACAAAGGGGGCATCTGGAAGCACCACAAATACCTCTTTTTTTAAATTATCTGAAGTTAGAATCTTACCTTTGAGAAAAATCCGGATGACCATTTTTATCTTTGAAAGAGCTTTAGATTTCCATGTAAGCTTCCATATGGGTCACAGTGGAAAAGGGAATTGATATTTGAGAAGGGACCCGTAAGCTACTTTGATTTTGTATGTTGATCCAGAGGGATCCCATCGAAAACTATCATGGTTGCCTTTTGTTAATGGAGCTGCACTATGGAGCATTGCCTTTAGCTTTGCTAGATCTACCTCAAGGTGAGGGGGAATGTTAGGAAATTCCTATCCACACCAAGCATTGGAGTGATCATCCCATTTGGAAATCTGATCCATGGTGTTTATACCTTGAATCTGAAGGTATTTTTGAATATGATGGATGCTTGGGCTCTCTGTGAGAGGAGATTGTCCCATAATTTTGTCTTCCCAGATGTTTATACTGCTTCCTCCTTTTTGGGACATTCGAGATATATCTGCTGTTAAATGGTATGGATTTTTTACATAAGGCCCGGATTCTGGAGCAGGGTCTATTTGGGGGAGCTTGATCAAGAAGGTTTTGCCTAACAGTAGTAAGATATTTAGTTTCAAGTACTTTATTCCACCAATAATGTTGTCCAGTAATAAGGCACCACACTATTTCCCCCCTAAAGGCATTGTTCAAGAGCTTTGGAATGCAAATTCCAAGTCCCCCATTTTCATAATTTTGAGTAACCTGCCTCCATTGGACTAAATTGAATTTCTTCATCTCATTTTTCCCTCCTTTCCATAAAAATTTCCTTAATACAACTTCTATTCTTTGCTGAATGCTAGAGGGAGCATAAAGCAAGGAAAAGTGATACAAAGGCAAGGCAGTGAGGATAGATTTTAAGAGGATTGTGCGCCTAGCTAGATTAAGCCGTGAGGATCCCCACTATTGTACTCTCTTTTCCATTTTGTCAATTGTGATGTTCCAGATCTTGGTCTTAATTTGTCCAACACTGACAGGAATCCCAACCTAATTAAAATGGGTTCAGTTCAACTTGTAGGTGACTCCGAAGATTTGTGAAATATTATGAATGGTATTGTTTGTAGAATTCCACACATAGAAGAAACTTTTATGGTAGTTAATTTGCCCTCCTGAATAATTTTTTCAAGGAGTGTTCTGAAGTTTTGAACAATAATGTTGGCGGCATCACCCATAAAGAGGGTGTCATCAACAAATTGAGAGTGATTCATGTTTTTAGCTCTGTTGCTGAACTGGATACCAGTGATGAAGCCCACTCTACGCTTGTGATCCAAGGCTCTACTGAAGGACTCTGCCATGAGGATGAAAAGAAAAGGAGAGAGAGGGAAGCCTTATCTAGGGCCATGAGTAGATTGAAAGAATTTTGCAGGCCTATCATTGAATAAAGGAGTGATCCAAGGGTTGGAGATGAAGGCGTTGATGAGAGATATAAATTGATATTCAAATGACATTTTGTGAAGGAAAATGTAGAGGAATGAATGTCTATCAAAAGCATTAGCAAGGTCAAGTTTTAATATGAATCCTTTCTCATATCTCATCATACTCGAGTGGATGGTTTTTTGGAAGAAGAGAATATAATGATAAATTTGTCTTTGGGAAATGAACCCCCCTTGATTTTTAGAAATGAGGTTTGGGAAATAGGGTTTAAAGCAGGTATCTAGGATTTTAGTTATGATTTTTTCCGAAGAATTACAGTGGGAGATAGGTTTAAATCTGGAGAAAGAAGAGGGATGATTCTATTTGAATATAAGAGCAACGAATGTAGAGTTTGTGAAGCCATGGATATTCTTCTTTCTTTGTACCCATAAAATCATTTTGATAAGATCATTTTTAATGAATTCCCAAAAAGTCTGATAAAAACTAATGGAAAATCCATCTGGGCCTAGAGACTTATCTAGATGTAATGTCCAAATAGAATTGAGAATTTCAGCCTCCTCTATATATTTGGTGAGGGAACTATTAATCTCATATGTGATCAGTTTGGGCAATTAATTCAAGATATCTGTGTAGTCCTCCGGCACAGCTGTTTCAGTGAACATATTTTTAAAATGGTTGTTAGCATAAGCCTTGATACGTTCCTGATATGCGGATACCTTTCCTTCATCATCAGTTCTGGATGAAATATTATTTCTTTATTTTCTAACTGTGGCTTGTTTATGGAAGAAAGAGGTATTTTTATCACTGACTTGTAGCCAAATATTTCTTGATTTAAGCCTCCATTTCTCTTCTTCTTTCCTATTTTCTTTATAAAATTTCTAGTAAATATGTTTCTCCTACTCATGCTTTTCTTGATTCACTCCATGAGTGTCAATTTCAATGTGTATTGCTTCCAGCTTCTTTTTTATCTCATTTCTGACATTGTCTGGTTCCCTTTAGTGAAGCTTTGCCCAGTCTTTAAGTGCCATACGCGCTCTCTTCAGCTTTGATACCCAAATATGCTTTGGGGAGCCCTCCACATGATGCTACCAAGAATAAACCACGATCTATCTACCTTCAGGGAAGTCACACCATGGCAGATTGTATCTGAAAGGGAGGGGTCCGAGGGAGGGTTGATCTCCTAAGTAGAGGGTAATGGGGTAATGATCAGAGGCAGAACATGAGAAGATACTAGAGGAGGCAACAGAGTAATGAGAGATTAGAGGGACAACCAGTATAAAACGGTCAAGTCCTTCCATAATGTTTCCAACTCCGATTCTTCGGTTGCTCCAAGTGACTTTTCATTTTTTGGGGATGATATCAACCAAATCATGGATTTGGAAATTAGTTTCTAGCTGATCTCTTAAAGGGTCATAATTAAATTTGCCTCCTCTTTTTTCATTGGCATGCAGGATCAAGTTAAGGTCCTCTACAATGATGATGTTTTTATTATCCTCCATTAGGGTAATTTTGAGGTCTAAAATGGGCCTCCTAAGAAAATTATATAATAATAATGGAAATAATAAAATAATATTTGATTACATCATCAAATTTTAAAGGGAAAAAAGAAAAACCTACTTTTTCAACTCATATTTTGAACTTATCTCCCTAATATTTTACTCAAATTTTGAGCAGGAATACTCGTTGGATGTGAAATTTAATTCCCTTCCAAGGAGTACCTATGTTGCATAACTTTCATTGACTCTACTACACATAAAATGATAAATACATGAAAAATGTGATTGCAATCACATTCTTTCGTGTATTTCTCCTTTTTCATGTAGTGGGGTCCATCAAAACTATGCAACATGGGTACTCCTTGTATGAGGAATTAAATTTTGGATTCAACGAGTACTCTTGCTCGAAATTTGAGTAAACCCTTAGAGAGATAATTTGAAAATACGAGTTGAAAATGTATTTTTATTATTTTATTATTTTTTGATATTTTTACCTTTTTTCTCCAAAAATGGTGAAGCATCCCCCATGGTTGACATCATAATCTTGAATCCTATTGGTTCTCATAAAGTTTATTTTGGTTGTACATTTTTCTTAGGATGCCCATTTTAGACCTCAAAATTCCCCTAATGATTGTCTATGTATGTTTTCATGGTGTTCCAATAGATTTCTTTGTCCTTCTAATGATTTGGTCCATACATATTGTACACAGTTACAACAATGTTCTCTTATGTATTCTACATATTGACTTTGATCCAGTCATGGGTCTTGACAACTTCCATTGGCTTCCATGCATTCTGATTCCAAATTGTAGCAATTCCTCCATAAGCACCCCTGGATTCTATGACAGTGCCCATGTAGTTCTTTATTTTATTTATGATTTTCTCCATATCTATTTCTCCTTGCTTAGTTTCTTGAAGTAGAATCATCTCAGGCTTTTCATGATTAAGAAGGTCTTTTAGGGTTGAGTTTTTTGAGGGGTGCCCTAGTCCCCTACAATTCCAAGGGAGGGATTTCATCATTTTAGGAATTCAAGTTGAGGAGCTATCTTCCCTCCTAATTCATGCTGACTTGCTTCTTTGTTAATATGACCTCCGATGAAAGTTTCTATTGGGTGCTGGATTCCAATGGCGATGTCCTTATGGGCTCCTTCATCTCGATGATGCTTGGATGATTTTCTTCCATGGACAGTTTTTTTAAGGGTTTCTAGAGTTACCCCATGCTCTTTGGTAATGTTCTTGGTAAAAATTCAGGCTGAAGAAGGTTCAGTAGAGGAGGAGGGGGGGAAAGACTTGGATGGAGAGGTATGGGGAGAGGTTCCATGAAGAGGAGATGGAATAGAGGGATAAGAAGGATCCTCTTCTGAAGGAGAAAGGGAAGAGAAGGGGTAGAGGGAGGTAGGAAAGGATAAGAATATGGGATGAGGGGGGTGTCAGGGGTTTGCTGGGTGAGGGAAGATTGGGAGGGTTGGGTAGTATGGGAGGGTTAGGCAGATGGTGCACTGGTGTTTCTAAGATTTGAAGCAGCTTTCTTCTTTTTTATGGTTTCCCATTGAGATTTTGGATCAGAGTTTTCAAAATCAATAACTTTAGTGCATCTATTAATGAAATGACCTTTTTCATGAAATAACTTGCATTTAAATGAGATTTGTTCATAATCTAACTGTTTTATGTGAGTCCAGTTGTCGACCTTTAGTTTGATCGCTTCAGAAAGACCTTTCCCCATATTCACTTCAATGCAAATCCTAGCGCACACTTGCATGTTGTCCTTCGGATCACTTCGATCAATGAATTTTCCTACTGCATTCCCTATTTCTCAAAATGAATCATCACTTCAACAATGTAAGGGAAGGTGAGGGAGGTGGACCCAGACATTGAAAATGTTGGGCACATCAAGTTTGGAATCAAAGTCTGGAGTCTATTTGTTGAAGTAGAGCCCTATAGTGTCCATGAAGCATGGCCCATTCCTAAATATCAAATCCTTGTCTTCTTTTTTCTCAAAATGGAATGTAAAATAGCCCCTGCCACAAAATCTGATTGAAATTTTCCCATTGATCTTGTCCATGCAATTGCGCTTGACCCATTTTTGAACCGTTTTTGGCAAAGGCCACAGTCCTGTAAATTTCCCGATGAGGTCATTCTTGGCAAGGGAGACAACATCCATTCGAGGGATCACAAGGGGAAGAGATACTTCCTGAATTCCATCCATATTTTTGATGAATTTGGAAATTGCTAGCCTTGCTTATGGTGGATTTAGGGAACTGATCATCATCGAAAAGGCTTGGGCATGATTAGGCAGGGAGGCCACCTCTGTGATGTCCACCAAAGGGGCCATGTAGCTAGGCTCGGGCTATAACAGAGGAGGAAGGATGCGCCTACTCCTAGGTCACGAAGGTCGTAGTGCTACTCCCGATCACAGTAACAGGAAAAAAAAAAGTAAAAAATTTTAACTACTTAATATGTTATCTGTTTAGTGAAATATTTATATGATTAAAGAATTGTCTAAAAAAATTAGAGCTGGGATAGTATAGGGTTGGAGGTTCAATGTAGAATATGTAGCTTTGTTTCCCTGTCCTCTTCTCTCTTGTCAATTTTCAAAGATGTGGGTTATTACACTTTTCTTCCTTGAAACATTAACATCTATACATACATATTAGTACATTGTTCTTTGGATATTCTTGGGAAGAGATAATGTCGTCATACTTTATGAGTAAATGAAATTTATATTTTGGAAAAGGTGCAGAGATACACGGAAGGAATAGAAGATTTGGGAAGGTCATCTCCCTAAGAATAGAGGAAAAAATGAGTGTAACCACTGCCTTAGTGGCTGACAAATTTGTTAAGCTGTTGTTAAGAAGTAAACATTATTGTTGTTTTATTTTATTAAACAGAATATTAAAAAAAAAAAATTGGTTTCGAAATAAAAGATTACTTGTGAAATTAGTTTCATAAGTAAAGACTGGTAAAATTAAATTCAAGATTAGGAGTTAGTTGAACAGAAAAACAGTTCCACAGTTACCCAAAGAAACTCTGAAATAAATAGGATATTTTCAGGAGCTTTGGGGGTTCTGTTGGAGAACTGAGAAATGAATGGTCATCCTAAGAAGTAAATCCATGTAGGGAAATTTACAGTGGAGACCTTTTCACTGGGATCAGAAAGTTGGAATGGATTGTCTCGAACTTTTCTTCCAGATTTTGGTAATCAACGAAGACTCAGTCTTGGAGCTCAAGGGAGAGCTGGAGGACGTAATTTCCCCACTCGTGGAATGGAGGAAATCACACATCAGTCAGAAAATATTATACAAATGAGTAGAAATCTGTTGTTTCTTATATTAGTAGTCTTCTCTGGTTATATGTTCCTAAATAACCATACTAGAAAAAAATCACTGTAGAATTGAATGTTTACTGGAGTTAAAAATTATAATAGGAGAACTTGCAGGTAGGAGGAAAGCTTGAGAAAAGAATATTGTTTAGTAGGTAAATAATAATATTTCTTGTTCTTATTTCCTCTCTGTGCAATTATTTAAGTTTTGTTTTCTTATTATTAAATGGAGTAAGCTAGGGTTAGTAAGGACTGTTAATAGGGACTCTAAGACCAGAATCTCAGTTGGTCGTCCTTATCCTATGATAACACACAGAACTTGAAGTGGTCTGGTCACTTACTATTAGTGTTAATGTTCTTCTTTTATGTCTTTAGTATACTTGAAAACAATGAAAAGAAGCTAGAAAACCAGTAAAGAGAATAATGAAATACCACAGGTGTACATTAATAGAAATAAGTGAGATGTAACACAATCTACAGGGTAAAGAAAGACTCTGGAAATTACTTTCTTGAGATTACGAAGACAGAAGCTAAATAGAAAAGCATGCAAGGGAGAAATCATTGATAACTGTGCTAACGAAGTTGAACATCCGTACATGCAGGTAAATGTAACCATAATATAAATATTGTATATAGAATTTCCAACAATAGGAACACAAAATGTGAGCTGAAGATTTAATCAATAACTGTGTAAAAAATAACAACAGAGACTGTATAATAATCTTCAAAGAAACCATTTTCAACATGGTAAAGTATAGATATATATTATATGCATCAAAAATCCATATAGAAAAAGAGTTTAGTCATTAAAAAAAATTACAATATAGTATCAGTCAGTTGTGCAGGTCTAAAACCCCGACCCTCTAGAGTAGTAATCTATTACAACCAAAGGAATGTATCATTACAAGTACAATTCTTTAAATAAAACCATCATAGTTAACTGTTTATACAGAATGAGGCCCGTGACCTGAACCAGAAAAAATAACCCTTACGCTTGTGAGAGCTAGGGTAATACTTAAATAAAACAAATATCAACCCCAACGAACAATAGCTTCAAGGGAAGCGACAACTAGAATCTAAGACTTCAAGGTTGCCGCTCAAGAGCTTTAAGAGATAACAATGCATGGCCGAAAACTAAAGCAGTCGATTTCTGACTTATTGTTGAACCCAATAATTTATAAAGGTACATGTGAATGAAGCGGGAACCTGTTTAGAACTGGAAGGCAGGGATTAAGCTCGTACTCCGGGCAGAAACTCTAAAAATAATTGCAGAGACAAAAGTCACAATACCTGTAGCAAGGACAACAGAGGCGATTATGGTCACCAAGGTAAGGCAATACAACATATTTCTGCAATAATAAATCTCGGAATTCTGCAAGTAAAGAAACTTACCTAAAGAGTATGAGTTAAAGAAGGGTGTTCCAAAGCCAATTTGTAGAGAAAATGATAATTACAGTAAACGCCATGCACAATACCAATGAAAAAAATTTAACTCAGAGACCATATGTGTAACTAGAAGCAAACTAAGAAGTTTTATTCAGCATTAGTGTTGGTCATAGATCAGAACCAAAAGGGCTAACAGTGGCAGCTTACCAGTAATAAGGCTGGGCATTCTCTTCCGAGGAGACGCCTTTTGGCACTGTGTTGCATTGGGCCAAAAAGGACAAAGGAATCAAGCCGATGGAGAAACCCTGGAGTTGCAGAGCAGCAACCCAAACCCTCGAATGAATGAATGGCAAAGGAGAAACAGTTATGAAGGATAGTCATTAGATAACCCTAAAGCACCTACACCATCTGATCAAATCCAAATCGACGATAGATGAGATGCCAAATGCCAACCAAGCTAGGTAATGCAGGCCAGCTATGGAAGGGTCGAGAAATACAATTTCTAAATACCCTTTGTACATTGAAAATCCAATGATATTAATTTCCATGATGATTTCGAGGCAAAAAATCATGTGGGCATGATGCAATTGCATCGAATCTCTATTGAAGAAATTATTAAACCAATGTTTGCATAAGTTAAATGTCAAGGGTTTATAAATCTATAGTATAGTACCCAAATTACATTGCATGCACATATTATTAATAGTACCATAGCAATGATATCTGGGAGAAATACATTTAAAACCCAAGCCTCGAAGATGTAACGAATTGATATTTTATGAAATGATAATTGCCATAAGGTCTGTGCTTGGTTAATATAGTTAATGACTCACGAATAAACAATAAATGCATAAAATAAATGTTTTTTTTTGTTTTTTGTTTTTTTACTTATGTTAATTTATTTTAACATGGTTGGATTGACATGTTACAAGTGGTATCAGAGCATTGTTACAATGTTGGGACCCTATGGGTCAACTAACGTCAAATTGTGTGTTTAATAATGCACAGTCAGATGGAAAGGTTAACAGGAAAAATGAGAAGGACACCCTTCCAACAACCACCTCGAAATGCTGAGGAGACCCAACACCAACAGGAAAGGAATCCCGAAATGTGGGTTCAGTTGGGGGTGGAACACCATCAAAAGGCTAGCCGACTGTTAGAAGAGAAACAACATCAAACCAGCATAATGTTAACAAAGGTGCAAAGCTACAAGAAGAAATGGAAAGAGTACGAAATGATAATGCAAGGTTAATGCAGGAGCAGGAGAGAATTTTAAAGAGTCTCTCAGATAAACAAAACCAAATAATTGTGAAGCCTAGTACTGATAGAGAATCTCAGGAAGGAAATGAATAGCAAACGAGAGATCATGATATAGGCCGAAAAGAAAGAAGTTCGTCTCAGCGAAGTAATCAAAATAAAAATTTTAATGAAGCCAAATCTGATAATGAGACAGAACAGAAGGAAAGTAAAAAGTAGAAGATAGAGCTACACGATGAATTTAGAAAGATAAAGCCACCCACATTTGATGGAGTGGAAGAAGAGGTAGCTGAGGCGTGGCTGATTAATATGAACAAGTATTTTCAAGTATACAATTATAACAGTAAACTTAAGGCCCAGTTATCTATTTACCAGTTAAGAGAGAAAGGCACCTTGTGGTGGGAAGAAGTGAAAAACGTTCGTGGAATAGAAGATCAAGATGTAACGTGGGATAGGTTTCAATAGTATTTTAAAGATAAGTACTTGATAGAGAACTTTTATGATGAAAAGTCTTGAGAATTCCACGATTTGAAACTCAGACAACTGACTATGGACGAGTTTATCACTAAGTTTACTTCATTACTGCGTTATGTACCCTACTTAAGGGATGAGAAAGTTAAAATACAAAGGTTCCTGAGCAGTTTACCCACTCATATGAAGGAACACATATAATTTGTAAATCCCAAAACAGTGGATGAGGCCATTAGAAAGGCCAGAATGTGCTATCAGCAAGCTAAAGCCAAGACAGATCAGGCAAAAGGATGGTAGCCAGGGAAAGAAAATAAGAGTAGTGTTGGTTTTAAAAGAGGGAAAACTAGTAATTTTAAAAGCACAACAAAGAGCTGAGTCAGTAGGCAGTTTGGTAAGAACCACCAGAGGGTAAGGTGGCCTGTAGAAGATAAAACTGTTGAAGCTTCTAGTAAACCGGAGCAACCTCAAAACCAGAAGCCACCTCTACAGTGATGGGGTTGTGGAGAGGCACACTATTACCGAAACTGCCCATAGTAGGGTAGAAATGAAGTGGTAACCAATCTGCAGGAAGCCTCAAGAGTAGAAGATGTTGCTCGAAACATACCCAGAATTAATGCAGCATTGGAGGATCGAAAAGCTGATTACCAACCTACCATGATTGAACTAGAAGGTAAACCGTTATCTCAAACTGTTTTTGTTTTGGTAGATCCAGGAGCAAATTTAAGCTATATAAGTCCTAAATTAGTAGATATTTGTAAATTACAAAGCCAAAAATATAGGAAATCATGGTTAGTCAAGTTGGCTACTAGAGCTAAGAGAAAATTTACCGCCAAAATACCAAATTGTGCACTACAAATCGATGGACAACAACTAACTGTGGATTTGAATATTTTTCCCTTGGGATCTAATGACGTGTTGCTTGGTATGGATTTGTTGGAAAATCATTGGACTCTAGTAGATTGAAAAGAGAATATTATCTACTACAGAAATCAGGATGGCACTCGTCAGGAAATTCAAGGAATAAAGAAACCGGTACATTTGCACCCAATTACAGCTTCCCAAATGGGAAAATGCATGAGGAAGGGATGTCAACTGTATGCTATACAAGAGGGTTTTTTTTATTCTAAATAAAAGTCTCCTATGTTGGAAAATATACCTATAGTGCAGGAATTCAAGGATTTATTTCCAGAAGAAATACCGAGATTGCCACCTAGAAGGGATATAGACTTTACAATTGAATTGCTACCAGGAACATCACCGATTTCAAGAGCACCCTATCGAATGAGTGTGCCAGAATTAACTGAGTTAAAAATGCAGCTTCAAGAATTATTAGACAAGGGATATGTACGACCAAGTGTATCTCCCTGGGGAGCACCTGTATTGTTCGTTAAAAAGAAGGATGGAACCATGCGTATGTGCATGGATTACCATCAGTTAAACAAATTAGTCGTCAAGAACAAATATCCCCTACCACGAATTGATGATCTGTTTGACTAGGTAAGAGGAGCTACTATATTTTCAAAAATTGATTTGAGATCAGGTTATCATCAAATCCGGATCAAAGATGAAGATATACACAAAAATTCTTTTTGCACAAGATATGGTCACTATGACTTGTGGTGCTACCTTTTGGGCTGACTAATGCACCAACCACTTTTATGAGACTGATGCATAGTATCTTTCACCCATATTTAGATAACTTTGTGTTAATTTTCATTGACGACATTCTGGTATATTCTAAGAATGCGGAAGAATACAAGGAGAATTTGCGAATGGTACTAGAGATGTTAAGAAATCATCAGTTATATGAGAAATTTAGTAAATGTGATTTCTTCAAGGAAGAAATACAATATCTGGGACATGTGATATCTGCGGAAGGTATAGCAGTGGACTCGGAGAAAATCAGAACTATCATGGAATGGAAAGTGCCACAAAATGTGGCAGATATAAGATCATTTATGGGACTTTCTGGTTATTACCAGCGATTTATTAAAGGATTTTCAAATATTTCCTTCCCTATTACCTCTCTGGAAAGGAAGGAAAAATATTTAAATGGACAGAAGAATGTCAGGACAGCTTTGAAAAGCTAAAACAATTATTAACATCAGCACCAGTGTTAAGTGTAGCTGACCCAAATAAGGAATTCGAAGTTCGCACAGATGCATGTAAGGAGGGTGTTGGGGAAATTTTATCACAAGAAGGATAGGTAATTTCATATGAATATCGTAAGTTAAAATATCACAAGCAGCGATACTCAGCTTATTATTTAGAGCTGACTGCAGTTGTGCACAACCTCAGGGTGTGGAGACACTACTTACTTGGGAAAAGATTTGTGTGGAAGACAGATCATAGCAGTTTAACCAGCTATTTCAAACAATTTGATTTAAACTCCCGACAAGCAAGGTGGAATGCCTTCTTGAGTGAGTTTGACATTGACATGCAGCATGTAAAAGGAAAGGAAAACAGGGTTGCGGACGCATTGAGCAGAAAGCTACATAAAATCTATGAATTATATTTTAACGAATTTGAATGCAGATTCCTAGATCAAATCAGAAAAGAGACAGGAAAAGATCCTGAATATGAATTCTTGTGGAAGCAAGAACAGGAATCTAAAGAACAAGGAAAGTTGGGAGATTATGAAATCAACCAGGATGGATTGCTCATTTTCAAGAAAAGAATAGTCATCCCAAATAGAATGAATTTGAAGACTCTAATATTGGATGAATATCATAGAAGCAATTATGTAGGGCATCCTAGATACCAAAAGATGTTGACAGCAATAAGAAAGGACTACTGTTGGCCAGGTATGAGAAAATATATAGCAACCTATCTAAACAAGTGTTTAGAGTGCCAATAGGTGAAAGTGGAACACCAGCATCCGGCTGGGTTAATGCAACCTATACCGATTCCTGAATGGAAATGGGAAGTGATTTCGTTAGATTTCATCACTGTACTACTAAGATAAAAACGAGGTAATGAATCAATAATGGTAGTAGTAGACCGATTGAGTAAATCGACACACTTCATACCAGTTCAATCCACATATAAGACAGTAAAGATAACATATTTATTTATGCGGGAGATTTTTAGACTGCATTGGCATTCCTAAGACTGTGATTTTAGATAGGGATGTAAAATTTACATCAGCTTTTTGGAAAGCACTGCTTACAGGTTCAAGGAATCAAATTAATTTCAGTACTGCATACCATCCACAAATAGATGGGCAAACAGAATGAGTAAATCAAGTGCTGGAAGACATGTTGAGAATGTATGTTATGCAACAACCGACTAAGTGGGAATAATATTTACACTTAGTAGAATTTGCATATAATAATAGTTATCAAGAATCATTAAAAATGAGTCTTTTTGAAGCCCTATACAGGCGACAATGCAGAACTCATATCAATTGGAGTAGTCCCAAGACCAAGCTCATGCTAGGAGTAGACATGCTAGCAGAAATGGAGTTAGAAGTGAAGAAAATCAGACAGAATTTAAAAGCAGCTCAAGATAGGAAAAAAGTGTATGCAGATAAAAAGAGATCATATCGTGAATATGAATTGGGGGATCACGTGTATGTGAGAATTAAGCCAAAGAAGAGCATGTTAAGATGGGCATGTTGTGCAAAACTAGCTCCCAGATTTTGTGCTCCTTTCCAAATATTGGAAAGAGTAGGGCCAGTGGCATATCAGTTGGCCCTTCCTAGCCATATCCGAGTACATAATGTTTTCCATGTATCATTATTAAAGCGATATATTAATGATTCAAGACATATAATCCATTGGTAGAACATTTAGGTAGTGGATAAGCACAATAGTTAAAATATTACATGTTACAGACTTATGTAGACTAATACAATGTCTATTGTATGTAGGTAGAATCGGACGGAGAATTTCTGGTCGAGCCTCACAGTATAATCAACCGGAGGGAAATCATGCTCTGGAAATGAGCCATCGCCCAGGTTAAAGTGCAATGGAGGCACTTTGGCCCGGAAGAGGCCACCTCGGAGGACAGAATTTTTGTGTGGGAAGCATATCCTGAACTTTTTGATAATCGGGAGTAAGAACACCAAGGACGGTGTTCTCTTTTAGAGGGGGAAAACTGTAAACACTGCCTTAGTGGCTGAAAAATTTATTAAGCTATTGCTAAGAGGTAAACATTATTGTTGTTTTATTTTATTAGACAGAATATTTGAAAAAAAAAATTAATTTTGGTTTTGAAATAAAAGATTAATTGTGAAATTAGTTTCATAAGTAAAGAATGGTGGTAAAAGTAAATTCAAGATTAGGAGTTAGTTGAACAGAAAAACATTTCCAAAGTTGCCCAAAGAAACTCTAAAATAAATAGGAGATTTTCATGAGCTTTAAGAGTTCTGTTGGAGAACTGAGAAATGAATGGTCATCCTGAGAACTAAATCCCTATAGGGAAATTTACAGTGGAGACCTTTTCACTGGAATTAGAAAGTTGGACTGGATTGTCCCAAAATTTTCTTCCAGATTTCTGTAATCAATGAAGACTCAGTCTTGGAGCTGGGGGGAGAGTTGGAGGACATAATTTCCCCACTCGTGGAAGGGAGGAAATCACACATCAGTAAGAAAATCTTATACAGATGAGTAGAAATCTGTTTTTTCTTATATTAGTAGTCTTCTTTGGTTATCTGTTATTAAATAAGCATACTGGAAAAAAATCACTGTAGAATTGAATGTTTACTAGAGTTAAAAATTATAGTAGGAGAGCTTGCAGGTAGGAAGAAAGCTTGAGAAAAGAATATTATTTAGTAGGTAAATAGTAATATTTCTTGTTCTTATTTCCTCTTTGTGCAATTATTTAAGTTTTTTTTTCTTCTTATTAAATGGAGTAAGCTAGGGTTAGTAAGGACTGTTAACAGGGACTCTGAGACTAGAATCTTGGTTGTTCATCCTTATCCTATTATAATACACGGAAGTTGAAGTGGTCTGGTCACTTACTGTTACTTTTAATGTTATTCTTTTCTATCTTTAGTATACTTGAAAACAATGAAAAGAAGCTATAAAACCAGTAAAGATAATAATGAAATACCACAGGTGTACATTAATAGAAGTGATATGTAACACAACCTACAAGGTAAAGAAAGACTGTCGAAATTAATTTCTTGACATTACCAAGACAGAAGCTAAATAGAAAAGCATGAAAGGGAGAAATAGTTGATAAGTGCGCTAATGAAGTTGAACATCCGTGCATGCAGGTAAATGAAACCATAATATAAATACTATATATAAATTTTTCAACAATAGGAACACAAAATGTGAGCTAAAGATTTAATGAATAACTGTGTAGAAAATATTAGCAGAGACTGTATAATAATCTTCAGAGAAAACATTTTCAACATGGTAAAGTATAGATATATATTATATGCATCAAAAATCCATATAACACAAGAGTTTAATCATTAAAAAAAAAAAGATAATATAGTATCAGTCAGTTGTGAGGGTGTAAAACCCCGACCCTCTGGAGCTGTAATCTATTGCAACTGAAGGAATGTATCATTACAAGTACAGTTCTTTAAATGAAACCATCATAGTTAACTGTTTATACAGAATGAGGCCCATGGCCTAAACCAGAGAAAATAACCCTTACGCTCGTGAGAGCTAGGGTAATACTTAAATAAAACAAATATCAACCCCAACGAACAATAGCTTCAAGGGAAGCAACATCCAAAGTATAATACTTCAAGGTTTCCGCTCAAGAGCTTTAAGAGATAACTATGCATGGGCGAAAATTAAACCAGTCAATTGCCAACTTAGTGTTGAACCTAATAATTTATAGAGCTACCTGTGAATGAAGCGGGAACCTGTTTAGAACTAGAAACCTGGGATTACGCTCATACTCTGGGCATAAACTCTAAAAATAATTGCAGAGATAGAAGTCACAATACCTGTAGCAAGGACAACAGAGGCGATTATGGTCACGAAGGCAAGGCAATACAACATATTTCCGCAATAATAAATCTCTGAATTCTATGAGTAAAGAAGCTTACCTAAAGAGTATGAGTCAAAGAAGGGTGTGCCAAAGCTGATTTGTAGAGAAACTAATAATTACAATAAACGCCATGCACAATACCAATGAAAAAAATTAAACTCAGAGACCATATGTGTAACCAAAAGCAAAATAAGAATTTTTATTCGGCATTAGTGCTGGTCATAGATCAGAACAAAAAGGGCTAACAGTGGGAACTTACCAGTAATAAGGTCGGGCATTCTCTTCTGAGCAGATGCCTTCTAGCACTGTGTTGCATTGGACCGAAAAGGTGAAAGGAATCAAGTCGGTGGAGAAACCCTCGAGCTGCAAAGCAGCAATCCAAACCCTCGAACGAATGAATGGAAAAGGAGAAACGGTTACGAAGGATAGTCATTAGATAACCCTAAAGCACGCACACCATCCGATCAAATCCAAATCAATGGTAGATGAAATGCCAAATGCCAGGCAAGACAGATAATGAAGGCCAGCTGTGGAAGGGTCGAGAAATACAATTTGTAAATACCATTTGTACATTGAAAATCCAATGATATTAATTTCCATGATGATGTTAAGGAAAACAATCATGTGGGCATGATGCAATCGCATTGAATCTCTATTGAATAAATTATTAAACTAATGTTTGCGTAAATTAAATGTCAAGGTTTTATAAATCTATATTATAGTACCCAGATTACATTGCATGTGCATATATATTAATAGTACCATAGCAATAATATCTAGGAGAAAGACATCTAAAACCTAAGCCTCTAAATTGTAACGAATTGATATTTGATGCAATGGTAATTTCCATAAGTTCTGTGCTTGGTTAATATAGTTAATGACTCACGGATAAACAATAAACGCATACAATATTTTTTTTCTTTTTTTTACTGATGTTAATTTATTTTAACATGGTTGGATTGGCATGTTACAATGAGCTCATAATTAAATTTGAGAATTAGAAATTAAGTACATAAACTCAAAAAAAAACTTTTAATAACACAAATAATCATAATTTTTTATTTATAAAATACAAATAAAAAAATCAATTTAATTACATACAACATAAGGATTACAAATAAATATTCAGTTGTACTAGAACTTTACACAAAATTTGTAATAAAAAAAGCTCTAAATCTTACAACCTGTTTAATTTTAAATATAAAATTTCATAATAATAATTAATATTTTCATATTTTTAGATGGTAACATTTCACCCTGATTAATTTTACATACTGTGAGTGCATATTTAATTGTTTGTTTGACACTAGTGTGCTCCTCATAGAAAGCCTAAAAGATGCATGAGATGGATATGCACAAGGTCGGAGTTATATTTTAGGCATTAGAAAATTTAGTTCGAACATTTCCATCACATAGTGGAAATACATTTACAATAGGTAAACATTTCCATCACATTTATGTTTTGAAAAACCCTATTTTTGACTGACCAATAATATATTTATTATTATACATCATATTATAACAGTAGTTATAATATGACCTAAGTTATAACAGTAGTGACCTAAGTTGGATGGGAAGGATGGATCCCGAAAGGTCACGAATTCTTGCTAGGGAATTTTTCATTTATCGAGGGGAATCCAAACCGATTAGGTTTACATTTTGACCTAGTGGTCTCAAGCGAAATGATCTCTTTTATCCGTACTTGGCTTATTGCTTAGTCCATTGCTCTAGCTATCCCCTTGGACAAGCACCTTGTTGGTTTGTAGGCTCTTGGATCTTTTGAAGTCTATGGGTATTTCGACGGACTACCTCCCTCCATTCAAATACTCTGTGGATGCACCTAGCCATATCTTTACTACTAGGCAAGAGTTTCACAATATTTTTTTTTGTAAAAGATACAGGCACGAGTTAAATTTGATGGGTCCGAAAGTTAAACTTTGAAGAGATTAGGGTGAAAAACAACATACTGTTAATAAATTTCGAAAGTTTCATTTTTAATTAGGTATATATTTTTTTAAATATAACATTTTATTTTAAATTTCAATAAAAAATTTCTAAAATGATGTTTAACATGTGGATATTAGATATTATCAATAAAGGTCTTTAAATGAATGTAAAAGCTAGTTGAACTTACTAAAGTTAATACGAATCCTTTCCTACAGAAGAGTCTGCTACTCATGAGGCTCACTTAAAGGAGGAGCCTCATCTTGCAGGAATTCCATGGAGGAGGGAAAATATTAAATGAAATCAAACATTCTGAGCAAATTACAAGAAGCTTTTGTTAAAAAAAAATTCATCAGAATGTCTGTGGGATCTCATCACAAGTTCAATTCCCTTCCCCGATTGGGGTGATGTATGTGGACATGTGGATGAAGATGAAAAAAAAAAAGGAGAGAGAGAGAAATGAGAAAAATGAAAGGTACTACCAAGCTTACAAAAAAAAAATGTCATCAGAATTTGAGTTTATATATTATTCAAATATATTAAAATCTACTCGAACTTACCCCATTTTAGGAGAATAGTTTAGGTGAATTCTCCCCTTAAGAAAAGTCCAGTAATTGTGACTTAGACATTATAGGGTTGGAACAATAGTCCAAGTGGTTTTTAATTTGAATCATTGATCAAATATTTAACTAAATAGTGATAACAGAAAAATACTAATCAAGACTTTATTAAATTAGGATTATGCATGTTCACTCACCAAATACATATTGATAGACTTGATGAAGAAATTGGAATACAAAGACTCTCACTAAACTATAACTCACTCACATAAAAAAAACAACCATTTATATAAACATCACCTGAAACTCACATAATCCATAATGTAAATTTCCCTATTATCTTTAAATCTCTAGCTTAATGGGGAAATGAATTATTTACCACTCATAACAATATTTTAACGTAAAATTTATAACATAAAAAACATACCCACTGTCTCACAAGATATTTGATATACATAAAAAACATACCCACTGGGTCACAAGATATTTGATATATCTCTCTCTGCTTACTAGATCCTTAGTTAAGATGGATCTAGGTTGGTTTAATTTTACCCTTTAAATATGCTATGTTCCACATGAATACCATGGTGAAATACCATGGGTTTTTATACCATGTGTCAATACCATGAAATTATTTTTATTTTATTTTTATTTCATTTTTTTGAAGTAAAAATGTTTTCAGACGGTGTGATTTTTATTTTTAGCCATAAACAACACATTACATTGCATTAAAACCAACCTAGATCCATCTTAAATCGGACCTATTAAAAGCCTAGAGGGATCAAATCTCTTCATTTGCAAACCTCTTTAGAGTGAAAGGAGATTTCATCAAGTAGATTGTGACTTAAGATGGATATAAGCTCTTTTAATTCCCTCCTTTAAATATTCTATATTTCACATGAACACCATGCACACAAAGTTATTTTATTTTAACTTTATTTTTTATTAATTTAATTTTACATTGACCAAATAAAAATGTTATGACATAAAGCTATTTTTAATTTCGTTTTATTTTCATTCAGTTCAAAAATAAATAAATTTATTAAAAAATAAAAATTATTAAATTAAATAATATTGTATTATTTTTTAAAATAAAAATTTGCATTTTAAAATACTATATTCAAAATGTAGAGTACAAAAACTATCTATGGTAAATTGAGTATTTTACTTTAATCTTATTTTAATTTATAATTTTATATAATTTAAATTTAATCTTAATTTTAGCTTTATTTTTATGTAATTTGACTAAGTCACTCTATTAAGTCACAAGTTATCTCGAACTTATGAAGTAGGGTGTTAGAAGACCACATAACCACATATCCCGGTACCAGCTGTATATAAATAAAAATATATAAAATATATATAAAAATTTTGAAACTTATAATTTATTTATATACCCATCACTTTAAAAAATTTCAAAATTATTTGTAAGTTAATCTTGACGTGTTTGTTTCATAATAAATTGTATTTTAATGATAAAAGGTGTAAAAACAGGTATATGGGTGTCAAATTTAACCCATGCCAGTGACTAACTATTACTTTGGCTTTTGTGTTATTTTGAAATTTAAAATAGTTGAAAATGGACTGAAAATCTTAAAAAAATAATGTATATAATAAATATAAAATAACTCATAATTAATTATATAAAATAAATATAAAATAACTCATAATTAATTATATAATAGTTATTGATATAGTATAGTGTTAACCTTTTATAATATATTAAAAAGTTGATAATATAATTTTATAATGTAAATACTATTATAATTTTATTTATTTGAACTATTTCAATAATTGGTTGATTTATATAATATAATAATGTAGATAATAAATATAAAAGAACTGATAATTAATGATATAGTATAGAATTAACCCTTTTATAATATAATGAAAAATAGATAATATATTTTTATAATATAAATGATATTACAATTTATATTATATTTATTTTTAAAATTAATATAATATAAAAACAAATTAAATAAACATAAATTTTATATAAAAAATTTCAGTTAAAATCATATATAAGAAAATTTTGTCAACGCGTTTCTAATCAGTTAGTGTGGTTCATCATCAAATTAAGATAAGAAATCTGATCGAGAAACCTGTTTAAATAAATAGAAATAACTCTAACTAATAATTATTTATAAAATCATTTTCTTTAAATAAAAAATAATAATTATAAAATTATGAGTACGAATCTTGAATGGCCAATCATTTGGATTTTATTGGGTTTTTGGCCATTCTACGTTATATGAATAGTTTGATATTTATTTTTCGAATGCATTTTGTTTGTTTTAACTTTTGCTGTGTCTGTAATAATTAAAAACATGTCAGCACATGGAAAAAATCAATGTTAAGAGATACTCTAAGTTCATACTCAGTAGCGAAAACAAAATAGATACAAATATTTTTACGAGGTGAGTTCTTGTTTAGGGCATGCTATTTACGGATGTTGTTATTTAAATAAATGTTATTTAATATGTAAAATAACAGATTGATATATGTCATGGTTAGTTTGTCTAATTTTAAAAAGGGATATTTTTAGTGTAAATATATTAGCATAGATCTATATTAAGTATAGATTTAATACGAGTTTAAAGAGTGCAAATTTTTTTAAAGTTCAAAATACAATATTTTATTTTTTATTGTTTAAATTGTATTTATGAATGATAAATAGAATGTGAAAATTTTTTAGAGTTCAAAATACAATATTTTATTTTTTATTGTTTAAATTGTATTTATAAATGATAAATAAAATATATATAGGACTAAATACACATTTCAACCATAAAAACTTATATATATATATATATATGAAATTGATATCAATATAAATTAGTTAACATAGATCTTCAAATAGTTTATTTAAATTTTTTGGGGAAATATTTATGAAAAGTATAAGATTTAAACATATGATTCACACAATTTTTTTTACTTCTAATTATTTATTTATTTTCTAAGTAAAACTAATTCTATTGTGTATAAAGGTTACTGATACAAAACTTCCACAGTGTCATCTGTGAGAGCCTGAACACTGTGCTTGATAACCATGCTTGACCAAGAGAGTCTGGACTGCCCTTGTAAGGAAACTAGTCCTTTTAACAAAAATATTTTGACCGCCCTTGGAAGGGAAACCGGTCTATAGTTCATACTTAGCAAAATAACAAAGAAAAAGATACAGAAAGTAACAATCAACCTTTCCAGCTGAGTTTTGAAGCAAAAGAACATAAATTTCCAATAGTAATTGGCCAAAAATACCAGAACAGTTTGAGAGTTCTGAGGATCACAGTTCATGAGCCTGAGTCGGAGATTATTCCACAATCCTGCACCCATAATCATCGCTGCTATCATCTGTGCCACCTTTGAGATCGCCTTATTTGCCAATGACTGCATCCACCTTCCGCGGCGCCTCCATGGGAGGCAGAGTGAAATTTGCAGGCAAGACCGAGCTTCTGGGGGAGCTAGGGATGGGAGGGGGCAGGGAAGAGACTGCACGGGTCGGAACAGGGAGAGGAGACTCTTCTCGGAGAGTTACAGTGATGAAGGTTGTAACAATGGGACGGTTTGAGGAGCATTCAAAGCGAAACTCAGCCCACTATGAGGTTTGACGAATAGGGAGGCTTGCAGGCTCATGAGAAATAGGAGGGATTGCACAATTGGGGGGGTCAGTAGCTGGAGGAGGGAAATTCCTAACTAAACGAACAGAGTCACTATGGCAGTCTCATCTTCTGTAACTCCGCATGACCTGAGGCTAGTCCATCACCTCATCAATTGAGGAGGGCCCCAAGGCATAGATTTTAGAAGGGCGATAGCGAGCTCCACGACCCCAACTAGTGCCTCATCGACACTGCATTCTGTGGTAGAGGCATGGCATGGAGGCAGATGTGGGGTGATGAAGTCTACCGCAGAAATGGTAGACAGAGAACACAGAAGCCTAGAGAGGGGAGTTAACACCGCCCAAGAATGTTGATCGAGCACAGCACGGAGAAATAGAACCACTGAGTTGAGCCGCCCAAGCACAATAAGGAGAATTGGCACTACAGAAGAGACTGTGGGTGAAATGGTACGCGGGAAGTGGCTCAAAACAAGCAAGCAAGGTGCAACGGCAACCAGTGTGCATTCGAGTACTGGATTCAGCAAAGCTGGGAGGGTAAACGCTGCTAAGAGGAAGCAGGGAGCCTCCACTGTAATTACAACCATACAAACTATCCAGAACGAGCTCCATGGCCGAGTGAACCGCCATATGAAGTTGAATGGGTGTCCAGGTAGAGGTATTAACGTCTGCACGAGCTGGCGAATTTAACACTGCATTAACGCCTGTACAGAGGGCCATATGGCCACCCCACGTGAGTTCCTTCGGGAGACGCGTAGGGTGCCATGTCCCATCAAACCTCATATGCATCCGCATCTGGAGACTTCTAATTATTACTTTACAACATATTCATTATTCTTTAACTATAGTCTATTTCTTTTCTATTTAGAGCATAAATTTTAATTTTAATTTTTATTTTAGATGGACCTTGGGTCTCTCAGTTTTCAAAAATTACATTAAACTTTGAGTCACAACCTACAATTTGAACCTTGAATCTCTTAAGTTTCACAAATTTCACATTATTTCCATCACCAATTAAAATACAAAATAAAACAATAATATATTAAATTTTAATTTTAATTTTTTTCCATGAGTGTCAATGTCAATATGGATTGCTTCCAGCTTCTTTTTTATCTCATTTCTAACTTTGTTCGGTCCCTTATAGTGAAGCTTTGCCCAGTCTTTAAGTGCCATATGCACTCTCTTAAACTTTGATTCCCAAATATGCATTGGGGAGCCCTCCACATGTTGCTACCAAGAATAAATCACGATCTGTCTAGTTTCAGGGAAGTCACACCATAGCGGATTGTATCTGAAAGGGAGGGGTCCAAGGGAGGGTTGATATCATAAGGAGAGGGTAATGGGGTAGTGATCAGAGGCAGAGTATGACAGGATACTAGAGGAAGCAACCGAGTAATGAGATATTAGAGGGACAACTACTATAAAATGGTCAAGTCGTTCCATAATGTTTCCAGTTCTAAATTTTTGGATGCTCCAAGTGATTTTTCATTTTTTGGAGAGGATATCAACCAAATCATGGGTTTGGATAATAGTTTCTAGCTGATCTCTTGAAGGTTCAGAATTAAACTCACCTCCTATTTTTTCATTGGTACGTAGGATCAAGTTGAGGTCCCCTCCAATGATTATGTTTTTATTATCCTCCATTATGGAAATTTTGAGGTCTAAAATGGGCCTCGTAAGAAAATTATATAATAATAATGGAAATAATAAAATAATATTTGATTACATCATCAAAATTTAGAGGGTAAAAAGAAAAAAATACTTTTTCAACTCGTATTTTTAACTTATCTCCCTAACGTTTTACTCAAATTTTGAACAGGAATACCCGTTGGATGCAAAATTTAACTCCCCATCAAAGAAGTACCCATGTTGCATAATTTTCATTGACTCTGCTACATGTAAAATGAGAAATACATGAAAAACGTGATTGCAATTACGTTTTTTCATGTATTTCTCCTTTTTCTTGCATCAAAAAAGGACTATCGCTCGAAATTTGAGTAAACCCTTATGGAGATAATTTGAAAATATGAGTTTAAAAAATAGTTTTATTATTATTTTTTTTTTAATATTTTAACATTTTTTCTCCAAAAATGGTGAAGCATCCCCGATGGTTGACATCATCATCTTGAATCCTATTGGTTCTCATAAATTTTATTTTGGTTGTACATTTTTCTTAGGAGGCCCATTTTAGACCTCAAAATTCCCCTAATGATTGTCTATGTATGTTTTCATGGTGTTCCAACAAATTTCTTTGTCCTTGTAATGATTTCGTCCATATATATTGTACACAGTTACAATAGTGTTCTCTTGTGTATTCTACAGATTGACTTTGATCCAGTCCTGGGTCTTGATAACTTCCATTGGCTTCCATGCATTCTAATTCCAAATGGTAGCAATTCCTCCATAGGTACGCATGGATTCTACCATAGTGCCCATGTAGTTCTTCATTTTATTTATGATGTTCTCCATATCTCTTTCTCCTTACTTAGTTTCCTGAAGTAAAATCATGTCCAGCTTTTCATGATTAAGAAGGTCTTTTGGGGCTGAGTTTTTAAAGGGGTGCCCTATTCCCCTATAATTCAAAGAGAGGGATTTCATCATTTCAGGAATGCAGGTTGAGGACCTGTCTTCCCTCCTAATTCATGCTGACTTTCTTCTTTGTTAATATGACCTCTGATGAAAGTTTCTTTGGGTGCTGGATTCCAAGGGTGATGTCCTTCTAGGCTCCTTCATCCTGATGATGCTTAGATGATTTTCTTCTGGGGCTAGTTTTTTTAAGGGTTTACAAAATTACCCCATGCTCTTTGGTAGTGTTTCTGGTAAAAATTGAGGCTAACAAAGGTTTGTTAGAGGAGGGGGGGGAAATACCTATATGGGGAGGTATGGGGAGAGGTTCCATGAAGAGGAGATGGAATGGAGGGCTGAGAAGGGTCCTCTTCTGAAGGAGAAAGGGAGGGGAAGGGGTTTAGGGAGGTAGGGAAGGATTAGAAGATGGGATGGGGGGGGGGGGCAAGGGGTTTGTTGGGGGAGGGAAGACTGGGAGGGTTTGGTAGATTGGGAGGGTTGGGAAGATGGTGCACTAATTTTTCTAAGATTCGAAGCAGTCTTCTTCTTTTTTATGGTTTCCCATTGAGAATCTGGATCATATTTTTCAACCTCAATAAATTTAGTGCATCTATTAGCGAAATGAATTTTTTCATGAAAGACCTTTCCCCATATTCACTTCAATGCAGATCCTGGCGTAGGCTTGCATGTTTTCCTTCAACTCGCTTCGATCAATGAATTTTCCTGCTGCATTCCCTATTTTTCATACTAAATAATCACCCTAGTAATGTAAGGGAAGGTGAGGGAGGTGGAACTAGACAAAGACAACGTTGGGCACATCAAGTTTGGAGTCGAAGTCAAGAGTCCATTTTTTGAGGTAGAGCCCTCTGGTATCCATGAAGTATGGCACATTCCTGAATATCAAATCCTTGTCTTATTTTGTCTCAAAATGGAATGTAAAATATCCCCTACCAGAAAAAATGATTCAAATTTTCCCATTGATCTTGTACGTCCAGTTGCGCTTGACCCATTTTTGAACCATTTTCGGCAAAGGCCACAATCCTGTAAATTTCCCGATGAGGCCATTCTCGACAAGGGAGAGATCAACCATTCGAGGGATCACAGGGGGAAGAGAGACTTCCTAAATTCCCTCCATTTTTATGACAAATTTGGAAATTGTTGGCCTTGCTCATGGCAGATATAGGGAACTGATCATTGCTTAAAAGGCCTGGGCGTGATCAGGCGGGGAGGCTGCCTCCGGGGTGTCCACCAGAGGGGCCATGTAGCTAGTCTCAGGCTGCAGTAAATGAGGAAGGACGTGCCTTCTCCTAGGTCATCAAGGTCACAACGCTGCTCCCAATTGCAGCAATGGGAAAAAAATAAAATAAAATTTTTTTAACTACTTAATATATTATCTGTTTAGTGAAAGATTTATATGATTAAAGAAATGTTTAACTAAATTAGAGTTGGGATAGTATAGGTTTGGAGGTTCAATGTAGAACATTTAGCTTTGTTTCCTTGTCCTTTTCTCTCTTGTCAATTTTCAAAGATGTGGGCTATTACACTTTTCTTCCTTGAAACATTAACATCTATATATACATATCAGTACATTGTTCTTTGGATATTCTTGGGAAGAGATAATGTCATCATAATTCATGGGTAAATGAAAATTATATTTAGAAAAAGGGGCAAAGATACAAGGAAGGAATAGAATATTTGGGAAGGTCATCTCCCTAAGAATAGAGTAAAAAATGGGCTCATAATTAAATTTTAGAATTAGAAATCAAGTACATAAACTTTAAAAAAAAAAATTAATAACACAAATAATCATGATTTTTTATTTATAAAATACAAATAACAAAATCAATTTAATTACATACAACATAAGGATTACAAATAAATATTGATTTTTACTAGAACTTTACACAAAATTTGTAATAAAAAAAGCTCTAAATCTTACAAACTGTTGTAATAAAAAAACTCTAAATATTACAACCTTTAATTTTAAATATAAAATTTCAAAATAATAATTAATATTTTCAGATTTTTACATGGTAACATTTCACCCTGATTAATTTTACATAGTGTGAATGCATATTGCAGTGTTTGTTTGAAAATAGTGTGCCCTGGCAGAAAGACCTTAAAGATGCATGAGATGGATATGCACAACGTTGGAGTTATATTTAAAAAATTGGAAAAGTGAGTTCCAACTTTTCCATCACATAGCTGGGAAAGAAATTTACAATAGGTAAACATTTCCATCACATTTATGTTTTGAGAAACCCTATTTCTGACAGACCAATAATATATTTATTATTATAAATCCTATTTTCTTTTTTCATTTGTGTTTTGAGAAACCCTATTTCTAACTCACCAATAATATATTTATTATTATAAATTGTATTTTTTTTTTTTTTGTGAAAGATACAGACATGAGTTAAATTTGATGGTTCCACTACCCATCATAGAATCTACCCATCATAGAATTTTCTTACGATGATATCATTTTTAAAGGACCATTTTTAATATTTCCTTTTACAGGTTTCATAAGTTAAAAGAAAACAAACACAATGTATACCTGCAAATATGGAAACAAATGCAGTTAAATTTTGAAGAGATTAGGATGAAAAAAAACATGCCATTGCTTAAAATAAATTTCCAAATTTTCATTTTTAATTAGATTTATTTTTTAAAAAATATAACATTATATTTTAAATTTCAATAAAATTTTGCTAAAATGATGTTTAACATGTGGATATTAGATATTGCCAATAAAGGTCTTCAAATGAAAGTAAGGGCTAGTAGAACTTACTAAAGTTAATATGAATCTTTTCCTAGAGAAGAGTTTGCTACTCATGAGGCTCAGTTAAAGGAGGAGCCTAGTCTTGCAGGAATTCCATGGAGTAGGGAAAATATTCCATGAAATCAAACATTCTGAGCAAATTACAAGAAGATTTTGTTAAAAAAATGTCATCAAAATTTGAGTGTATATATTATTCAAATATATTAAAATCTACTCGAACTTACCCCAGTTTAGGAGAATAGTTTAGGTGAACTCTCCCCTTAAGGAAAGTCTAGTATTGTGATTCAAACATTATAGGGTTGGAAAATTATTCCAAGTAATTTTTAATTTGAAGCATTGATCAAATATTTAACCAAATAGCGATAATAGAACAATACTAATCAAGACTTTATTAAATTAGTGGTATGCATGTTCACTCACAAAATATATATTGATAGACTTATGAAGAAATTGGAATATAAAGACTCTCACTAAGCTATAACTCACTCACATAAATAAAACAACTATTTATATAAACATCATCTTGAAACTCACATAATCCATAATGTAAATTTCCCTATTATCTTTAAATCTCTAGCTTAATGGAGAAATGAATTATTTACCCCTCATAATAATATTTTAACATAAAATTTATAACATAAAAAACATACCCACTTCTAAATCAAGTAAATTTCCCTATTATCTTTAAATCTCTATCTTAATGGAGAAATGAATTATTTACCGCTCATAATAATATTTTAACATAAAATTTATGACATAAAAAACATACCCACTTCTAAAGCCTCGTTTATGAATGTATAACATAAAAAACATACCTATGCCTCAAAAAATATTTGATATGCATAAAAAAACATACCCACTGCCTCACAAGATATTTGATATACATAAAAAACATACCCATTGAGTCACAGGATATTTGGTATATCTCTCTGCCCTTCAAAGATCCTGAGTTAAGATGGATCTAGGTTGGTTTAATTTTACCCTTTGAATATTTTATGTTCCACATGAACACCATGGTATTGGTGAAATACCATGGGTTCTCATACCATGTGTCAATACCATAAAATTATTTCTATTTTGATGTATTTTTTTTATTTCATTTTGATCAAGTAAAAATGTTTTCACATAGTGTGATTTTTACTTTTAGCCATAAACAAGACATTACATTGCATTACAACCAACCTAGATCCATCTTAAATCAGGACCTATCAAAGGCCCAAAGGGATCAAATCTCTTGAGATGCAAACTTCTTTAGAGTGAAAGGATATTTGATCAAGTAGATTCCGACTTAAGATGGATATAAGCTGTTTTAATCGCCCCTTTTAAATATGCTATATTCCACATGAATACAATGGGCATGAAGTTATTTTTATTTTAAGGTTATGTTTTTATTAATTTAATTTTACATTGACCAAATAAAAATGTTTTCATTTAGAACTATTTTTAATTTCATTTTATTTTCACTCAGCTCTAAAAGTTATAAATTTATTAAAAAATAAAAATTATTAAATTAAATAATATTCTATTATTTTTTAAAATACAAATATTACATTTTCAAATACTATATTCAAAATGTAAAGTACAAAAACTATCTATGGTAAATTGAGTATTTTACTTTAATCTTATTTTAGCTTATAGTTTTATTTTATTTAGTTTTAATCTTAATTTTCACTTTATTTTTATGTAATTTGATTAAATCGCTCTATTAAGTCACAAGTTATCTGGAACTTACCAAGTAGGGTGTCAAAAGACCACATATCTCAGTACAGGCTATATGAAAATAAAAATATAATCTATCTATCTATCTATCTATCTATCTATCTATATATATATATAAACATCTAATTTATGTATATATCTATCACTTTGAAAATTTTCAAAATTATTTGCAAGTTAACCTTGACGTGTTTGTTTGATAATAAATTATATTTTAATGGTAAAATGTGAAAAAATGGATAAAAACCTTAAACAAATTTAAAATAGTTGGAAATGGGCCCAAAACCTTAAACAAATTTTCTCGAGGAAAATTATCACCAAAGCTACATGAAACTTTGATTTAAAAATGGTCTTACTCATTTAAAAAAATGTTGTTTTTTTTAATAATTTTATTTTATTTATTTATTTTAACCATTTCAGTAATTAGTACATTTATATAATATAATAATGTAGATAATAAATATACAATAGCTAATAGTTAATGATATAGTATAGGGTTAACCTTTTATAATATATTGAAAAGTAGATAATATAATTTTATAATATAATTAATATTATAATTTTATTTATTTTAACTATTTCAATAATGAGTTGATTTATATAATATAATAATGTAGATAATAAATATAAAATAACTCATAATTAATGATATAATATAGCATCCGCCCTTTTATAATATAATGAAAAAATAGATAATATAATTTTATAATATAAATATTATTATAATTTATATTATATTTATTTAAAAAATCAAGTAGAATATAAAAACAAATTAAATAAATATAAATTTCATAAAATATACATCTCGTTTTGTTAAATTTTAATTATTTATAAAATCATTTTCTTTAAATAAAAAATAATAATTATAAAATTATGAGTACGAATATTGAATGGCCAATCATTTGGATTTTATTGGGTTTTTGGCCATTCTGCCTTATACGAATAGTTTGATATTTATTTTTCCACTGCATTTTGTTTGTTTTAACTTTTGTTGTGTCTCTAATAATTAAAAACATGTCAGCACATGGAAAAAAATCAATGTTAGGAGATACTCTCGCTAAGTTCATACTCAGTAGCGAAACAACAAAGATACAAAGAGTTTTATGAGGTGAGTTCTTGTTTAGGGCATGCTATTTATTACGGATTTTGTTATTCAAATAAATTATATTTAACCTGTAAAATAATGGCTTGATATATGTGATGTTTAGTATCTTTAATTTAAAAAAAAGATATTTTCAGTGTAAATTTATTAGCATAAATTCATATTAAGTACAGATTTCATATGATTCTAAAGGGATCAATTTTTTTTTTCTCAAATTTTTTTAGACTCTAAAACATGATCTTTTATCTTTTATTGTTTAAATTGTATTTATGAATGATAAATAAAATATATATAAAACCAAATAAAAATTTCAACCATAAAATCTTTTTTTTTTTGATATCAATATAAATTAGTTAATATATTTCTTTAAATAGTTTATTTAATTTTTTTATTGAAATATATTTAAATAGTATAGGATTTAAACATATGATTCACACATTTTTTTTACTTCTAATTACTACTTTATAACATATTCATTATTTTTAATTATGGTCTATTTTTTTTTATATAGAATTTAAACTTTGAATCTTTTAATTTTCACAAATTTCACATTACTTAGATCACCAATTAAAATACAAAATAAAACAACAATATATTAAATTTTAATTTTAAATAATTAAATTTCTTATTTTAAGCTATTTTCCAAATTTTTATTGACGTTAATGTTATTATTTTATTATTCTCAGCACTTTATTTTATTTTATCGTTTTAAACTTTTTTGTTATCTTTAAAAATAGATATAATGCCCGCTCAAAACACCGAATATAACTAATACACAATTTTCTAAATTAAGCATCAACTAAAAAGTTAAAAATCAAGTCTATCCATATTTTAGAAATTAAATTGAATATAACTTAAAATAGCTACCTGAATATGGAATCCACAACTCTGACTCCATATAGTTTCGCGGCTTCCCAGTCCACCACGACACAGAAACCTTTTCACATTGGAATCCATAAATAATCGTCCTTGATATATATATATATATATATATATATATATATATATATATATCGTACTATATTGTGGTCTAAACCCTGATATCTGTTTATTTAAACTAATGAAAAAATTGCATATACACTATATTACCATTTTGAAGGTATGGGGCAGTTACGGAGCAGCCGTTCTTGAACATGAAATTAATGTTATTTAATGGCTCAAATAGTGTATTGATGTTAAATGGAGATGAAAAAGATAAATAAATGTTTAATTTAGTCAATTTAAAAATAATTTTTTCACTTTGAAAATAAATAAATGGTTAATATATTTAAATAATTTTGACATAATTTGTTTTAGATTAACATATAATATTAAAATAAAATAAAAAATTAATATTTTATTTAGTTTACACATAGCAAATTATTAATATATATTTATATATTTTGCCATATAAAAAAGGTTATATAAAAAATAAATCAGTACATTACTTTATATTAAAATAAAAGCCTCCTAAAGCCACATTAAATCCATGCGAAGGTTTATGGTAGGATGTTAAATCAATTTATTTTTCCTGTTTGATAGGAACAATTTGTGATAGCTAGTTGGTATGATGCTGTTATGTGATAGCTAGTTGGTATCATGCTGTGATAGCTAGTTGGTACAATTTGTGATAGCTAGTTGGTATCATGCTGTGATAGCTAGTTGGTGTGATGCTGTTATGTTTAATTTTTTTCGAATCACATTGCATTATTAATTTTTTCTAAAGCCACTTTCAATTTTAAACATATTATTTGTATGGCTTACTTATCTTTTCTTTCCTAACCTGCCTGGGAAAAAGTAATTGAATCTATCAGATATTTTATTTAAAATTAAAAACATGAGTTTGGATATTTAGAGTTTGGTGAAAATAATTGTGGTGCGGTTTGAATTTACAGGAAGAAAATAAATGTAGTAGGGTTTGAATTTGTAAGAGAATTAGGTAGGATAATTAGGAAAGATAAAGTGTGATAAATTTAATAAGACTTTTACAAAAAAAGGTTGGAACAGAGAAATGATCTGAGAATAGTGGCCAAAATTTAATTTCAAATAATAGTTAAATAGAGAAAAATTTGGTGCTACAGACAGAAGGGGCTCTTGTCGTATGGTCAATTATCAATATTAATTCATTGGATGCTTCCAACTTTCCATGTTCGTGTTGTGGACGGACAACGACATTTGGAAAGCAATTAGCTTGACTCGTCTATCCCTGATCTAGATGGTTCTCTTGTTAGTTAGTTCTTCAGGAATTAAGTCACCAAAATCCTTTTCAAGACAGTTCACATGCAGAGTATCCATGACTTGACTTCAGTTTACTAAGCAAATGTTGTGTGGTCAATGAAAGGAGACGGACCAAAAAGGTTTATTTTGTGGAAAAAGGGTGAATACCATTTAGTGCGTTCGTCCAAATAATGGGATTGTAGTATATGTACGAAGATTGTATTAGTTTTTGCATTTATGCAAGTGAAAATCAATATTAACAATCTTACAGCTCAGTTATTTTTACCTTATGCTTAAGGTGAAAACGTTGTTATTTTTTCAATGTTGTTTATTTTTTCAATCTTATTGTTTTTTTTAATATTTATTTTATTTGAATTTTATATATCATTATTATAGTTATATAAATTAAATAGTTGGTAAATATTTTAAAAACATTAATCTATAATTAAAAAATTATAATAATAAAATAATCAAGACATTTATTAGCACTTATTACTTGAAAATAATCAAGACAATGCTAACACTTACTACATGATACATTTAAACTTATTAAAATTAAATAAATCACAAAAGTTAAATTATAACATCATCATCATCATCATCATTATTATTATTATTATTATTATTAAATTAATTAATTAATTAATATATAAGTTAAATATATATATATTGAAAAAAAATTGAAACAATATTATTAAACATGTAGTTTTGCTCCACTTTATTATGGAGATTGTTAATTTCTAAATAGGATTTGTTACAATATCATGATTTATAATGCTACATGCCCAAAAAACCATAATTCACTTGATATGACATATTCTTTTTTCAATTAATAAATTTAATTAAAAGAAGAAACTAGTAAACCTTCTATTTGTATTTATTAAAATAAATATCTTAGAATATTATGTGAAATTAAATTTCTACCATGCATTTAGTATTATTAATAATTAAATTAGAATTATAGAAATTCTATTTCAAAATAAACACTCAATCTACATAATAAACTTCGTATATATACAAATTTATAATTTATAATGTTTTTATATAATGATTTTTATATATAGATAAATTTATAATTTGTAATATTTTTATGAAATGACATTGTTAAATTTGTAAGTACCTCCGAAAAAAAGAAGGTTTTGGGAGTATAATTTTAGATTCACAAGTCAAAGTATTCTGAATTATTATTTACTTACTTCATATTATTTCAAGTAATTTTTTCAAATAAAATTAAAATTTGAGAATTATTAATAGAATTTTTTTATAATCAATTTTATTATTATTATTGGTTACTTAAATACCAAGATCTTTCTAGATGCGTGTATTTTCCAGTATTGGTTTGTTTTTTATTTTAAAAACTTTAAAATAAGTGTAATAATAAATTGATTAAATAGTTTTATATAGTCGCTAAGAAAAAAATTAAACCCAATTAAATAAGTCCTAAAATTTATGAAAGTTATGATAAAGAAATCTTAAATTTACTGGAATAATACAATTCCACACTGATTAATTTAAATTTTCATTTTCGTTTAGATATTAAATAGATTTTGATTTTGACATTAACTGGATTTTCATTCAAACCTGAATTAATTATTCATCATTTCCTTTCGTCTACCTATCGCAACCTTCTTTTGTACGTCACCACTACCTTCCTCTGCATTGCCTTCTAAATTTCCTGTAAATGCATTAAATATAGAGATATTATCTTTGTCTATACTTGTTTCTTTCATTATCGAAGCACAAAGTTTAGTGTTACTCGATTTGTAAAAAAAATTTCAAAAAACCCAAGGTTACGTATAGCTTTGGGAAATGTCTAAAACAATCAATGGGTCTTCCACGGTGCAAATAGATAAATAATGATCTCTTCAATATTATGCCTCTTCCCTAAATTATGCTTCTATTCAGCAATCTAATGAATCTAATGTCTTGTTATGGCTAAAATTTTGAACTGAAAGAAGAAGAATTTCAACTTACTTATCTGTAAAAATATAGATAAGGTAATTTATATTATCCAATAATCAGATCAGTATTTAATATCTTGACTTCTTATAATACAAGAGTCTGAATAGATGGTTTTTGTAATTTTTATATATCTAATAGCTAGTGATCTAAAGAGAAGATGTAACATTAAAGCACATCAACATTTAATATGCATTTAAAAAATTAAATTAAATAAACTTAACTTAAACTTTGAACTATCATTCGTGTACTATTAACTTGTCTCAACTTATTGCTATACCACTTACACTATACAAATTAAATCATTACAATTTAATTAAATTGAATCATTTCAATTTAATTCAAATCATATTAACAGTTTAATATAACACAAATATACATACTATGCATAAAATTTATGTATATTTTTTTGTTATGTTGATTCCGGTGACTGAGTTATCACATGAGACTTTATTTATTTCTTTTAGATTGGATTTGTACATCTGACAGCGTATTTGTGTTTGGGTAAATGTTTTGTACCAACTTTACTGCCACGAATCTTGTGCATTTAACAAGTCGGATATCAAGAATACCCTTTATCATTTTCCAATTTACAACTCAGCATCTAGTGCAAGTTTTGTAGGGTTATTTGATTTTTCGAAAAGGATAGTTAATGAGGCAGATTCGTAATCGGTAATGAAATTAATGTTTTCAATACCACCATCCCTTCAACTTCATCTGTTGCTTGTCTTTAACGTTGATCTGCTCAGTTGATCGACGACTATGCTTCGTTTTAGGGTTACGGGTTGGTTTTGGGTAATGACTACCCTCGACCTAACCGTTTTCCTTATTCTTCTGGCGGCATCGTAGGCTCAGTAAGCCGACTCCATGATTGTCGTGTAAGCTCTGTAAACCGACTCCATAACTGTCGTTCTGAGCTTCCTCTGTCATTCTTCCTCCACCGCACTAGGCTTTTCTCCACGGTAGGTCTTCTTCATTTTCTTTAACCGTTGTTACTGCGGAAATATTTTACATTAAACCACTGCTGTAATGGGTAAGATCTTACTTATTTTCTTTCCTTTTAATCAATTGCTTTCAGTTAAATCGCAGTGGCCTTTCTCATTTCTTTTCGGTTCTTGTATGTTGGGTCAAAGCTGGAGTTTCCTTCCGCATCTAGAAGGTTACCACTGTTCGAGTTCCATGATCTCCTTGGAGAGTTTCTCCTCTGGTGAGTCTTGTGTAACTTTTTTGAATCAGTAAGATCTCATGTTCTCCTTCCTTCTGTGTTCTGACACCATCACTATTAATCTCAGTGGTTTCTCTTATTTGCAGCTACTTCTCATTTTTCACCTCCATCGAGGGTTAAATTATTAGGTAAATATTATTTACTATCATTTTCTTTGTTTTATTCTAATTTTTTTGTTTCTGATAATTAATTGCAACTCTTCTTAGATAGTGCTCCTCTCTTCTTCCTTGTGGGTATGCATCCTAACTAAACATTGGTGTTTACGAGCTTGGCTACCCAATGGTTTAGTGTTGATTCTAACTCTTATTCTATACCAGGTACTCCATCAAAGTTTGGGTCTTTACGTCGTCGACTGGTTCCATAATTTAGTTAAGGGATGCAACATTTTAAATGGATTCATTTTAATGTTTAAGGTTCTAGGTGTTTATTCGCACCGCGAGTTCCAAAGCTATGTAGTTATTTAACTTTGTATTGTTTACATTTGCCTCAGCAAGGCAGGTTTCTCGGTTCTTGTAAAGAACTATTCATTCTATTATTAATTTTCTGTAAGACATTTGGCCTGCAAGGCTTTTACTTCCAGAATTCACCATTGCACTATCAGCGTTGGTATTTATTAATGAATCTTGATTCTCATGAATTTTTTCGCTTATTTTCTACTTCCATGGTTCCCCAGAAAATGTATTTACATCATTTCCGGTTGACCTAGCTTATACTTGTTCTTTTAACAGTTAAGTGAAAATTTTTCTGGTTTGCCACATCACAACTATCAGATTTTGTTACTGTTAATTCTCAATTACTTCTAGTACAGATTTGAAAGATTTGTAGTATAAATGTTTCTTTTAAGTAAGATTAAAGACTGTACTTATAAGCTATTTCTGTCTTTATAGTCATCTATTATCATAAAGTGTTATCTTGGATAAAATATGTTTTAGGTTTTGAATATAATTAGTATTGCTAGCCTCCAGGGTTTCCTGGGTACAATTATGAATACACTGGTATCTCGAAAAATGAATTTAATTCTATTCCTCTATTGTTTGAGTTGTTTACTATAGTCTTTACTCTTATTTTATCTTACAGTAAGTTTTGTTTTCATTCAAAATAATGATCGGACCATTATGTCCATGCTTATCATAGTATAGGAAACAATCTACTCAAAGCTCTCATCAAGAGTGCACCAAGCTAACTGTGTCCTATTGTTAGATTATAGACTATTTCATTATCCGGTTATATTTATTCAATTATGTTCTCATACTTCCTCTTACAACCAAAATAGAAAGCAATCAACAGTTCTGTTATTTTTTAAGAGATACAACAACAAATTTCTTCTTGATATAATTACTTCACACTATATTTAACTAACCTATACAAAGAACTAAGTTACTCATCAAAAAAATTCATTTACTTATCTCGCTCTCATATTTTTGCTGATGATAACCTCCCTCCCTTGAGAGAGCTAATTATGTCCTCGTCTCTTCCCCCGTGCTCCAAGACTGAACTACATATATTGAAAGAGTTTCTGGGAAAGACTTCGAGACATTTCGGTCGAGTCTTCTATTCCAAAAATTTTTTAGGAATCAAAGAAATTCCACTGGTCATCACCAGCACATGAATTATTCTCTTCAACCATTCTCCTAAGTTACCAAACAGAACCCCCAAACCTCACTAAGATTAAGCCTTTATCCTCAGAGGTTCGGTAACTGTTTGAACTGACTCTGTCCAACTAACTCTCATTTCTTGAATTACTTTTTACCATCAGTATTGTTATTCTTTTATGGAAATAACATCCATAATTAATTTAATCAAGATTAATTTATGCTTATAATGTATGGTTAAAATAAAAATAAAATAGCAATAAATGTCTTAATGTCTTAACAACATATCATAATCATCAATTAGCACTTAAGCCAGTTATTACAACTTCCCCCCTTGGAAGTGAACACCATCCTCGATGTTCTCATTCTGCTCCAGCAAATAATTCACGGTACACTTCCCAAACAAAGCCTTCATCTTCCCAAGTAGCTTCATGAGGGCCAAAGTGCTTCAACTGCACTTTAACCTGGGTGATGGCTCGTTTCTGGAGCATGATTTCTCTCCTATCACTTATACATTGAGGCTCAACTAGAAACTCGTCGTCCGGTTCGACCTGCAATCAACGAACTTTAATTAGTTTACTCATAAACTTTAACATTTTAATCAAGTCTGGTATTCATATCCTGCCTAAATACTCTGCCAGTGGATTATGTGCTTTGGATCACGTACATATCATTTTAATAAAGATATATGAAAGATGTTGTGCACCCGCATATGACTGGGCATGGCCAATCGGTAAGCCACAGGTCCTACCCTTTCCAATATTTAGAAAGGCCCACAAAACTTGGGAGCCAACTTAGCACACGAAGCCCACCTTAAGGTTCTTTTCTTTGGTTTATCCTTATGTATACATGGTTTCCCACCTCATACTCATGATAAGTCCTTTTCTTATCTATGTATACTTTTTGTCTATCCTGAGCTGCCTTCAAATTTTTTCAAATCTTCCTTACTTCTAACTCCATTTTAGCTAACATTTTCGGTCCAAACATCAACTTGGTTTCTGGGCTACTCCAATTAATAGGAGTTCTACATTGTCGTCTATATAAAGCTTTGAACAGACTCATCTTAAGGGATTCCTGGTATCTGTTATTATATGCAAACTCCACTAGGTGCAAATATTCTTCCCACCTAGTTTTCTATTGCATTACATACATACGTAACATATCCTCCAGGATCTGATTTACCTGCTCTGTTTGCCTGTCTGTCTGTGGATGGTAAGCAGTGCTAAAATTAATTTGGGTTCCCAATTCTGTAAACAACGATTTCCAGAATGTCGAAGTAAAATTCACATCCCTGTTAGATATGACAGTCTTTGGAAGCCCATGCAGTCTAAATATATCTCACGTAAATATGTCTGCTATTTGCACTGTCTTATAAGTGGACTACACAGGTATAAAATGTGTTTCTTTGCTTAATCGGTCCACCACTACCATTATAGAGTCATTATGCTTCTTTAACCTTAGTAAAATAGTGATGAAGTCTAATTATATCACCTCCCACTTCCACTCAGGTACCGGTATAGGCTACATCAACTCGGCAGGGTACCAGTGTTTCACTTTCACTTGCTGGCATTTTAAACAGTTGTTTAGATATTCTACAATATCTCTCCTCATACCTGGATAGAAGTAACTTTTCCTAATTGTTGCTCGCATATTCTGATACCGAGGATGTCCAGGGTAGTTACTTCGATGGTGCTCATTTATAATTAGTTCCTTCAATTCTATTCTATTTGGAACAAAAATAATTTTCTTGAAAGTTATCAACCCATCTTTATTAATTTCGTAATCAACATATTTTCCTTATTTTCTGAACCCCTCTGCTTACTGCTGCATAAACTGGTATTCAAGATCTTTCTCAGCTTTTTTTTTCATTTTCTCCAAAAAACTGCACTCAACCTAATTATAGTACAACTCATAAACACATTGCAATTTTCTACTTAATGCATCAACCACTCTATTCTCCTTACCCTTCACATGGTGCATATCAATGTCAAACTCGCTTAGGAAAGCATTCCATCTTCCCTGGCGAGAATTGAGGTGATATTGCTTAAAATAACTGGTTAAGATGTTATGATCATTTTTTAGTATAAATCTCTTTCCAGGCAAGTAGTTCATCCATACCCAGAGTACATGCACTACTACTGTAAGCTCCAATTCATAAGCTGATTACCACTGCTCATGCTCTTTTAGTTTTAGTGATTCATAGGAAACTACCTTACCCTCTTGTGATAGAATCACCCCAACTCCTTCTTTACACGCATCTGTGCAGACTTCAAACTCTTTATTAGGATCAACTACCCTTAACACTGGAGCTATAGTCAATAGCAATTTCAGCTTTTCAAAATTGTCTTTACATTCCTTCGTCTGTTTAAATATTTTTCCCTTTCTTTGTAAGGAAGTAATTGGGAAAGAAATTTTTTAAAAACCTTCAATAAACCGCCGATAATAACCAGCCAATCCCATAAAGGATCAGATTTCTGCCACATTTGGGGTATCTTTCATTCCATAATAGCTTTGATTTTCTCTTGGTCAACTGCAATTGCTTCAACAGAAATAACATGACCAAGGTACTGTATTTCTTCCTTGAAGAAATCACACTTGTTGAACTTAGCGTACAACTGATGCTTTAGTAACATTTCCAGCACTATCCTCAGGTGCTCTTTATGCTCTTCTACATTCTTGGAATAAACTAAAATTTCATCAATGAATATTAACACAACATTATCTAGAAAGGGGTGAAATATACCATGCATGTTATAGCTTCATTTTTCACCCTCTTGTGATTCATGATTCTCTCTTTGGCCTTAGGCACCCATTCCCACAGACTTGAATAAAAGTTCATAAAAAACAATATTCAAAATCTCATACGCAGATATGCCCAGACATTTCCGCGTGTATACGCGAGTTTAGAGATACTTTTCTGTGTATGCCATTAAAATCATGAAAAAAATATATAAAAATCCCTATTTTCAAGGCTGGGTTGATGGCTATTCCCGTAATTCAACCACCCTAGCCCATGGCCAGCTGTTTCCAACAGATTGAAACTACTTTGAGGGAGTATAAAAGCCCCTCATATGCATGGCCTAAGGGAGAGAGAAAATTATAGAAATTATACTCTATTGGAGCCCCATTCAAGTCTGATTTCCCATGCCTCCTGCACTTCCCATATTTTTATAGGAAACCCTTGTTTCCTGTAGATGTTCATCAGCTTATATGTCATCTCGTGTGCACAAGTCTTGGAAGAATCCTAGTGAGGAAAGGGCGGGAAGGATCTAGACGATGGTCTGTTCGAAGATCGTGGAAGGATTTAGGTCATCTCTCCACCTTTCTATTATTGTACATGCTCTTCGTAATGAAGAAGAACCATCTTGTTCCTGAACTCACGTGTTAATATCTACTTGCATATGTGAAAAGATTGTTAATTAAGCATTTATTATTGTTTATATGATGTTTCACATGGATTACACTGACATTTAGGAGAGATATATGTTGTACAACTAGATTTCCGTGCAAGTTTCTTCTTGATTTCCAGGTTGAAGAGGAATAAGAGTTGTAGGGGGTTTGGACCCCGCGAGATCTAAATCAGACGTAGGATCTACGGGTGAGTCCTATAATCTATAATATCTAGTTTTTAGCGTACAAGAGTGGTTGTGTGAGTCCTTCTTGAATAGCATGCCCTGATCTGTGGAGGTTTTTGACCCAACGACCTCTAGGGAGTTATTTCCCGAAACAGAACTAGTGACTCCGTCGAGGATCGCATTCTTGTGATTCCCCTATTGGGTGGTTTCAGCTGTTTTAAAGGTTTTCGACAGTTTTAATCATTATTTCTAGTCCAGTTATTTTTTTCTCAGTCAGACTAAAGACCTAGTTCTTTAGCCAGGCTTGATAATTTTTATTTTTCATTATTTACTTTTCCATATGCTAGTTTTCCTCTACACAGACCAGTATACATGCAGGTTTTGTCAAAGGAAGTCACGTATATGCGTTTTTCCTTTGCCACGGTCACGTATGCACGCTTGTTTCAAATATGCTAAGTAGCGTATGCCTGAGCAAATTTTGAAATTTTTTATTTTTTGACTTTTTGTCTTGTCTGCCTTTGGAGACCTATTCCTGTAGTGTCCTTTTAGTCTTTGGATTGTGTTGATAGTGGTTATTGGTCTTTTTCTCTCTTGTTTGGTTGAAGACTGGCTTATTTGGCAAATCTCGTTTTTTTAGTGCTTGCATTTCTGGTTCGAGTACCAAGATCTCTTTTTGGAGATTCTTGGTTGTTCTTCTTAATCAGGATAGAGAGCTTCTGCTCATATGGTCTTTCGTAACATTATGTCTTGCTTTGCACTTTAGTTTTTTCTTGCTTTTCGGTTGGTTTTCTTGATTTCATTTGACTAGGTCTCGTTGCAATTTTTGAAGAGTCGTTTTTGGGTCTTTGAAGTTTTTTTTGCTGCAAGATTGTGCTATTATTCCGGGCTGAGTTACTAAGTTTCTTGTCTTCCTTTTTCTCATATAAATCTTTCTACTAAGTTGCACTATAAGATTTAGAGCATTTTTGTTGAATTTTTGCTTGAAATTTAGAGATTGTTTGGCTTGGAAATTGGATAGTTCTTCTTGGTCTCTTTGAAATCTTCTTTTTATAAAATTATAAAGCTCAAAAACATTTTTTTTTGCCATTGCCTTTGTTTTCCATTTTTTTTCGGTTTCTTTCCATCTTTTGAAGCCTTGTTGAGATTTCTTACCTTCAGTTTCTGACTTGATTTCGGAAGGGAATTTTCATTGGTTTCTTTCTGTTATTTCGAGCATATTTTGGTGTCTTTATACTGAGAGTTTCTGATTTGGGAACTAGCTTTGTGGACAACAGAAAAAGTGATAGAACTGTGGGATTCTTGGAAATTTCTCTTTGCTTTGTTAGATTTTGCATCTTAGAATTGGCATGCTCTTAGTAATTTGCATTAGGTGCACTTGAACATTTGTAGTCTTTATCATAAATTTTTCGAGTGTGAGGTTTGATATCTGAAAACAAAAATAGTCTCGTGGAACCCGTGTAGAAATGTCTTTTCATCGAAAGGAAATTACTACATCTGCATGTAGTTTGGTTTTCGTTAATTTCTTTTCTGCGTCATAAAACATCACGATTTTCATTTCCATATTCCCCTGACTTAACATAACAACTAACTAAAATAAAAGCATTAATTTAAAAACAACTAGCAAGTTTTTTATTAAGTGTCATACATCAACTAGCTAGGTTGTAGGGCCTTGGATTAGGTGAGTGGAGGGTTAACTCTCCAAGGCTGCTCAAACTAAAAAAAGAAGTTTATTAAATGAGTGAAATCCAACACCGTTAGGTGGACCGGGAAAGCTCTCCTCCAAAGAGTCAAGCGCGAGGGGAATTGAAGGTTGAGAAGAGAGATACCCCCTCTCCGATTTATTGGATCTTGCCTTAAGACCGTTCCGCCCGGCTGCTAACATGGATTGGTGCGCTTAGTTTCCATTCCTAGGTACCACACAGGTGACTGTGGGGGGGAATACCTGTGGTACCTGAGGCAGACATCGTATCATTTCCAGCAGTACTTCTGGAGGGTGCCCCAGCGAAGCTTGGGTACTTGCACCGGCAAAGGCTATTGTTAGGAGGTCAGCGTAACTGTTTCTGTTACATTCGCTAGTAGGCCTGGGCCGTAATTATCCCAGACTACTTTCGGGAGGTCCTATTTTTCCCTTTCTTGTATTTTGGTGTCCGTTCCTAATCACCAGGAGCGGAAATACCTGAAGGCTGCTTGCTTGGTTGCATATTAGGGATTTTTGTAGTGATTGCTCTTTGCTCCTAGCTTTCTTAGCTTTATACTTTTTTGAGTCTAATTAATCTGTTAAAGTGGCTAATCAAGCACCTCGTCGATCGAGGAGAGTTCGGGGGTTATCTCCCAAAAGTGTTGAGACTTCTTCAAGAAGGCGTAGGAGTAATATAGCAGGTGAATATCACCGAGTGGTATCTGACGCAGCGGAGATAGATCCTCCGTTATGGCTTGAAGGTGCTGTAGTTGGTTCTGGTGTTGGTTCTGAGAGGAGCACTCCGCTCACCTTGAGAGTCTTATTTCCAAGAGAAGCAGAAGAAGAAGTGGAAGTAGAGGAAGTACCTCAGTCTCGTGAGTCACTTCCATCTCCTCTTCCTTCTGATTCTCCATTTGTTTTTTAGTACATCGGACCTGAGCCAGAAAGACCAAAAAGTCCTTATCCATCTCATTCATACCTTTCGATGGCCATGACTCAGAATGCGGCTTCAGCTGTGAGTGTTGCAAGCATTTAGACTCCTGCTTTAGTAGAAGGAGGAGGCACAATTGTTATATCTTCAATTACTTCTAGTACTGCTGTGTTTGGCTTTGGCTTCACCCAAGCACAAGCTTCTCAATCTAGTCCATTTTGTTTTGGAATGCCTAGTAGTGGGATTCCTTCATTTTCCTTTTCCGCTACTGAGACTGCGTCTGAACCCATATCTTCCATGGCTAGTGGGTTAGCTTCTTTTTAAGGGTTCCCCTTCGGAACTGGGCATATTCCTAGTTCAAATCCTTCCTTAGGGTCTTTTCCCTTTACTTCTCAGACTCAGAGTTTTAACCCTTGGTCTAGAGGTTAGAGTTCGACTACCTTTACAGGTTGGAACCCTGTACTTATAGCAGTGGGGGCAGGGAATCAGTTTCTCACTGGTCAACAAGGGAATGTTTATTTCCCTTCGTCGAGTGCTTATCAGGCTTTTTCCCCTCTTTCTAATGCTTGGAACCCCTATCAGGGGGTCTCCTCTTTATTCACTACTTCGGGGGGGGAACTGGTCTGCTCTATGGTAACTCTACGTTGGGAGGGGGTCCTTCTCCAAATGCTGGGTCCTATGGCCCAACATTTTCTACGAGTTCTTTCTAGCAACTTGGTGCCTCATCAAATCCAGGTTATTGTTTTTAGAATGTTGGGAATTCATCCCACCAAGGATGGAATCCTCAGGCTCCTCCTCGTTTACCTTTTCTGACAACGTTGAACTTGCCAGATTCGCCGAAATTGATGAATGATCCAATCCGATATAGTCCGGGGTGGCCTCCGGTTCCTACCAAACTACCTTCAGACATTCCAATGTTTGAAGGCAAGAATGGAGAGGACTCGGCTGATCATATCACCACTTTCCATTTATGGTGTTCATCTAACTCCCTGATCGAGGATTCGATTAGGTTGAGGTTGTTTCAACGAACCTTGACTGGAAACGCTGCCAAGTGGTATATTGAGATAATTGGGGGCAGTTTTGCTACTTTTGGAGATCTAGCTACTATATTTCTAAATCATTTCCAGTTGCCTGTCTGTTATGATGCCAGGACTGAACTCCTAGATAATTTTAAGCAAGATGACACAACCCACATTTATGATCATATTGAGGAATGGCGGAGAAGGAAGAGGCTCATTAAAGCTTATATTTTGGGAGAATTTCTTTTGGAATGGTTTTTGAAATCTCTATAGGCAGATATTTCTAAGGATATATCCCTTTTAGGGGTATTTTCTGAGGAGCACGTTATTTTTAGGGCCCAACAGCTTGAATTGATATATTCTCAGTCTTGTGTCCTTCATAAATATTTTCCTAATGCTTCTCGCTCCAAATTAGACATATCCAAGACTAAACCCAATCCTCATGGTGACGGACTTATTGGGTCAATCAATAGTGGTGCAGCTAACTTGCTTAGTCAATTACAGCCGTTTTCTATACAATCTGCTTCTTCTGGTCAAGTTGTGCCTGCTGAGTCATCGCCTTCTCAATCTTTGTCGATAAATGTCGTTCAGACTTCTAACCCTAAAGAAAATCAAGAATCCGAAGGGAAGAGTAAGGGACGGAATAATAATAAGAAAAAGGGCAAGAATGGGAAGGGTAATGAAAATAAATCCAACGAGCATGTTGGTGAGGGTCCAAAGGATAAAAAGAAAGTGAATTTTCCATGCAAGTTATGTGCTGGAGACCATCTTACTCACCTTTGCCCTAAAATTCAGGATGCGCAGCACTTGTTACCTCAGCAAGGTTCTTCTAGTTCCCAGGCTTTGTTGACAAACCCTTTTCCACAAGGGCAACAGCTAGTTGTTGGCACAAATCAAAATACTGGGGCTTCCTCTGGGGGCACCCAGGAAGGGGAAAATCCGTCAAACATATACATGATGAGTTCTCATGCAGATATCGCCATGACATCCCGTGATTATGGTGAAGATGAGTCTTTGAAAGCCAAGGGTGCTCTCAATCGTACTGAGCCACTTCATATTACGAGGCCTACTGTTGAGCCTATACGTCAGATGCCAAAAGCATCTACCAAGCATATGACGATTAATCCAAATTCCAGGGCTGCCTAGAACTACTCTATTGTGCAAGATCTGGCACAGAGTCCTTGTGCCATGTCGGCTCTTGAGGTGCTCCAGTCTTGTCCAGCTCAACGCAATGCTCTGCTCACTGCTATTGGGGCTGTCGATACAAATAACTGTCTTGTGATTACATTCGATATGTCTAATTTTAAAAAGAGACTCCCCCATCATATGGCTTTTCATATCAAGTTGTCGTTTCGGAAATTCAATATCTTTTGAACGGTCGTGGATGAGGGTGCTTCCACATGTGTGATGTCTCTCGCATGCTGGAAGGGAATTGGATCTCCCGCAGCTGTTCCATCTGCTACTCTTCTAACTGCTTTTGATGGTCATTCTCACAGACTACATGGTATTTTCCCAACTTTGCCCATCTGCGTTGGGGGAAAAACTGTAAATATAGAGGTTGAGATAGTTGATGCAAGCTTGGACTACAACCTTCTGTTGGGGTGAAACTGGATTTATGATATGGATGCCATTGCATCCTCATTATTTCGGGTTATTTGTTTCCCTCACGAAGGGAGGATTGTTACAGTGGATCAACTGGACTGTTCTCCTGTAGACCCAAATGCATCTATTGACTCAACTATTCCAAAGGTGGATAAAACCAAGCCGCCTGTTGAGAATTTAGGGGTTGGAATGTATTCTTATTTGATGGGTAATTTTGATATTCCACCTCCTACTGTTCATATAAATGCAATTTCATCCTCCAGGGCTCCTATTCGAAGAGAGTTCTTTAGAACTCATTATTTTTCGGATCCTTGGACCTTACCTTCCCCTACCTCCACATTAGCGGAAAGTCAAGTGGGTGGAATGGCATTTCCAATGTCTGCAACTGAGATTTCTTATCAATCTATTGTTGAATCTACCAAGTCCATTCCAGCTCCTCTTTCTCTGGAGGAGTTGGATGGCGATGTGGCTCTGGCTCGGACACTTAGTTCTTCTTATGCCCAGGATTGCCTTGATACCACTTTCTCGTCTGAAGAGGCCATCCTGGAAGCTATGACTGGTATAGATAGACTGTGGGATGATTTGAATCATCGGTCTTACTTTTTACCTGATTTGAACGAAGTTGAATGAAGTTTTCCAAGTCCTTTATCTCTTGGTCCTGTTCACCCAGTCTTGAACCCTTTAGCACCAACACATGTATATGCTGAAGGGAACATGGCTGTGATTTCTCCAACTATACCGGTGAACATTTCCAGGGATCCCAATGTTATAGAGAATGTCTTCGTCGGAGCTGAATGTTCCCATGAAGAGATTTAGATTTACACCGATCTCTTTAAATATTTTAGGGATGTATTCGCTTGGTATTATGAGGAAATGCCTGGTATAGATTCATCTATTGTCCAGCATGAGATCAAGACTTACAAAAATGATAAGTCTGTGAGGCAAAAACTTCGTTTGGTCAATCCTAGGAAGGCTGTACCTATCAGAGCTGAGGTGGAGAAGCTGCTCAAGGTGAGATTTATTTTCCATGTTCCTTTGATAGAGTGAGTTTCGAATCCTGTTCCTGTGGATAAAAAAACAAGGAAAAATTCGAGTTTGCATTGATTTCAGAGACCTTAATAAAGCATGTCTGAAAGATAATTACCCCACACCATTTATAGATCTGATTATCAATGAGTGTGCCAGTAATGAGATTTTTTCCTTCATGGACGATTTCTCTAGATACAATCAGATTACTATCCGTCCTGAAGATCAGCATAAGACTACCTTTATTTGTCCCTGGGGTGCTTTTGCTTACAAGAAGATGCCTTTTGGTCTTAAAAATGCTGGGGCTACGTTTCAGTGGGCCATCTCATATACCTTCCATGATATAAAACATATTATTGAGGCATATTTGGATGATTTAGCTGCTTGTTCTCGAAAGAGAATTGATCATCCTGCTCACCTCCATTAAGTATTTGAACGATGTCGTTTCTACAAGATTAGGTTGAATCCGAACAAGTGTGTTTTCGTGGTTACATCTGGTTGGTTATTGGGATTCATTGTGTCTTCAGAAGGGATTAGGGTAGATCCCTTTAAGGTTGAGGAAATACATCGGTTGCCTCCTCCGTCATCTATTCATCAACTTCAAAGTATACAAGGAAAAGCTAATTTTCTTCAGAGATTTATCGTAAATTATGCTGAAGTTACCAAAGGATTTATGAGATTGTTGAAGAAGGGAGTTCCATTCTTTTGGGATGACTTCACTTAGCACTCATTCAATGCTTTGAAAAAATCATTGACCTCTGCTCCTATATTGAGTCCACCTGATTATAGTAGGGATTTCCTTTTGTATCTTGCAGCAACAGAATCTACCATTGGTATGGTTCTGGTTTAGGAGGACGATGCTCTAGCAGAGCATGCTATATACTATCTTAGTTGAGGCTTGGCAGGACCTGAACTCCAGTATACTCTGATAGAGAAGCTAGCTTTAGCAGTTGTTCATGCTGTACAATGACTCAGAAATTATATTCTTCTACGAAAAAATTATGTTTTGGTAGCAGCCAATCCATTTCATTTTTTTCTCAGTAGGCGAGTGATTGGGGGAAAATACAATAGATGGATTGTGATTTTGCAGGAATTTGATCTTGAGTTTATGTCTACCAAGTCCAAGAAATCTTTAGTTTTTGTGGAATTAATCTCTGAGTTGTCCTGTGGAGAAGAGATAGTCTATGATGAATCCTTCATGGATGAACATTTGTTTCTCATCTCTCCACAAGATCCTTGGTATGGAGATATCATTGTGTATCTTCAAACTGCAAAGTTTCCCTCTACTTTTTCAAAAGAAGAGCGCCATAAGTTGCGTCACTTGGCTAAAAATTATTTGATTATTGGTGATGCTTTATACCATCGAGGGGTTCATTCAATCTTGAGACGTTGCTTAACTCTCGAAGAAGCTGAGGCTGTGCTGAATGATTGCCACAGTGGAGCTGGTGGTGGTCATTTATCCAGGCTTGCTATAGCCCAAAAAATATTGCGTGCTAGATACTTTTGGCCTTCAATTTTCAAAGATTGTATGGAGTCGGTCAAAAAGTGTCATCAGTGTCAAGTCTATACTTGAAAAATGCGCGCTCATCCAGCTATGCTTTTTCCAGTCGTTACTGTCGATCCCTTTACAAAGTGGGGTATTGATTATACTACTTGTAACCCTCCCTTAGCTAAAGGACACAAGCACATTATTGTAGCAGTAGACTACTTTACGAAGTGGGTCGAGGCTATGCCTACTTTTGGGAATAATGGTGAGGCAATAGCTCTTTTTATTTTCAACCAGGTTATTGCTCGTTTTCGTATTCCTAGAGAGATTGTCACTAATCATGGCAGTCATTTTCAGAATAGCATGATGGCTGAGTTGGCTCTAAAATTAGGTTTCCAGCAGGAGCATTCATCGCCGTATTATCCTCGGGCCAATGGGAAAGTGGAAGCCGTGCACAAATACTTGAAGACCATTCTTCAAAAGACAATTACTAAAGCTCGATCCAACTGGCATATCATGTTGTATTCTGCACTTTGGGCATATAGGACGTCAGTGAAAACTGCAACTGGCTTTACTCTGTTTCAACTAGTTTACGGGATGGAATGCATATTTCCCATTGAATGTGAGATTCCTTCTCTTAATTTAGTTGTTGAGCTTCTTCCTGACACTTCTAGTCTTGAAGAACATCTCCTTCATTTGGAACATATTGACGAGCAGCATCGAGATGCTACCATGATGAATGAGGCGCATAAGAAACGAGTCAAATTTCAGTACGATAAGGCAGTCAAACCTAGGGTTTTCTCGGAAGGAGACCTCATTTTGGTCTATGCCCAAGAGAAGGATGCCCTGGGCGTAGGAAAGTTTAAGTCTATGTGGTATGGCCCCTTCATCGTTAAAAAATTCCTTAAAAAAGGAGCATATGCCTTGGTTTATTTTGAAGTAAATGAGTTGGCGGAGCCCAGAAATGGGCTCTATTTGAAAAGGTATTATGCCTAGGCTTCAGCCTGGCATTTTTCTTTTGTATATAGTAGTTTTTATTTTGTACATATCTGGTTTTTAGGTCTTTGATGTGATGGTGATGTTTTTGATCTGCTTTGGCAGGTTGTGTCGAATTTCATGAGTCATTATGGTTTTGTCGACGGTGCTAGTAGACACACCTGGAACTTGGCTTCCATGGCTTGGGTGCTTCATCATCCATCCGGTTAGCTGTTAGTATCAAGAGGAGTCTGCATTGGTCCTGCTTCCAATAATATAGGAGAGTACACTGCAGTTATTTATCTACTCTCGGAGGCAATATCTTTGGGTGTTGATTCGTTGGTAGTTTTCATGGACTCGTAGCTGGTGGTGTCGCAGTTGAACAATACTTATCGGGTTCCAGATCCATTTTTACTCTAGTTGTTTTTTAGGATCGTTTGTTACAAAGATCATTTCAATTTTTAACATTCATTCATATTCCTCGAGCAGAAAATTGGATGGCAAACTCATTAGCTAATCAAGCAATTGATTGGCATATTAATCATTCCATACAGTAAAATTTAATCATAAGAAAAATCATGTATTTTTATCCATTTGTCACATCACATCATAAATCGTTGTATATATATAATCAGAGTGTTCAAAAAACTATACAAAATTTGGATCCATAAGTCATACAAAATTAGGGCTTATGCCCAATCATGTTCAATATCAAAAATATACAATCATCTGATAATCATGTCTATCTACTCCTGTGGTTCCTGCCCAAAATTCGTGTTCCTATAGAACATGATCGCAGTGGCGACACGATGGAATAATCGTACCCAGTCACGTGGTACTCCCGCTACCCATCTCTGGATGGCCTCAGATAGATCTTCCACTGTAGCCATAGGCACCTGGCAAGTTAAACCCTCCAAGTTCCTCTGTACAGCATGGAGGGTCCTACCTGGGTCTTCAGTATCTGCCTCGCCTCTACGGTGCTTATGCTGTGGGTAGCCCTTAGGATGGACTGGTCCAATATCTATATCATGGTCATCATAATATTGTAATTCATTTTGAATCCAATCAAAAACATGTTTTGTTTTCAGATTTTTTCATATATATTGAAAAAATCATAAAAATCATATAATTTAAAAATTGCAATCTTACCGATTGCGCCCCGTGCCGCGCCAGGTGGAAGGATGAGGTTTGGATCATCGTGGAAATCCATCCCAGCATAGGGGTAGTCCTCCATGGCGATGACTTGTTCTCCCCACCATTGGAAGAACTCGTCGTCCCAGGTGTTTCGGGGAACTTCACTTTCCCCCCAGCCTCCTCATCAGATCTGCCCATCGGGCAATTCTTGGGTCTCTTGGGCTGTTGATGGAAGAGATCACTTTGGGTCAAAGCCCATGAATCTTCTCGAAGAATAATGTCATCAAAATGGTTCTATATCCGAAATGCTATGTTTTTTCTTTCCGGATGGAGTTCAGTTGTTGCTTCATATTCATTAATAGAGTTGTGCACCAATCATATAGGTGAGCTAGGCATTCCACAGATATGCTCATCTGGGTCCTGGATGCCTAATGCAAGGAAGCAGATCCTGCTATCCTGCAGATGGTAAACAGGAGAATCTTCATGTGTAGATCTCTCAAATATTTTATATCAATCTGAGTACCTACTTTTTTCAACCCCTCTGAATAGCAGACGTGGACATAGTCATCCACAGTAAGCCCTCCCAGAGGCTTGCTGTGCAAATCTACCGGGTCTCCCCTCTGTGAGAGTCCACTAATGAAGTAGATGTCTTCTACCTCTATGTGTATTGGCATTTTATCTATCATGAAGCAATCTTCCTCCGGTTCCCAATAATTTACCAGCATTTCGAGCAACCAGACATTACTCTTCATATTTGGAATTTTGAAAAATTTGAGCAATCCGCAATTTTGGAGGATATTGAGTGATTGTTGATCTTGCATTACTTCATTATCAATTGCACTATGCTCACGTTCCCTCCAAGTGATGGTCATCCTGAAAAAATTCATTTATTTGTTCATTAGATGTGTATTTTTACATCACGGGTTGCGCATATGCGACTTACCCTGTAGACAGCCATGTATAATATGTGGCTTGGTCCATATGAACCCGCGTATGCGTAGATCCCTAAATTAAAACAAATTTTTTTAATGGTGAAACTTCCAAATTTTAACTCTATTAATGGACAAAATTGATAATAATGATGGATTAAGAGCTTACCTGACTGATTCGGCGAAGTTTGACCACTGATTGCTCATGTTTTGACGAAAGAGGGTTTTTCTCCAGAGCTCTTTTTCCCAAATCAGCAAGTAAGAATGAACCAAATATGAGGTAACATGTGTATTTATGCCCAGAAATTGAAAATTTTTGGAAAAATTTGTTATGCTTATTTTTTCAATCCATCTTAAGCTGCATAACCCAGATGCTTGTAAGTGCCTAGATTGGTATATTTTTAGGTACATTTTGATGAGGTACATTTTGAAAGGGGAGTCTCTAAGGGTCTTGCTAAAGAAAGCTATGGGCTATTCAAATCCCTGGTCATTTTTTTGCAGTAAAACTGCAGTAATGGTGTGTTCTGAAGAAAATGAAAAAATTATGAAATCCTTCTTAAAGTCAGGACTTATTAGGACTGGAGTTTGGTTAAGGCCTGTTTTATGGATTCAAATGACTGTCTAGCCTTAATAGTCCATTTAATAACTGAGTCTTTTTTAAGCATTTTTTTTAGTTCTCTAATTATCTCAGCTAAATTGGATATGAATCTTCTTTAAAAAATAATCTTACCTACAAAGGCTTGTAACTCTTTGATGTTTCTTGGTGGAGTGATGTAAATAATTGATTCTATCCTTGTGCGATCTATTATGATTCCTTCTTTAGAAATTATGTGTCCAAGTAACTTGCCTTATTCTAATCCAAATAAAATTTTCTTAGGGTTTAAATATATGCCAAATTTCCTGCATTTAATAAAAACTTGTCTCAGATGATCCTAGTGTTCATTATCAGTTTTAGAAAACATAGTAATGTCATCTAAGTAAATTACTAAGCAATCATGTATTTCCTTTGCAAAAGCTATGTCCATAGCTCTTTGAAAGGTTTCCCATGCATTCATTAGACCAAAAGGCATTTTTACATACATAAAAGTGCCCCAAGGAGTAGTAAATGTTGTTTTGGCTTGATCTTCTTTTTGGACTAAAAGCTGGTTGTATCCTGAAAAACCATCTAAAAGTGAAATCCTAGAAGATCCAACTACCCTTTGTAATATGTGATCCATTTTAGGTAAAGGGTAATTATCTTTTAAGGACACTTTGTTTGGATTCCTAAAGTCAACACATAATCTAATCTCTCTTGTTTTATTTCTTGTTGGAACTAGGTTAGAAACCCAATCAGAATATCTAATTGGTGCAATTATCTCTGCATCATACATTCTTTTAACTTCTTTTTCTATCAAAGGCAATAAAATAGGGTTAATTCTTCTCAACTTTTGTTTAAAGGGCTTTTGATCTTCTTTGATTGGAATTTTATGTTGAATTATGTAGGTATCATAAGATTTGAGATCCTCATAACTCCAAGAAAAAACATCTTGATATTCCTTTAAAAGAGCAATATATTTTTCCTTTTCTTGTTGAGGTAAGGCTTTAGAAAGTTTGATCATTTTGGGTTTTAACTCTGTACCAATATTTCATTCTTCTATATCAGATCGAACTAGCTCCATTTTGGGTTTTCTAGCTACATCATTTGAGTCAAAAAGATCTTCTAAAGGAGTTAAACCTTTGGGTAAGAAGTTATCCTTAAGATTCAATATGTTAGATTCATCATCAATAATTTATTCAATCTCTACTTTCTCTAAGTTATCTATATCTGATTGACTAAATCTAGTTGGTTTAGCAAACTTTACTTTATTTACATCTATGTTATTCAAATCAATTTCACAATCTAAATCTTGATCTATAGTACAATCTGTGTCTACCTTACAATTCTTAAATTCACCTTCAATGTTCATAAACTTGTAAATATGTTCATCTTGAGAAAAAAATTTCCAATATTTGAGGTTGTCTGGAATTATTGGTCTATGCTTGACTTCAACAGTATATCTGTGATTAGGTTGGAATGGTAAATTTCATGTACTAGCAAAGGTTGCTAGACAATGAGCTTGTATATTTTATTTTCTACGTATAGCAGCAAATTTACATTCCAATAAATCATCAGTTAAATCTAGCACGGTTTTTATGTATCGGCTTAATCTAGCATTGTAAACAGAATATACTCCATTTAGTTGTTTTATGATCAACTCTGAATCTCCCATGATTAATATTATTTTGCCTCCTAAGTTCCTAATAATTTGGAGTCCTAGAAATCGAGCCTGAAAGCATAGCCTTCTAAGTGATTAGTCTCCATTTTGGTTATCCAAACTCCTTCTACTGCTCCTAACTTATTTACTGAACCATCAAAGTCTAAATTCCGTAAAGGTTCATGAAAGATATTATCATTGTTTGGTGTTTTCTTTTTCTCTATTAGTTCAGTTTTGTTTTCATTAGTTTCAGAGTTACATAAGATACAAGAATCAAGGTCATTCGGTGTAGTGTAAATTGGGTAATTTATAGATCTTTCTCCACTACTGGACATGTACTTCATCAATGTTTCCCTATATGACTTCTTAGGCTGACCAAAAACTGATATAGTGGCGTAAGACATGTCCAATTGTAGAGATCCCTGTAACTTTTCTCCCCATGAGCGAGATAGTAACATTCCATATTTAGGTGGGATATCAGCTACTACAATTTTCATTAATATACTCTTACCAGGATATTGAACTAGTGTTACACACAAATCTTTGATTAAACCTAGGCATTTAACTTTACTCGAATCAAATGACAACAAATATTTGTAGGGCCTTGTGATTTCTAAATTCAGAGTTTCCATTATGGCTTTGGGCATTAGATTATGGGAAGCTCCTTAATCTAGCATTGTGTTGTGTAAAATTTGATCGTGAATGGTAAGACTAATATAAAATGGAGGGACTACTCCATATGCATGTTTTCCATTCACATCTGGGCCAAAAATCAACTCTGGTTGATCATCATTGAAATTAATAACATCTTATCCATCATTCAAATTTAGTGTTTCAGTGATAGTTGATTTATACAAGTCATGTTTTACCAATTTTGTCAAAGGAATTGGTATTTTTAACTTTGCAATTTTAGTTTGTATATTAAATGAAGGTTGAGATTTACTGATTTGAATTAATTCTTCTTTGGTAACTATAATTTTTCTTGGTTTATCTTGTTTTTCTATAGTTATGTTTACATTTTCAATTGGTTTGACATTCTCTGTTTGAGTTTTTTGTGTTTTACTACTCCTAATTTTCTTTTCAAGGATTGTTTGTGAAGAAGTAGATGTTATTTAGACTTAGAATTATCAGCAAGTGTTTTTTAAGTAGCAGTTTTTGGATCCACTGATTTAGTATCAACAGAGGGTATTTTAGGATCTAAATTTGATGTTTTAATAGAATTAGAAGCTTTTGCAGTAGCAGTTTTCTGTAAATATTTTCTAGCTTGAGCAACTTCATTAGTAATATAAAAAATCTTAGGGCTTGATGCATTTTTAGGACTAGAAATGTTTTGGGAAGAACTAGAGTTTTGCTTATTTTCCCTTGGGAGAATTTGCAGAATTTTTGTTTTGGGAGCTTCTACTGTTTTCTTATTCTGTGTTTGGGAAGTTTTCTTGGTATAAGACTCATTTATTTTCTTATTTATAAGGTTATATTGACTGTGTATTTCATTTATAGAAAAATCATAACCCTGTTTATAATCAAAGGATTCACTTGAATCTAATTTGAGTTGTTGGAGTTCAAATAATTCCTGATCTTCTTGAGTGAGAAAAATAATACTATTATCATCTATTCCCATTACATTTATTGTATCCTCGTCATCATCATTATTCTGAAAACTTTCATCATAGTTCTCTTGGAAGGGAGGCCTTATTGTCTGGTCTGGGGTTGTTTCTTTTGCTTTTGCTGAATTTGTGCTTTTCCTAAAATTGGGATTTCTGATTTGCTGTTGATTATCCCATTGAGGTCTTCTTTCTATATTTTCTAGTTTGTCCATCATCCTCTCTAAATTTTTAGCTAACATGTCTATTTTTGTGTCTGAATTGGAATTTTATTCTTTAATGGTCACTCTTCTTTCATTCCTTAGTATAGAATTTTTAGCTAAAATGTTTACTTCTATACCAACAACATATGTTTGCATTCTTTCTAAGGTTTTTGCATTTCTTTCCCTCAATTGATAAGACATGTCTGTGTCAAATCCATCAGGGAATTTGAGTAGGACAGAATCAAGAGTGGGTTTAATATTTGCATGGATGGAATTGTAAACACTGTTATATCTAGTGTAGTAGTCTTGGACTGACTCATTCGGAGCTTTTCTCATGACATCGAATTCAGACAATATCTAGAGTGGATTCTTTTTCTTTTCCCATTTATTTAAAAACAATCTATGAAACACAGCTAAATCAGTTACACTAGCAATAGTAAGACCTGTAAACCACTTCTTAACATCCCTTGTTAATGTTTGTGCAAATAACCTCATTTGAACATCGAAATCATCAACCTCAAGGAGTTCAAAGAAATCCGTCATTTTACTAATGTGTTGCTGAGTTGTATAATGGGTAGTGGCATCAAACTATGGTATCTTACTGTGATAGTCTTGAGGCATGTCATGAATTTGTACTGGTAAGACAAGAGGAGCATACCTAGCATCCATAGCTTGAAGTTTAGCTTGGCTAACAGGTAAAGTAGAAGTGCTTGGGGTTGAACTGGAATTGGTAGCCGATGAACTAAAATCTGTAGTTGAGGTGCCGGGAAATGAAACTGGAATATTTTTGGAATTACTAGGGAATGAGAATGATGTGTTTGAAAAATCAAAAGGTGAACTAGTGGATATAGTGGATGAAGTGGATGGTGGAAATAGTACTCTAGGTTGTAAATGTAGTCTAGGTATAAATGGATCTATAGACGTATTGGTATTGGAAGCTATATATGATGTAGCAGCATATAGAGATGAATCTATAGTTGGTATTATGGTGGTATATAACTGTGACACTGAAGGCTTAGTGGTATATGCTAAAAATTGAGCTAATTCAATGGCTTCAACAATATCTTTGAGAATATTAGCATTAATTCCTTCAATTTTAGTCAGATATTCCGCTTTCTTTGATTTAGAATTTACTGTAATATTTTTCTATTTTGTTTCCAAAAATGAAATAAAAATAGTGTCTAAAACAATAGTTTTCTAATCACTTTCAGATTTACTTCTAAATAATAATGTTCAAACTTCAGATCAAATCTATATCTTGCAAACTTGCTAATTAATGTGGTAATGAATTGACTCTCATTAATGACACTTCAGCTTCTAAACCTTCTATCTGTTTTTTCTTTTTGCCAATTCAATCTAGGTTGTCTACTATAACAGTGGGTTTAGGATCCGGGTTAGACCTGATATAGTAAATTTTCCAAGAAGCCAGAATTATAGTTTTTCAATACTCACAACTAGTTAAACAATCTTAAAGGAAAAATGATGATAAAAATGATTTCCTTTAAGGATTATTTAACAACTAGGGATTGGTTAATTCCACAGTATGGTCGCCAGTATGTTATCACTCTAGTAATTCTAAAGTTGTGATATTTTTGGTTTTTAGTCAAAGAACGCTAGAGGTAAAGACATAACAACTTCAAACTCTAGGATCTAGCCTTCCTAGGGTTTAGAGAGGGCTCTCTATTTAAGATTTAACTTTGTTTGTTTTGTAAATATTAGACTAGTTATGAATGTGCAGCTTTGGTTTGGTGGGAAAAAATCACTTGAAGGGATGGATAGTGGGAGATCTATTTGTCCATTTGGCTAAGGAGTCAAAATCAAGAAAACAGAACTGGGATCAATACCAAAAAGTCAAATTTTTTTAGGGCAAGGTAGATAACTTTTGAAGACCTTGGAAAGTTGTTTTGTGAGGTGGTATGATCGAGATAAAGGGAAATTAAGAATCCTTTGATCCGGAAAAAGGAAGTAGTAGGCAGAGGTCAAATGAGAAAGGGAGCAATTAAAAGTTCCCTACACTGGAAATCAGAGGAAAACACAGAAATGATAACTAGTTAAAAATAGGGTGCTCTTAACAAATCCAGTAGTACTACTCCTATTTATTCATTCAAATTTAGAACAAACATAGATGGATGCATGTAACAAAGAAATATAACAATGACAAGTAATAAAATACTTCACTCCAAATAGCTCATCACAGGAATCCTAAAGTATGATGCTAATTGGTTTGAAACCGTCCGCTACTCGAAATTTGAAACACAAAAGCCTTCAAGTCCACACAAATGACTATAGATATCTTTAGCAATTTATTCCACCCAAGATACTTCTAAAGATGAATTATTTATACATAATTGTTTACAAAATATCCTATAATGCTTCTAGGAATTATCTAAAGGAAATAAAATATCTTTACAATAAAATAGAGACAACAACTTAACAAGTCAGCAAGTTGTCATATATATCCAAAATAAATAGAAACTGATTGAGGATAAGGTGCAGCTGGATGCCTTGATGTCCTCCTTGTTGGCTTTAGATATTTTAAATTTGTTTTGAAATCTGATCTGCCTTGTCTGATACTCTTTCTTTGATTCTCTTTAACCATAGTCAAAACTTTTTATTGCTGTAAAAAATCTGTTTTGACTATAAATCAGCGAACAACTTTTTCTCTTTTCATCTCTCTATCTTTTTATCTTTCATAATAAATCTATGAGTGAATTCCAATCCTCATTTTTGGGAATTTTTATCTTCTTTAATTTCCTGAAGTTTTCATGAGCTTCAGTGTATCTGGAAAAAGTTCGCTTGATGACAAACAAGTGTCTTATATCATGCTGTAAATAGAATAAGTCTTCAAAATTTTTGAGTAAGACTTTTCCTGATGGAAGGCCTTGTATTGGTGGTTTATTTACCTGTTACTTTGCAAATTCTCTAATCCTTTTATCATATTCATTCTGAGGCATCAATTTATCATTAATGACCATAATGTGAGGTAGTCATTTTTGCCTCAAATTTGTAAACTTGACCATAAACCTACTTATGGCAGTATTAATATTCTCACACTTTTCTTCCATTTGCTTCATTAGATTTTTCTTTGTAGTAACCTTCCTAATTTCTAGGATAGTTTCAGTCTTGTCAGTAATCTTGAGTTCTTCTAATTATTGTCTATTTTTGCTGTTAAGGAATGTTATCATCTTTAAAGCTTGCTCTAGTTTATCAGCCAGTTGACTTTGAGTCTTTTGAATTTCTTCTTGGGCTGCTAGTAACAATTCTCTTTGTTAAAATATTACCTGAATTGAAGGATATACATCATGGATGGCTTCAATGATATTGTTTCACAAATTATTTTTCACATAGGAAATCTGTTCTTTTAAGGTTAATTCCTTCTACAATTTCTTCAATTCTTCATTAAGTCCGATGGCATTTTTCTCATGTGTTTTTGCATTTATCTGAGCGAATTTGTTTGAATTATCAAGATTTTCTACCATCTGTTTTAAGCTGTTAATTTAACTAGTCTTGGGAGACATTTCTTCCATTTCTTTCACTAATTTGTTGGCTTCATCTATATATTGAAATGTTGTTGTGAATGATTCAATAATTGATGTTGTGGATGAAGTCACTGGCACTGCAATAGCCAGTGGTTCTTTGGGTGCCAAATTTTCAGCTAAAGTTGAAGGTACATCTGTAGTGACTATAGGAATAATTGTAGGAATATCTGGTACTTTTGTTATTTCTTTCTCGTGGACAAGTTTGTCCATCTGTATCTCCATTTCCTTGATTTGCACTGTCAATTGAAAAATCAAGGTCATCATGTCATCTTTTTCTTTCTGTCCTTCTATTATTTCCTTGGTTTGAGGATGTTCACTTGGTGGCATTTTAAGTTGTTTCCTCAATGTTGCAATATCTTTATTTTTGTTCTTCACTAATAACTATGTTGCTTTGACATTAGCAGGTTCATATCCTACCTGCAAAACTAGTTCTTCAAAAAAATTTATCCTGAGATATTTAGCATACAAGGATTCTTTATCCAATTTCATATGATCTTTCATGTTGAAAATGGTGTTCTGGAGCTTCTAAGCACTTATGGATTTAGTTGTAATAGTGGAGTACAACATTTCTGAAGTTTGTCTATGGAACTCAATCTGATAAAAAGCATGAATCTTTTCTGTTGGGATTTATACATCAAATTTTTTATAATCTGCCACTATCTTGGGAGATTTTACTATTGGCTACAACATTGAGATGATTAGCTTTTGATTTGAATAATCAAAGGCAGACAAAAGTCTATTCTGACCACTTGGTGTTTGTTTGAGATATTGAGAATAAACATTGTTCTTAATCTCTTCATTCTTAAACTTGATCTGTTTGTATTTTTCTTTGTTATCCAGATCTTTCTCCTCAGCTGTCTGTGAGGATGAGGCTTCCATACTCTGTTGTCTTTCTATCATTTTTTTATTTTCAGTGTCAACTTGCTCTTCATTCCTTTTTCAGTAGCTTGTTCATTGATAATGGTAGTGGCAACATTTGTCTCTAGCAAACCTGTATTAGTATCTCAGAGATCTATTTCTTAAACATCAATTGTTATCTTCTCTTTACCAAATGAATTTGACTTAGGCCTTTTTTTGTATATTAACTTTAATTTTGTTTCAGTTGTAGTTTCAACAACATAGGCACCTTCTTCCCTTACTCTTTTGGTGGATTTTTCTGGCTGATTTGCAGTCTCCAAAGTGTGACTAGTATCACCTTTGTTTAATGCATATGTTAAGGTAATTTCAGTCCATTTAATCTAATTTTCATATTCTTATATATCTGGTTTAACCTCATGAATGAAAGGGTTAACTTGCATTTAACCCTTAGTTTACTCAAGATACCTTGTCGATCATAATTCCAAGGAAAGATTTCTTCAAATCTAAATTCCAACAGCTGCTTAGCTGCTTCTTTCTCTACATCCCTATGATTGCAAATGAATGGCCCTATCTGATTCTGTAATTTGAAGTTATTTTTCTTATTTGCTGCCATGAAATTTATAGAATTAGAGTTTAGGATTTCTCTGATATACTCCAAGGAAAAGATCCTCATTGAAACATGTTTGGGTAACTTGTAAGGTAACAAATTTGACCCAAAAACTCTAATATCAGTATGTTTCTCATATAGGTACCAGTCACCAACTTTATTCTGCTCTAACAACTATAATTTATTTTTCATTTCTTCATTTATCCTTGGCTGCATTGTTTTCATTAACATTGTGATCACCGGATGTCGGAATAATTCTGAAAACTCTGCATATGTGAAATCTGCACACCCTTTCCTGAGCAAAGTAATCCAGAAAATGACAGAGAGAGGATTTCCCTCTATGTCAAGCTTTTGAAGAGTAACTGGAAAATTATCTGATTGGAAGTATAAGAACATATGGAAAAGGCAGGAAGTGTATCTAAACACTCCTTCAATTGGTAAATTGATCAATTGATAATGAATATTATCTGCAATGTAACCAGCATAATCAAATATTACTGATGGGGATTTCCCCGGGGTAAAAGTGGATAAGAACCCCAAGATGGACTCATCTGTGTGTTCATCAGTAAAATATCCTAGGATGAAGGAAAGAGTGTAAATCACATGTCTTGAAGCTTCTGGGAATTTGGTAGTAGAATATGGGGGATTTAATTTAGGAATTTCTACATGTGAGGGCATGAATTTCTGAAAAATCATAAATCGCTTGGGAAAATCTAGGCGAATATATAGCTTGGTAAGGGCCTATATGGATAAAGGGACTTCTTGAGGATCAAGCTGAAGTTGTAGCATCTGGTTAATAGATTCAACAATGATGGTGAAAACTACTTCTTTATTAACATTGATTATGGCTCTCTTCTCAGGTACATAATACTATTGACATAACGTAATGAATTCCTGGCATGGGTGAGTTAATGGGACAACATATTTGGGCAAGTGGAATTCCCAAATATGGACTTCTTCTTCATTATCTAAGGATCTCTCATAGCACCAGTTATGAATATCTAGCAGATTAAACTCAACAATTGGGTCTGTTATTTTATAACCAATATTAGCCAATGGAATGTGCTCAATGTCTATGACTAGGGTTTGTAAAGGATTGACAACAATAGCAGTCTTAGAAGACATGGCTGGAGTGGATTTTGGCACTTTGGAAGCTTCAGGATTGCTAGAGATCTTCTTTTTAGGCATTTTGGCTACTTCTGCAAGTTTAGACATTTTGCAGAAGTATTTTTACTTTTAGTAGAGGATTCTTGGATAAAACAGGAAAATAATGGTCTTTTCTTTTCAATTTGGATTTTCAATAGGATTTACAAGATTTTGAACTGGTTTTAAACAAGAAACAAGGGTTTCCTGAGTCTTTTACTGAGAAATTGGGTTGAAAAGGTTTAAAATACCTTCAGAGGTTTCCTAGCTTAATTTAGAGCTTAAAATAGTTCATAAAACTATAAAAACTCACAATCTTCCTTCATAACGGTGCGCAACAATAAAACAGGGTTTTTGCGAAAATGTTGAGAGGGTTTGGCATGTTTTTTGGGCTTTTTGGTAGATTTCTTATGATAATTTTGGATCTATGAATGGAATTTGTATTTTAAAAAGGCTTTTCATATTGAAAATAGGCTTAATTTGGAATAAAAACCTGTTATTTGCAGGTATAGGGTTTTGAAACAGTTTCTGAGGTCTTTAAATGGTCGAACAACTTCTGTGGAGTTTTTGGAGCAACACAAAACTCCTCAGAAATATTCAAAGAGTAACAGGCTGAAATTTGAGATATTTTTGGTAAGGAAATGGCGAAAAAAGCTTGTTTTAACAGTCAGGAGGCTCGTGCAGGGTTAACGCAGAGAAGCGCATGAAATAAAATGCATTACCAAGGTCTATTATGCATATTAGGGCTATAGGAAATGGCAATTAATGGCAGTCATGTCATAAAAATGGGCTGTTTTTCGGGCTTACATGTTTAAAATAGTAAGTGGTTATCGTGCGCCCTTATGGTGGTAAGCAGTTTTGGGGCAAACCAACATGATCCAATAAGGATTGACCACGTGGAGGAGGGATAAAATCACGAAACCACCCATTTTTGGCAGAAATAAGATGGGAGTGATCACACATGTTTCCTGTGTGATATTGGTTTTGATCCATCGAATCATAGCTGTGGAATGTGAACGGTATAGTTTGATCGAGGAGTTTCATCGAGATTGGCGAGTGGGGCCGAGGTTTCATTAACACGGCTGGGTTGGAATTTAAACCTTAGGTTTATATAATGGCGGGGGAAATAATATAATGTATGTTTTAATTAAAACATTAGAATTGTTTCAACTTATACATATGTAGGTTTAATATATAGTTTTTTCAACATTGAAAGTTGTTTAAAAACTATGGGGGCAGGATATTTGTTTTAACGGATAGGTTTAGACCAATGGGATAGTAGGGAGGGGTTTTATATTGCGCACATGGGGTATTAAACATTGTTCTAAACTTAAAATAGAAGGTTTGTTGGTTTATTTAAAATATAGGGTTTTAATACCATAAGGGAGGGTGTAGTTAGGGATTTAATAGAATAAGTTAGAAGTTAATATAGAAAAGGGATAATGTGATGAATGAAAATACATGTTTAACTCTAAGTAAAGTGAAAATAAGCATAGTTTATCTTGTTGTATTATTTTCCACTTTAACTTAGGAAAAATGTATTTTTAGGGGTTATGAATGATTTTTGAAAGGGATTGAAGTTAGTTATTTATGGTTTTACTTTTACTAAGTAAAAATGGGTTTTACTTAGGAAAAAGGGATTATGATTTATGAATGAAGAGTAAATGCTAATGAATGGGGGTTTAGTGTGGAAATTCAATATTTTTAACCAATCAGTCATCAAGCCTTGGGTCCGGTTCCAACAAAAGTCAGAGAAATTAACTGAGCCTTTTTTACTGATAGTTTAGAACACTGAATATTTGTAGAGGAGGGGAAATTAGTGATTTTTTTCTGATGATGCTTTATTACATGATTTCTCAACTACTTTCTACCTACCCATATTTATTTCTAACATTTTTACTTCATTTTCATGGGTTCATTTAGGCTTGCAACCCTAAAACATTGTTCCTTCAAAGCATAAAAGTATCTAAGTCTACCTTATTTAATCCAAGGGCTCAGATTAAACTGTTGAGCTCCTTATTATTCTCTACCTATCTATTGATTTGTCAAGTTTAAAATGTTTGAAATATCTTTATAAGAGAGGAGGGACCTTCTCAAGGGATCCTCTCCTCTCCATAGTGGAAAATATCATCCTAAAATGGGACTTAATAGACTTCAATCCAGTGAAAGGAGAATACACCTGGTCCAACAATTGAACAGGGGAAAATCACATTTCAGCAAGGATGGACAGATTTCTCATCAGCAGCTCCATCATGATGGATAAAAGAACAGTCTTCACCAAGATTCTTCCTAAACTCACCGCGGACCACAAGCCAATCCTCTTTTGCCTAAAAGAAGAAGAAGATTTAGGTCCTCTTCCTTTTCGTTTCAGCCCTCTCTGAGCTGGAAGAGAAGGGTTCTTTGAAACAGTTCAAACAGCCTGGGGAATAGATGTTTAAGGCTCCCCAAGCTTTGTGTGGGAACAAAAAATGAAAAGTGCAAAGAAGGACCTAATGGAATGGATAAAGAAGTCTATGAATTCCCCCACCAGTCAGAGGAAAGAAGCAGTCCTACAGCTAGAAGAACTCCAATTTGAATTGGAAGAGAAAGATATTTCTCCCATGGACTTAGATAAAGAAAAATCTGGTCAAAAGAAAACATATAATTCCTTTAGAAGTGAAGAAGAGTATTGGCGCTTAAAGTCTCGCAGCTTGTGGCTCAAAGCTGGAGATAGAAACACCACATATTTCCATACACAGTACAAAGCTCGACTTTCGCGAAACTATATAGCAGAACACTACATCTAGTGGACAGGTGTGCAAAGGATTTGATCAAATCAAGGAAGCTGTAGTGAAGCACCTTCAGAATCTTCTTAGTGCAGAAATGGATGGGAGCGAGGAGGATATATCAGAATTCCTCACAAATATCTCGAAATTAGTCAGCATAGAAGATAACGAAACTCTTTTTAACTCAGTCACAGAAGAAGAAATTTCAAATATTGTTTGGTCCATGGATCCAGACAAAGCCCCTGGACCTGATGGATTTTCAATCCAATTTTACAGAATTTGCTGGGAGCTTATAAAATCTGATCTCCTTAGAATGATACATGGTTTCATGAGGAAGGCAAAGGTTGGAGGCAGAATAAACTCCACCTTTCTCGCCTTAATCCCCAAGGAAGAAAACCCAGGTTCCTTTGAAAGATACAGGCCAATCTCACTTTGCAATTCGTCCTATAAAATTTTGGCTAAACTTCTGGCGAATAGAATCAAACCTCTTCTGCAAAAACTAATATCTCCAGCCCAAGGGGGATTTGTGAAAGGAAGACATATCCTGGACAATGTTATCCAAGTTTAGGAAGCCCTGCATTCCAGCCATTGACACAAAGAACAAGGTATTCTTATTAAACTGGATATGTGTAATGCTTTTGATAGAGTTAACCGCTCGTTCCTGTATAGGGTTCTTTCATCCTTCGGATTTTGCCAAGAATCAATCAACCTAATCAAAGCTTGTTTAGAGAAGATTTGGACTGCCCCTATGGTTAATGGAAGACCAACTGACTTCTTTTTAGCCACCAGGGGTTTGAGGCAGGGCTGTCCTCTCTCACCATTTCTCTACATTTGATGGTAGATTCCCTAAGCAGAAAGTTGATCGTGGAAAAACGAAATGGCAGCATCCCTGGGATCCGAATAGAGAAAGGAATTGACCCCATGAATCATGCGCTTTTTGCTGATGATTCACTTTTGGTTTGGGGTGCCTCTCCAAGAATTGCAAACTCCTTCAAAACCATTATGCAGAATTTGTGCAGCATTTCGGGAGCATTAATAAGTGAGAGGAAAAGTGTTGTATATCGATGGAATACAGAGAAGTATACAATTGAGAAAATAGAAAATGATCTGGGTTTTACAGGGCACGCAGACTGGGACAAAATAAAATATTTGGGCCTTCCAATAATGCTGGGCTCCAACAGAAACCATCTGTGGGAGGAAGTGATTTCAAAATTCAAAAAAACGATTGCTACGTGGGGAGGCTTTTGGCTCTCCACAGGAGGCAAGCTCATGCTCATCAAATCAGTTCTTTCAGCTCTTCCCACATATCAAGCTTCTTTAATGCTGGCCCCAAAATTAATCTCAGACCAAATCTGCAGACTCATGCGCAACTTTCTGTGGAATGGGGGACGTGGAAATAACAATAAATTTCACTTAATTAGCTGGGAAACATCGAAACGTCCACTTGTGGAAGGAGGCCTTCAAATCCGCGATCCTTTGTAAGCAAATTTAGCTTTGGGCTGCAAATTATTATGGCATCTTTTCGCTGAGCGTAACCACCCTATCAGCCAGATCTTAAAGCTCAAATACCTCAAAAACCAGTCAATAAAATCCTTTACTATGGATAAATCCCCTAAAGGAATGCAGGCTTGGAAGCTGTGTAGCAAAGGTATTGAATTTTTCAGATCCCACCTGTATAGAATTCTTGGGAATGGCAAAAATACAATGCTTTGGAGAGACAGAGTCATGGGAAACCCTCCACTAGCAGATAACAATGAAATCGCTGAGATTAGAGAATGGGTATACACAAAAGGAATTAGGAAAATTGAGGACATCTCAGGTTGGGAGAACAAAGGAAACTGGCAGCGCTGGACTTTTCCTAGAATCCCAGTGCATCTAAAATCCCAGTTAGATGCTCTTAAAGATGCAATCTTTGATTTTACTCTGGTGCATACAAATGATGAAGACTCCTGGGGCTGGGGTAAGACGGGGGTGTACACAACAATTCAAGGATACCTATAGATGCAAAGTAAAAAGGACTCGCCACATGTGAAATCTGTATGGAAGAAGATCTGGGACAGCTTCAGCATCCCCAAGATCAATTTCTTCTTCTGGACTCTGTTCCACAATAAAATTATGACAGGAGAAAATCTGTGTAAAAGGAATATAGCAGGCCCACGCCGATGCGTTCTCTGCAAAAACGCCTTGGAAACTTCAGAACACCTATTTATAGAATGCGAGTTTGCGAAGGAGGTATGGTCTATTTTCTTGACCGGACTGACAGTGTGTTCTCCAACTCAAGGTTCGATTGCTTCCATGTTCTCCACTTGGAATGCCAGCTATCCTCACAATATAGTCAGCAAATCTATAAGGTACAAGGTATGGATAACTGCCCCTAAGTACGTCTGTTGGAAGCTATGGCTAGCCTAGAATGAAATCATTTTCAACCACAATGATTTTCCTGCAGCAAAAGTGGCGTATCAGGAAAAGAATCTTCTCTTAGAAACTCTGAACCATTCTTCAGTCAAAGATGACAACTCCCTCCGAATTGAAGAAAGGGTTTGGTTGGATGCTTACTCCTGCAAGGCTAGACCCCCAGCAATCACACGCCCAACCCATAAGGAAATATGGTAGATACGAGAACCAGAGGACAGATTCCAACAGTGGTGGAAATCCCAGGGCAAGTGCACTATTTTCTTCGATGGAGCATCAAAAGGCAATCCAGGGAGGTCAGAGCATGAGGGGCAATCTTCTTTCCGAATGGGAAAAAAGCTAATTTTAGTTGGGGACTCAGAATGAAAACCAACAATCAGGCTAAAACTCTTAGCCTTTTAAAAGCTTGTCAAATGGCTAGAAAAGAAAATCCAAGCGAAATCCTTATCTTTGGAGATTCAGAATTGTTGATAAAAACAATAATAAGCAAGAAAGGGCTCAAGGATCCAGCGCTAAACAAACAGCTTTCAAGAGTGAGAAGAATTCTGAAGGACTTCCCCTCTGTTCAAATTTTCCACATTCTCATAGGATTAAACAAGGAAGCAGACAGATTGGAAAATATAGGATGCACTTTACAAAATGGAATGATCAGCATAAATGCAGGTGCTCCGAACATGGAAAATATTCCCTAACCGGAAAAGTGTCCAAGTCAAATCTGCAGAATGTAATGGTTGATTAGACTTCGCTCAACTTGTCTTTCATTAATAAAACATAACCGTTCCAGTTAAAAAATATATATATCTTTATTCTCTATATAAAACATGAAATTGAAAGCATGAAAAGTTAAGATTAAACTGTTTAACTGATCATAGATTATGGCATTTATTGACACTCTACACATAATCATTATTCTTGCAGTAAAATTAAAAGTAGTGGCATTTGGACTTGCTCACTTTCATGTCTTTATTTTATCTCTTTTTTCTTTTGGGGTGTATATTTTTCTAAGTGATTTGATCTTTATTTTAGGACCTTTTACCCTTTTTTTTGTTTTTTATTATTTTTCATTTTGTTTAAATATGGGAAAACAACTTGCAGAAAGCAAGGTATGTACATATTTACAAGACTATCAAAGTCAATTTAAAATTTATGAACCCTAACATTACTCATGACGCTTGCACTAAACCCAAATGCATGCATACCTGCAAAAATCATTCAGGTAGGAAATTTGTGTTGATGTATTAATGGTAAGCACAATTTGGGTGAATGAATGAGACGATTTACAACTAAATATAAATTAAATTACTTGTAATGATGATGAATCTAGGTTGTTTTCCCCTACACATTACCATAGGTACCATTAGCGCCGAACGGACCAACATGGGATGCCAATTCCATCCACGGATCAGGAAATCATGGGTTCTCTTTTAATACCAAACTATTCGGTATAGGAAAATTCACCACACCCTACTAGTGATGGAACGAAATAAAAAAAAAAAGAATAAAACCCTATGTGTAAATAGTGACCTCACCGAGAAAAATTTTTTTTTTAATAAAAGTTTGGGGAAAAAGGAAAAGAATCCTTAGAAACATGCATGTCTTGATGCCCTGGCAAATATCTTCTCCAGAGGAATAAATATAACCCTGCATGGGAAAATACATGACACTTCAAACTCATAGACAAAACAAAGAGTAAAGGTAAGAATCTTTTGGGTAGAAATTAATAACCACGAAAACATTGTGTATCGAAGTAAAACAAAATTTGAAATTACTAAGAGAGAAATTGGGGAGGTATTTCAGATAAGTGTATGTATCCCTTGAAAAAGAAAACAAGTTGGTGTTACCATGGTGGTGAAGGGAATACCCGTAATGTGACCTAAAAAAATAGAGCCATTATAAATCAATATAGAGAAATTTGTGTTAGAAATAAGTAATGTAATTGTATATCTTAACATACCAGTATCTTTGGGGGGTTGAGTGTGGGTTTTAAAAGGCCATGAAAGCTGGTAAGAACAGACATTTGCTGGGGTAGCAAAACTTCAAACAAGAGGTAAATGATTTTGAAGAATTAGGTTAGGGTTTAGTGGAATGATGACCATCGTTGGATGGGTACGATAAGATCCCCATCGTTCGTAGATTGTCTAGGACTTATAGCCATGTGATGCTCACATAGGATGAGAGGAGGTGTCCAATTTCAATTTGTGCTCACAACCCCATGACTGCCTCCTCCCAACCCTTGAATATAATTGGAATTCAATAAAACAAGGGGGTTGAATAAATGAAAATAATGTCCAATATGTATATATACATAGATATAAATAAACCACCACACAATGTTTTCACTTGATTTTGAAATTAGATAAAAAGAGTAGATTATACACCTATATACCTTATTCTTCAATGGCACACGTTAGACAGAAGAAGTTAGTATATTACACTATGGATGTAAATCCCTTAGCGTACATATTAGCGAAATATGTAAAGACACTCACTAGTATATTAAGATAAAATGTAGTAGTCCTCATAGGGCTCAATAACAATACAGATAGATCATGGAAATGGTAATGTTATCCCTAATATGAGCCTTGGGAAGGCAAAATTCTACTAGGAGCATACCCATGTATTATCAAATTTATAATACGATGTAGGATATGTTTAAAAAGAAAATGGAAATGGGACTAATGGTAAATTATTAAATTCCTTCGAAAGTAATGTCGTATAGGACAACCAAACTAGCATTGGGATAATGTATTGAAATGAAATATCACCAATATTTGAAGTTCTGCAATCTCAGAAACTACCCTGCCATATACAAAAGAGATAGATAATTTATGTAACAAAAGCGCAAGGATATTGTACACGAATTTTGTAAATTAAAGTAATACCTTTCTAATATGTTTCCTATTATAAAATAAATTTAATTAAAACGCTGCTACTAATACATTGCTACTTCATGAGTAAAGGATGATTATGAAGATATGATCTTATTGCTTAAAAGATATACAAATTGATTATTTAAAACAAGTGATATAGAAATTTGGAATGGTTATACCACAAGCAATTATATCATATGCTCTCATGTTGGATCTGTCAAATATATTGCTAATTAAAATTCAACATTATTTACAATAATATAATGTATAGCCATTGTGCCCAAATGTCCTGGTACGAGGGAAAATTTCTAAATGTATTTATATATATATATATATAACCACTTGAACAAAGAAACAAAAACTTCAGTAGAAGACGGGGTATGTTACACATTTCCATGATAATAGACATAGGAACACAAAACATCATACATTTTAAAATACATGGTTATTTATATGGATGCTTTCAAGTGGAAATTTATAAGGACGAATGCACAGAATATTAATATTATAGAGAAATAGTTCAACCATTATAGGGTGAAATTTATAAAAGAAATAAAGCATTACTAAATACCATTTAAAATACGAATGTTTTTATGAAATTAGATAAGTTTTGTGCACTTTGGAATGTTAAAAATCATTTTGTTATTTGATATGTAATATCCAAATTGTAAAGGTTATATTAAGAATAGTTAAAATGAAATAAGAGGGAAATTAGAGGATGCATAATTTATTAATTTTATATTTTATATTTAGTAATTTTTTCAGAAGAAAAAAATATTGGCTTTATATTATAAGTAAGGTCCATTACATTTATCAGAAATCATTATATTAATTTCTCTTAGATATGTTAAACATTTGTTCCATGTCTACTTAAATATTCCAAAAAGATTATTAAGATGTTACATAAAAGATAACATAGCATATCATTAGTGACCCATATATCATTTAGTTCTTATGTGTAGGAGCATAAAACAAAAATAAACAAATAAACAATTTTTTTGCATATAGTTATGGCAATGTGATATGTCCCTCCTCCCTTATGTGTGAATCCTTAGTGAAAGAGAAATTCATTACTCCATATATTCCATTGAGACCAACTTTTGACAGATTATGAGCTTCCATGTTTGTTTCTCTATATATGTGGTTGATAGTCTAGTCCATGGGAGAGTTGAGAGCAAGGTTTATCCTTTTGATCCATCCAAAAAACAAAGGAATGAAGACTGTAAATCCATGTATGGCATCTATCAGAGATTTAAAATCCCCATATTTGTGAAGACTGTGATTACGCTTCTCTTTTGCAAAACAAATTAATCCCCATAAAGCCCTAGCTTCTACTCTCGTATTTGTACCAAGACTGCCATTCCAAGATAGGATATACTATGATTGTTCATTGAGCTTAATAAAAACTCCATAGTTGCATCTGACATGTTTGTCCGCGCTAATGAAAAATCCAGCAGGAGAAATATTGTTCAAAGAAACCTTACGATTTGTTGTTGTCTTTTCTGGAGTATGTATAGGATCATCAGACGATGCTGAGGATATTATTCTATGGCATATATAAGGAATATCAACAGGTTGAACATAAAAAATATACATGTTTCTGTCTTTCCAAATTTCCCATACTATATATAGGGGCACTTCGTTGTGTTTTCCGAAACCTCCTCACCACATATCCATATTGTTCAAAGCTAAGTGCCCAAATAATATCAATATGTAAGATATGTGCTATATTCCTGTAGACCTGGAGAGTTTTTAAACATGTGAAGAAGATATGTTCCTCTCTTTGAGATGATTCCCTGCAGAAAATACATAATCCGGGACCCACAAAACCTCTTTTCAAGAGCTTATGCCAAGTGAGTATTTTTTTCCTCCAACCAGCCAAGTAAATAACATCATTTTTATGGGTATATTCCACTTCCACATCTTGTAAAACCAATATGTCTCATGTAATTCTAGTCTCTTCTTCATATAAAATAGGTATGTTTCCTCAACTATGGGAGCTTCTTTATGTATTCTCCCAACCCAGGTGATATAATCTCCTCGCCCGCTGAATATAAATCCCACCTCGCTAAGGAAAAATTTGAATTTCTATCATTCAATAACACTTTGCCCCACCATTCCTAATTCTATTTCCTCTTTCCAGTCAGGGAATCCTCCATGACAACCTTTAATAGCCTGAGAAAAGACAAAGTATCCATTTCTATGTAGTATGTCCAAAGTATGTCTCTGTAGATACCTATCTTCTCGCATTCTTATAATTTTTTCAGTCATGAACAATATCTTCGATCCATTACAGAACTACGAGGCCATCCTCATACGCCACCAAGGGAGAATTTTTGTGAAACTTCTCCAAATTAGCGATCCCTTTGTTCTAGTGGGTATCATCTCTTCATAAAACTTTTGAATATTTGAGTGTCTTTTGTATTTATCCATGATGATGTCCTTCCGAATTCCCCATCCCTATATGGTGTACAAAAAACATATAATTAACAGTGAGTATCCAAAAATACTGAAATCAAGGAGGCCACATCCCGAAAATTATTTTGGTGTAGTAAGATCTTCCCATTTACAGATATGATATTTTGGTGGAGTTCATGTCCTACTCCAGAGAAAACCAGATGTGATTTATTTAATATTAGAGGCAATATCTCGGGGGATCAAGAAGAGGTGTTCCCAGAAATTTTTTATTTGATGTAGAACTTCCTCAACAAGGATATATCTTCCACCAAGTTTAAGGAATATATTTTTCCATGAGTTTAATTTATTCTTATATTTATTTACCATCCATAACCAATCCTTGTTTCTGTAACTACATGGCTTTAGAAGATATCCAAAGTATGTAATACCATCCTCGATAGGGGCTGACTATACTTTGAATATTCCTGAAATGAAATCAATATCCAATTTGTCACCATAAGAGAAGTAAAGAGTAGATTTATTATTTTTTGAATGTAGTCCAGAAGCTAAATCGTAGCTGATAAAAATATAATGCATTTTTTTCCATTGTGCTGTGGATATGATACCAAAGGTAAGAATATCATCCAAAAATAAATAAAGGGTAATATGAACCTGTATAGAGATGTATATTCCCTGAAAAATGCCACGTTCTTCCGCATATTTGATATCTAAGAGAATACCATATATTACTAATATGCAGATCAAAGGGGAGAGAGAGCACCTGTGTCTCAAACCTCTACCGGCATAGAAGAAATTAGAGGGTATCACATTGATCAATACAACATAGTAAACCGATTATATCCAAGGCATAATCCACTCCACATTGTGTGATCAAAGACCAATTTTATAAATAATTTACTTGATATATGGCCAATATACATTGTCATATTCCTTATGAAGGTCAATTTTCATCACCACTACCTCCTTATTATATTTTTGGATGGAGTTTATTATTATACATTCATCTGTAGTTGTGATTACATCATGGATTTGGCAGTTATTTAGAAAAAAAAAAAATGTTCGCGGGATATGTGTGAATATAGAACTCGATTCAATTACCTTGCAATCACTTTATATATGAGCATGTAAATAATGTTGCAAAGAGAAATGGGTCTGATGTACTGAAAATATTTAGGAGAGGAGGACTTTCGAATGAGAGCCAAAAAAGTAAAATTTATAGCACCAATGATCTTAACACTTGTTCGAGCCTCTTCAACTATCTCTAGTAGATACTCTCCTGGAATTTCAAAGAAATTTTTATAGAATTCGACCGAACACCCATCCAGTCTTGGGCTTTTGTATTTTTAAAAAGACTTTAGAACCAAAGATATTTCCTCAAGATTAACTGTCATATATAGTTATTCCTTTAGATCCTCATAAAACCTATTAGGATATAGGTCTAGTTCCCATCTCTGATTCCTATAGTCAACATCTCATCTGGATTTATAAAATTGTTCAAAAAAATTTACTAATTCTTCCTATATCTTAGAGGTAGTGTATATAGTTTCCCCAGCTAAAGATTAAATCTTCCATATGGCATTGGTATGTTTCCTGTGATTAGAATATCCATGGGAAAAACTTTGTATAATGATATCCCTCTATAATCCATATTTGAGCCTCTAGGCTATTTCCTATATTTTGAGTATCTCATTCTTCCTATCCTCCAGAACTTTTCTATGTATCATTTCCTCCTGAGTAGGTTCTTTGTGTTCCAGTACTCTACTGGTGCAAGAAATTTCCATTTTTATATTCTTTAATTCTGATATTAATCTCCTATTTTTATTCCTCCCCCATTTCCTGGTATGGATTTTAATGAAATTAAGATTTGTCATTAGAGACCACATTGCATATTCCTCTCTGAGGTCAGGCAACTTCTTCCAGGTGGATTGGACCAGATTAATGTATTCATCATATTGCAACCAAACTCTATTAAAATTGAACGGGACACCCTTATATATGTTCTTTGTCCTCCATTGTAGTAATACGGTCATGTGATCAGAGATATATGACTTGTATATATATTATTTAATATTACCAAGGCTCTCAACCAGAGATTATTGTAGCAAGAATCGGTCTATTTTCTTCCCTACATAGTCTTATTCCACCCTACGGTTAATCCATGTAGGAGAAAGAGGTTATGGGTAGATGTCCACCAAGTGATGGTCTATAAACAAATTATAAAGAATATCTACAAGGGGGTCGAACCTGGAGTGTCTTCCCCGTGACTTTGTTCCAAAAGGGTCATATTTAAATCACCAACCACAATAAGGCCACTTACCCGTAGAATATTGCATAGTTGTATCCAATCCTAGAATTTTGAATGATCTCTACAAGGAGCATATATATTAAGAAGAGTATACAACACAATATACCCCTTATATATCCAGACATAAGGATTCCTGCCAAAAAGCTAAAAGCATGAAAAACCGAATGGTCGAGATCCCACATTGCAATGAGACCACCCGAATATCCATAGGAACTGACACAAATAATGTGCCGAGAGGGGAAAATCTCTCAAAAGAAAGGAATTTCCTGAGAGGGTTTAATGAGGTTTTCTTGGATGAGTATAGTGAAAGGTTGAGAGTCCTAAATAAAATGTCAGAGACTAAGAAGATTGGAGTGATTCCCCAAACCTCGAATTTTCATGGATAAATTTCTTAACATGGGGCCCCCTGTGAGGGCATAAGTACTGTAAACACCTAGGAGTCAAGAGGTAATATGATAGGGATATCAAATAAACAAGTAGAATCATAAAAATGAGCATAATTTGAGGCAGGTCGGCCATGGAAATGTCTACTACCCTTCCTCTTAGTCTTATGAACCATGATGTTCAAAGCAGATCTCAGAATGCTGAGGGGAGAGGCAGCATTGGCACTTTCCTTATGAATATTAAAATCCATCAGGCCCATGGTAGAGTTATGAAGAGAAATTCTATATCGCTACCCATAGAATTATGCAAATAGGATGGAGGATCTTTACCATCAAGGCACAACGAGGACAGAGAAAGGGAAGGTTATAAAGGGGGAATATTAGGATAAATTACAGGAATCATGGGGAGAGATGGGTCCAAAAAAGGGGTATGCACCGAAGAAGGGGGAATATGGGAATTATATACTGTCAAAGTGGGAAGAGCATCACCAGGAAGAGCATCTCAACACAGAACCTCAGGGCCACCAAAATATTCTACCAAAGAAGAAAGTGAGGGAGGTATAACATCATAAAACACCACATTAACATCCACAAAGGGAGAAGAAGGCGATGTGCAAGGCAGATAAGAGGATTAGACAAGAATGCGAGTAAAATCAAGTTGAGTAGAGAAAATACCTTTATGAAAAGCACCAGAATTGGGAGAAACATAGGCATGAGGCTTCACCGGTCGTTGGGTGTAGACCTTTTGTGAGATATGCTGAGGAAATTTTCTGTTCAGGAAATAGTTCGTAAAATATCTCATTTTATGGAAAAATGGACATGGAAAGGTAATATCCCAATAGTATAATCTTTGTCTGATATTCACCAGACCCCATGCCAAATCTATTTTCTCTAGAAGCCCCCCTAAAATAATTACTTCCACAGGAATCGAAAAACACAGATTATCAGGTGCACCCATTACCTTCAGATCAAGATATATGAATCGTCCGATATCATTCCCTATCGCATTCAAGCCCTGCCGAGTCTAATATTCCAATGGGAGTCTAGGAAATTGAAACCTATGTACCACTTATAAAGTTGTGGAAAATTTTTCCCACGTACCGAGGGTATCTTGAAAATTTTCTCTGCATCATCCATTTCCATAAAATGTATGTTGAACCAAGAATTCATAAGACTACTAACCTTTGGTCTACATCCCAATATAGGCTCCCAAACCTTCTTCACCCAATTTTTCATAATGAAATTGGACGACTATCAGACGATCCATTTATCAACGAGTGCCCATTTGTGCAAGCTAGTGGCCATGTCCCAGACGATGTCATGGTTGAAGGTTAGTCTCTTCATCAGCTCGGAAATATTCCTTTGCATCCCTCCCTAAAAACCTTACGACACCAATTGTGAGCGATCTCAAAGCCAAAATCATTTTTCGAGCAATGTGTCATAAGGATGGATGATCTCCCTACCAGTTGTTGCGTACAAACAATAGAAGGAAGAGACTTGTACAATTCCTGTTATGCGAGGAAATAGTCTATGTGGAATAAAGTTAGACTTAAGGAAGACGAGGCAATATTCTATGTGGAAGAAAGTTAGAAATGGAAGGAAATGATTGTAAATTAAAGTCCTACCCAAATACCATCCTAACAAATAAATTTAAATCATCTCGAAATTAAATCCACGATAATCCTTGTAATTTCAAGAATAATTTGTTGGGGAGTATGTTATTCTTGATAACAAGCCCTTTTTCACATCAGCCAAAATCAACTACCACCACCCCAGAGAGAATAATAAGTGAGAAAGAAATCCTTGAACTGAATGGTGGCCTACCAATATATAAAAAAACATCAGGATGTGCAATCTATGATCCAAATATCCCATTTTATGGCCAGGATATCCAAAATCTAGATCCAATAATCAATATAGGAGAAAGTTAACGATTCGATGGAATGCCCTTTGGGTGTTGCGTCCCCTGCGATCGTCAAATCCATCCGACAAACGCGGGCCCCACGCCCCTCCCCGTCTCTGTCCCACGGCATTACCATTTGAATTACCCATGTAGGATCGATTCACCATTTATGTTTCCTTTCACCTACGCACAGGGGCAACCATGAAAGCAAATGAAAAAAATTTCTCACGTTCCTCAAGCCACTTCAGCCCACTCCGAACAGGGACCTGCAAACCCCTCGATGGGAAGACGGCAGAGCTGCGGTGCCATGATCAATAGAGCCTCCCTTTTATAGTTCTTGTAACTGACGGAACATGTCATCCCATGTTACACACCAATCTGATTGAACGACAAAAAATCGGAGTTACTCACTCGACGGAGACTGAGTCTGTGGTGTTTGTTTTTTGGTTTTTTTAAGTGAGTATCTATTTAGTTAAATGTCCCTATTTTGTTTAAATGGGAATTCCCATTGTCCTTTCTGTTACAAATCTCGATGAAATGAAATCTCTCACTAGACCACTACTGAAAACTGGTCTATTTTGTTTAGTGAATGTCTTTTTTTTAACTGGATGTCTGTGTATTTTTAAGTGAGAATCCCTGAATTATTTGTTTACCACAAACCATTTAATTTGTTTAATAAAATCCATTTTAATTTTTTACCACAACCCAAGTTATTCAGACCATTTTATAAGTGAGACAATTTGGACAACAATTGTTCCAACTCCCTGGTCAACCGTTGTGACAACTCGCTTAAACAGATACTCACTTCGAAATGGTGAAGCAAGTGAAATGGGAGTCAATAATTTCCCTTCCGGTGCAACACCATAAAGAAAAGCTCATCTTCTTTCGGTCAGATTTAGATTGGTCTCTTGTACAAGGAAAACACATGGACTCCTTAGATCAGATTGTAAAAATCCCTTCAACTAGGATTGGAGACTTTATTAAAGTAGAGGAAATGAACCTAGATACCATGTTCTTTCACCTGGGTACAAAAAAAATTCCCAGGCTCAAGGCCTATTGCTTCCTTGCTATATGAAGTGTAAGGCTTTTTATAAATCCTACGTATACGTATTGGTATCAATAGTGCTCCATCAATTTTCATGGAATCATATGTATTGAGTTTTCAAACTTTTTTATGCAGCTATGCTTGTTCATATGGACCTGATGACAGAAGGGGACAAGATGAAGTGAAGCGAAACTACTCATTTGTTAAAAAGAGGGGATGCCAATGCCATTTCATTGTAAAAATTATGGTTCAAATCCCTGAGTTTGCGATAATAACATATAACATGTATGAGCATGTAGATAGCCAAGGATCACCTTGTCATGGCCAATGTGACACCTCGGGTCTTGCTAGGGTGTTGCATCAACGAAAGTTATCAAGGTAATGGTTTCCTATGTAAACAGTTGTTTCTTCTTGGATGTGCCAGTTGACTCTATTTTCAAAATGCATGTTAAAAAATGTATTGACATGGATGTTGCAACTCGAGATATAGACTTATTTTTATGTAGGAAAGACGTTGTTAACATATATAATTGTCTAATGAAAGGAAATTATCAATTTCATAAGAAGGATGAAATGAGTGTGAACTTTTGGTATAGGAAACACCCAAATGATTTTTTCTTTTATGAAAAGCCCAATGCTGGAGATGTCCCTTTTATAGTTGGAATTCAAACAAATTGGATGTTGGAGACAATGGTGAACCTATCGAATAATAGCCTAATAGCGATGCGTTCGAAATTAAGCAAAAATAAGTATCGGGTGAGTGTATTAAGAATGACTAATATTGTACAATAACTTGATTAATAATGATTGATGATCCAAAGTTTATGATCTATATATTTTGAATGTGATAGTATCAATTGTACATGCTCGTCGTGTTTGATCACCAAAAAAGTGGGGTGCCAGTTGCATGGATGCTGGCATCACATAATACATCATAAGACATTTCTCTATGGTTGGAGCAACTCATGCATAGGTGTCACCAAGTTTATCATAGTTGGAAAGTTAATGCTTTTATGGTTGATGATGCATTGGCTAAAATTGGTGCTTTAAGGTAACTTCAATATTCTTATTTTACAGTAAAACTTGTATTTATTACAAAAATAACATGCTTGAAATGAATTGAATGTGGCAGGAGAATCACAAGGTGAAATGTTATCTTTTGTGTTTGGCACGTACATCGAGCATGGCTAAAAATGTGAATCGATTGGCCAGTAATATAGAAATAGAAAAAGAAATGTTTAGTGACTTGGGTTGAACTATGAATTATTGTTCCAATGTTGAAGTTAGCAATGAAATTAATGCTTTCTTCAACAAATTTGCTAATGAGGAAATTTCCTACACTATTTCCACAAGAATTGGGTTGTTGGTGACAAGATTTGTATGTTGTAAAACTCTTAAGTTACATTTCTCTTTTTGGTTTGAAATATGGATGAAATATTTTCACTAACCCAAATTTTATGCAATGAGGGATGTGGGTAAAAGGTTGTTGGAATTTTCCCCATGCAAATCAGGAGACAAACAATGATGTGGAATCATATCACTGTTACCTAAAGACAAACTTTCTATCTAATAGAAGAAAGAAATGTTCTCGTAGATGGATTGGTTGATATATGTTATTATAAGAAATGTTGAACCTTGTTATCAGTTTAAGGAAATTCTAAAAAAGGAAGGATTTTTAAATAATTACAAGAAAGAGAAACAATTGGAATCATCAATGGAAAAATAAAAAAGAATTCCAAATAGTGATTGCAGCCCTCATTCGCAAATGTCTCATGCTTTTTGGGTGAGGAGTAAATCTAAATTTAATAAGCAATATATTGTCACTTGTCATCATACAAATTTCATAACTTGTGATTGCCTGTGGTCTATTTGTGGAAACATATGCAAGCATGCCATAAAGGTGGGTTGGTTGTGTTCCAGTTCAATGGCTTCAAACTAATTACAAAATCATCAAAGCACAATCGAGTCATATAATGACCCTCCTGAGATAAATATAGAGGCAATATCCACTCTTCCTGAAGATGCAAACACAACTTCCATGGATAGTCACAATGTTGATGTAAATGTTGAACAAATTGTGACGACTAAGGAGGAGTTATTTGGCTATTTAGACTTGGTTTGAAATAGTCCTCCTGCTACTTTGACTAAGATTGAATAGTTGATTGCTTTCGTTAAAAAATTGTTGGATGATGCCAACAATATTCATATTATGGATTATGAATTCACATGTGGATTGGGTTCTTTTGATTTGTCTTTCAAGAGGAAGAAGAGTTTCTTAAGCCCCAAAAAGAGAAGAAAAACAAGGCACCAAAATGCAATATTGGAAGTTGACTTGAATATCCTGGCAGATGAAGATGAACTGTTTCAGTTTGAACAACTCAACAAGCGAGGTCACGCTCGCGCCAACAATGAATTATTTTCCGAGTTTCTTGTGCACGATTTTGTTTTCAATTTGATTTTAATATTTATTCCTATATTAGCTATATTTGATGTATTAATTTTTTGTTGACTATGTCCATGTATTTTTGATAGGTGGTGAGGATATGGTTGGAGATTTCTCTAATTTGATGGAATTTTTATTTAAGGTGATTAAATAACTCCATGCATTTACACTTAGTCTTTTAATACATTGATTGTTTTGTAAGTTATGGAATATAGCTTTCAAGTGGCTTTTCATACTTACATAGTTGCATATATTGTTGTCCAAAAAATAATTTGATATATAAATTCGAATAAAAACAATGGAAATGTAACAAAATTATTAGAGGAACTGCAATGAAATTGTAACTAAACATGTCAAACACAATTTTGCCAATTTTTTTATAACTAACAAAACAAACTGGAGAGTAATATATATTACAACATCAAATATAATGCGTTTTTTGTCTATGAGTTGCTGCAATGGTGAGCCAATGTTGCAACAACCATGAGCCAGTGTGTCAGCAGCGGTGAGCCAGTGTGTCAGCAACGGTGAGCCAAAGTGTCATCAATTGTGAGCCAGTGTGTCATCAATTGTGAGCTAGTGTGTCAGCAACTGTGAGCCATTGTGACAACAACTGTGAGCCATTGTGTCAGCAACTATGAGCCAGTGTGTCAGCAACTGTGACCCAGTGTGTCAGTAACGGTAAGCCAATGTGTCAGGAATGATGAGCCAGTGTGTCAACAATGGTGGCCCAGTCTGTTAATACGAATCTGTGGATGAAGGGGGACATTCATGAATATTGTTGACACAATAATCACTATGTCCTAGTTCATCAGAAGGAAGATACTCTCATGTCTCCTTAATTACATTCCAGCAATCAAATGCTTATTTTTTTTTCAGTGTATATTTCTTTTTATATACCCTTGTTGGAAGCCAGATCATTGGATACTGAAATATAAGACCTATCAAGTGATTCTCACACTTTCCCATAGCAATATTCCACCGAGCAACCCTTTTTAAGTTTGTCTTTAATTTGAGGTAGTTAGATGGGTATTTATTTCAGGTTTGTTTTCCCATTCTATCCCACCTTGCTTTACATCCTGCTTGTGCCTTAGTTTCCAATAATTGAATATAGCGTGCACAACATGCAATGGTCATCTCCTTATTCTTGGAGATAACCTCTGCTACTTCTAGAGAGTTGATGGAATTTTGATGTTCCTCTATCACCTCCACAAGTTTGAGATTTTCACCTCTAACCCACAAAAGGCGCTCGGAATTACGCAAATAAATGTTCACATCATCCAACCAACTGGCTTGATTTCTCAAATACGATACAAAGGCTCTCAATTGGACATCCCCTATAACATGGCTGGGATTCCATTCTCTATTATAAGGTACCAAAAAATTATGTTGGTACAGTTCATAGAGAAAGTCTCTATCTTGATAAAAAATTGTCATATATGCCTCCTTGAAACCATCACTTCTTTCAACCTTGAGAGGGATATTTTCGATGATAGCATTATTTTTAAATATCAAGAATTTTTCAGTCAAGTACACATTGTCATTGGTTAAAGGAGCCCCACAACTAAGCACACCATCCATTATCTATCTAATTTCTCGCTTATCCTTCTCCAACTTGGTTACCCTCCTTTCCATCTCATCCACTGTTTTTTTATGTCTTCATAAAAACTTGTTTTTATATTCTTCGCATATCTTGAAAAGGTTACGAAGTGATTTTTTTGTGCACATTCTAAGGTATTAAGCATCTCGGCTATGGGTATTTAGGTAGCTGTAATTTATCCTTTCATTCCTTATCATATTTTTGCACACCAATGTATTTGGTCAGTTTGATCTATGGTTCCTCATCCTCTGTTAGTTTCATATCTGTTTGTTGTTCCTATGTGTCTATACCCATTTCTTTTGTTAGTTTGATATGTAATTCGTGTTCCTCTGTATGGATAGCTATGATTTTGGTATGGTCCTCTGTTTGCACAACAATGTCATCAATATGTTTTTTTCCAAGGGGTATATCTTGTTGGACCCTTGGAGAAGGAATGCCTACGTCATCAATGAGTATGGACTCTACAACTTCAATGTCATCAGTCTGTTTCTTTCCAAGGGGTATATCTTGTTGGATCCCTGCAGAAGGAATACCTATGTCATCAATGGGTATGGACTCTACAACTTCACTGTGATCAGTTTGTTTTTTTCCAAGGGGTATAACTTGTTGGACCCCTGGAGAAGGAATACCTATGTCATCAATGGGTATGCACTCTGCAACTTCGGCCAACCAACCTAATCTATCAAAAGTTTCTTTTTGTTTGAGCTCATCTATTAGGGTTTTAACTTTGATTTGTAGTTGTCTATTTTTCATCTGGAGAATCCTATTCTTCCTTAACAAAGAAATATACAGAGGAATATGTCTACAGGTACTTACTTTTGCAATGTGCTTCTTTGTCAATTCTGGTGATTTAGCTGGTTGGTCCTCTTGATCATCCCCATACAATTCTAGTTGTGCAGTTGGTTTTTCCTCCTTATCATCACCATACAATTTTGGTTGTGCAGTTGGTTGGTCCTCCTCATCATCCCCATACAAACTGGTTGTGCAGTTGATTGGTCCTCCTGATCATCCCCATACAATTTGGGTTGTGCAATTGGTTGGCCCAGCACTTGTTCCCTACACAATTGTTGGTACTCCTCTTCATCCGCATACAACATTTTAATTGAGACTAGGCCATCTGATTCATACCATTCGGCTAGTTCCGCTATGTATTCATAGTCAGAATCAGGAGAGGGAGGCTTATCAACTTGTTCTTCTATGTTAGCAAGCTGGCCTAATCCTTCTTCCATACATCTTTGTTTCATGCATCCTTCATCCATGAACCCTTCAATTAATAAATCTTGTGGATACTCTTGCTCTTGCTCTTGCTCTTTTTCTAATTCTATCTCTTCTGGGAGCTTTTCTGTAACAACGGTGAGGGTTTCAGGAATTGGATCATCACGAACTCTCTATCCCTTGTTCTGCTTGGCTTTTGGCATTGCTGTAGGGCGTTCACTGTATGCTCTCAATATTTTGGTCATAGGTTTACTCCAAAATATTTTTACTTCATCATCATCATCTTGGCCATCTCCTTTATGTGCATCTTTAGTAGTAGAAACCCTAGAAACCCTCCTAGTTTGAACAAATGGTGGCTTAGTTGCCATATGGAAAGGTTCCGTGGGAATTTATGTAGGTGGGAGGTCAATGAACCTAGTTGCAGGCGTGAGGCCATGGGGCAGAGTTGTAGCGGGGGGTCATGGGGCAGAGTTGCCACTAAGAGGTCATGGGGTGGAGTTTCCGTTGAGAGGTCATGGGGTTGAGTTGCAGCTGCGGGGTCATGGGGTGGAGTTATTGCTAAGAGGCCATGCGGTGGAGTTGCTGCTGAGATTTCATGGGGTGGAGTTGCAGCTTGGAGGTCATGGGGTGGAGTTGCAGCTTCAACATGTAATGGCCTTCCAACTATCTCATCTCAAGTTCTCCCTTCCCTTTGCAGCGCAACAACCACCAAAAGTTTAACAAGGCATTGGTGGGAAAGTATTTCGAGCGACCGCTTTGATTTCTGCACACCTTTGGCCATTTGGTCTATAGTTTTGGCAAGAATGAAAGGCATATCAAGCAACCTGTCATAACGCAAGTGGTCTAACAAGAGGAGTTGCTCATAATAAAGGACCACATACCTTCCTTCATAAGTGAAAAATCTTTGGAAAGGGAATGCAGTATCCGACCATCGTTGTGTTAATGACTTCCTTCATATCCTGAGCCATTCTTGATCAGCTGTTCACCTACCTCAAGGAAATTCCTCACAACATCAGGTTCATGTTTTTGAGGTGCAAACCACCTTTCTCCTCTCTAGGGTAACCCTGACACTTTAGCAATTGCTTCCTCTATCGCATGCACCACTATCCCTGATACCTATGATCTACCCTCCATATAATTCATGGAAAATTCTAGGGCTATGTCATTGTCATGCCCCTGAAACCTGTGAATATAATCTATCGAGCTAACCTGTTCAAATAATTTTTTAATGGGTGGAAATGCATCTAACAATTCTTCAACACTTTCATGGCGTACTCTTGCACCTCCCATATCTAGCTAGAGTTCAGAGTGGCTATGGTTGTGTTAGTTGTTTGCAAGAGTTCGAATGTGGGACAATGGCACAATGGAAGAGTTGGGGTAATGCGTACAGTAATAAATTAATAATGGGGATGGGTCATTTATGGTGGTTTCCCTATGCAAACATGTGTTGCCACAACGTTTGCCTCCTATTTGACACAAAAATGAGTTCGGTGCTATCATGGTCAGGGGATATTTCCATTACTGTTGTACACTGTCAAAGATTTCTCAGGAGTTGCCGCATAATAATTTAGGGTTTTGTTATACCGACTCCTTAAATAACTTACTTTAAATAGGGATTAGGGTCTATACCAACCCCTCCATGTATCACTAATCCTTGGGAAAGAATTTGTTAACATTGAGGATAGTCTGACTTGGGCTAGTGTTGGTTACAGTTTATGGTTGTCAAGTTAACTCCATTTATTTGCAAGTTTTTCATATTATTTTCTCTGTTTGTAGGCTAAGTTGTTGTTGTTGTCATGGATGTCAAAATGTGCTTCAGTTAAAAACAACTGGCCTTGTGGTTGTAGATGTTGATGATGGAGAAATTCACAACGATTGGATTGTTTGTTTAGATATTTATACATTTATGCCCCTTAAATGAGGTTGGATCTATGGATTGCAAAAGAGCAAGATGTCACATTTGCATTTTGTATTTGACCATGTATGTATAAAGGAGAAATAATGATTGATATATAATCTATCTTGGTTGGCTTCTAACCAATGGTATCTTACATAATTTGTCAATGAAGAGACTTCTTTAAGAATTAGAGCTCATTATACTCAAATTAGAGGCTTGTATAAATAATGGGAGCATGTGCTGCTCATGGCTATTGAATGAATGAATGTTCATAGAAGTTGGAATTGTGAAGGTGTATTGAAGGCATTATAACAAATAAATAGTCTCATTTTGTAGCATATTTTGGAATCATCTATTTGCTGATAAAACTATTAAATACATTACAACGCTTCTGTACATGTACCAATGCAATTGAATGAGATTGGAATATGACTTCTAGAATAAAAGCCATAATAAAAGCATCCATCACATATTCTAATGACATAACTATACTGTAATAAAAATGTAATTCCAATAATAGTATTACTGAAAAACACATTTTCTACATACATGTGTTGAGATATAACACCAAAAAATAGAGTGAGCCCATCTACAAAAAACACTCATATAAATAAATACATAAAAAATGTTGGACATCTGGTTGCTCCAATCTATCTCAAGAAATATGAACACAATAATATGACTCCCCCCATAATAACCCCAATCCCAATCAGAACAACAATCCATTCATTAATAGGCCATCTATAGCGATGCCTATCAATAATAATTGGTGGAGCACATGCTGGCTCCAAAAATCTACCACATCCACGTCCATTGGATGGTGCGTCAATGAGTATTGAATCACACACCCTTTAGACATCAGATTTGTACATAATCTCAAAACAGTGGAACTCTGCAGCAATGGTTCTTACCTGCTGGTGAACGGGTTTTAGGTTAGGTCTTCTGACTTGGTAGGAATTTTTCATCTGGTTGGTGATTAATTCAAAGTTTGTGTAAGTGTCAATGTCACCTGCACTATAACTCCGTGCAGTTGTGAGGCCATCAATCAAAGCAAGGTATTATGCTTCGTTGTTTTTTGTAATGCCGGGTAATTCTATACTATTTTCGTATATTTGGATAAGGGCTTCATTATGAAGCATGAACCTTGTCCATGCATGCCCTGAGATTGGGTGGCAACATATCTAGATTTCCAGGACCCATTTTGCAACCATCTAAAAAACAAGAAAATAATTTAATGAAATATTGTTACAATGTTAAAATGCAGTAGTGGCAACTCCGTGTTGTTGTTACTACAACAATGAGTTTCCACCACTGCAATAGCGAGTTTCCGCCACTACTAAAAATTACAATTTAACAGCGAGTTACCACCACTGCAACAACGAGTTTCCACCACTGCTAAAAATTAAAATTTACAGTGGAGGAAACTTCTCGCTGCCACTACTGCAATAGCAAGTTGCCACTCTCTCTACAAAATAAATAAAAAAATAAGTGCTTAGAGATTGCAGTTGCAGCAACACACTGTTACAGGGGCGACAACTCGTTGTTGCCGCTACGGAAATAAAGAGTTACTGCCACTGCTCAAAATTAAATTTACAGTGGTGTCAACTTGTTGTTGTCGCTACTACAACAACAAGCTGTCGCTCTCTCTACGAAATAAACAAAAAATGAAGTTTGCATATTTGTTAATATAAATAAAAAATTTAATTTAGAGAAGTTGCGGCAATACATTGTTACAGTGGCAGAAACTCATTGTTGCCATTACTGCAACAATGAGTTGTTGCCGCTACTGCAACAACAAGTTGCAGTAGGGACAACAATGGGTTTCTACCGCTGCAATTTTTAAATTTGCATTATATAAAAAGGAGGAAAAACACATTAAACGAGAAATTTAGCTACCTTTACTATTACTCCTGCTACTTCTCCTTGTCCATGAATGGTTGGCTTACTCCTTGATTAAATTGGTCCGTGAAATTGGAAGAACAAAGAAGTAAAGGAAGCTTATTAAAAAATAGAAATAAAAAATGAAGTGGGAATAAAAACTAGTGTACTACTTAGCGTCAAAACTAGAAATCAAATAGGTGGGAAGTATCTACATTGTACCCTATGTACCCTATCTGAATCTCCTTATTCAGCCCTCTATAGGTAGTGTTATGGCCAATATACAGAGGAATATGTCCAAAATCATTACAATAGGTATGGAAAAAACACAGAATTTTCCAATATCTCTAAGGACCTTCTGGAAATTGTCGATAAGTTCTATCGAATCAACAAGATGGAAAAATCTACCAAAGAATGTATGAACACAAATAGAAATGAAAACAACCTCAATTTCTCCTTGCTCCCACTCTTAGCTCTGCTGCTCTGCTATTGTAGGAGGGTCCTCATGACAAAGATAGAAAGCAGACTTATACGACGAAATGCAAGAATGAAGGGATGAAGTGCTCTTGATAGAATGACTCAAAATCCACTCGGCGGAATGAGGAAGGAGCGGTCGACAAAATGAATAAGGAGTTGTGCACCCAAAAAATTCAAATGGCTGAGTGGACAGTTTTGGGTGGTAACTCCAAAGCTGTGGTAGATAGGCTATTACTCCCATTTACGGAGGATGGTTCAAATTTAAAATGGCGATCAGAATTCTGTCACTTTGGCCCTCAACTACCTGCACAAGGTAGCTAGCTAGTGTGGGGTGGCTCATGTGGCTGCGTACGCGAGGCTGTAAACGAGGATAGAGTGTCCAAACAGGTAGAGCTCACTGCCTACGTTAACGGACGTTAACATCGCTTTGCGATGAAGGGGACGAGTTCGCCAGGATATTTTCGCTGATAACCAAAAGCGCAAAACCCAAAGAGCATTCCGTCGAATGATTAGTCCACTCCATAAATATAAAAGTTTCCAAAGACCAAGATGTATCAATCGAGACATGCTGAATTAGGAAACTATGTAGATATGAAATCTGAATGTGGTACAATCCAAATAAAGGCTAGGATGCCCCCAATTAACTGCCACGAATAACAAATAAAGTCCACCTGATGATTTTACTATGATCGTAAAAATGTAAAAAGAGGCATCACCTTTTTTTCACATAGCGCCCAAATTGAGGCCCCAAAATAATTTCATGAAGTCCATGTTTGAATCCTTAGAACACCCTATCCTGAACTAGATTGCTAATATTCATGACAAGCTTGTCGCACAACCCTTCAAAGACAAAGTTGAAACCTGGAATATGAAATAATGTACCCCTAGAAATTGTACACAATCTCCCCATATTGTAAATGTGGTTGTGTTAAGAAACAATTCAAATGACAACCAATAACTTCAAATGCAATGTGCACACAGACTACATATACAATACCAACACAAATTATAATTCAACTAGCAGCAACTACAGGGCCACCGAATTTTTCCACCACTGTAACACCCAATATTTAATGAAAATTGTGTCAACAAGAAATCACAACACCCCAGACACCTAGCAAAACAAGGAGACACTAAAAACTAGTGATTTGTAGGGGAAGGATTGTTTATGACTTGTGTAAAAGGAGGGGTATGGGGCACATCTTATGAGATATAAGAGGTCCAATCCCAATAGCAAAAAAAAATATTCTAGAATCCATGAGATCAGACAAGGGTAGAAAACAGAAGTCTGATGGTGAGCATGGTAGCCAAAAAGACTAATACAATATTTTGTAAAAGCTCAAAGAAAGTATCTTCCTCAACGGAGTCCACAACGAGCAGGAAAAAATATGGGATTATTGTGCCACAGAGTCAAATGTATTATTCTTTTCCCACGAGATTAGACCAACCACAACCACATCGAATGTATAAACTACAACCACTAAATATAACCCCTCCGCAACTTAGATATACCATATGTGTACTTCATCACCTACCACAGCATTTGAGGAGTCACAAGCTACGAAAAGATATGTGGTTACAACCACCACTACTCCACAAGCCACCACCACCACATTGTAAAATTTAATGCACAGTACTCCTACTCGCCACTAGCTGCAATGACTCCCTTACACTAGCTGCTTCGGCTCCCTTACACTAGCTAATTCTTACTTCAATCTTACACCAGTAATACCTATCTTCCGGAGTTGGATAAAATGTAGTTAGAAGACATAATAGGGATTGGAGTTTGATATATGACATGGGTACGAGTTGGATAAAATGTAGTTAGAAGACATAATAGGGGTAGGAGTTTGATATATGACATGGGTACTTAATGATTCATTAAGGGACAAAAGGCTAGTGCAACATAAAAGAGTATTTCTATTAGCATTGTAAGTGGTTTTATAGGAATGAGGTAAGCACATAAATTTTTTTATAATAGGCATAATGGGTACATAGTAGGATAAATAAAATACCAATTCCTTTTACACATCAAAGATATATGTTTCCATTTATAAATGAAAGAAAATACAAATATGATGAAATTATATAAAATTTCAATTAATTTTGTATTATCTATACATAAGAGATATATCGATATATCTTTTCACTTATTTATACATGAAAGGAAATACAAATATTCATTCACATGGGGAGTATGGTTGCAACAAACATGAAAGAAAATATTTACATAAAAAAATCCCCTCCATAGTGAGTAACGATCTATAGAGTAACAAGAAAATATAAGTAGTGAGCAGTTATTGGATGTGAATTCATTTTCTAAGAGCATCCTTACCATTGATGTTTAAAGGGGACAAATAGCATAAATTGATTGGCAATAGTCTAGTAGCACTGCCATTAGTCTTTGGACCACCAATTTTGACTAGCAAGGGTAGAGACAACAAACAATGATTAGTAGCTTAGAAAAGAGAGTAGACCTTGGACCAATAGCTTGATAGGGGAAGTTTCTTGCAATCAATGACTATTAATTTGTGTTGGTATTTCCATCAATGTTAAAGAGGGAGATTGTTGGTTTGTGTGTTTTCATTGATGACAACCAATGCTCTCATCAATGGAAGTGCACTAGTATAGTTTGAAGTGGCTATGGGTTTGTGTTTAATTGATTTCCTAAATATTTTACAGATTAATCAAATGTTTCATTAATTAGAAAAGTGGTTAATTAAGGTGTTAGCATCCACCAACCATTGGTCAAATATGGTTATTCACTATGGTGAAAATTTAAATGGTTTATGCAATTAAAAGTGTGAAAAATGTGTATTAATCCATGGTTTAGTTTAACCACATCCTTAGTCCAAGATTGTTCTATTTACTATGTTAAATACCCATGGTTTTGAGGTCGACCCAAGTTTGATCTATATTGAACCATATAACCTATAATATATTTCCCATGTAGTAAATACGATGGCATGTGACCTCTAATATTGGTACTATGTGGTGGTACTATTGCATACAACCTGTAATAATCTATGTGATGTGTCAGAGCGATGGTGAGAGAGGACGGTTGACAGCAAGTATGAGATAAAATGCATACTGAAGCTTGTTCTTAATTCAGTGTGTTGAGAGCTTAGAACCCCATCTTTGATGCAGTGTGATGTGAGCACTAAAAATGATTTTCTAATCTGGCAGTGTGATGTTGGATATCTTGTACGGTTGGTTATGTCTTTGATCCGCATGCAGTGCAATTGCCTACAACAATTGTGGTCTACATCAGTGAATACGTGAAGCGGTCTGGTGTTTACGAGTTGCTTCTTTCCTAGTCTGAATAGAGCACGTTCTTGATCTGGTTGAGTCCATGCACATATTCTTTGAGTTAATGATGCCTAATATCTAACTTTTTCTATGGTAAATTGTATTGATGGTTTACATTGTGCAATGGTGTGCAATATGTAACTTTTTGAATCAATGTGATATGTAACTTTTTGAATCAATATGATGTGTAGTGCAATTTCTATAACCTTGTCATGTGTGGAAGAAGATGAACTCCAAAAGCATATCTGATCTCTGAGCGATGGTGTGCAGACTTTAGTCCTTGTGAAAAAACTTCAAAACTAAGACAAACTAACAAAAAAAACTCAAGGAGCAGTGTGCAAGGACATTTGTCCTTGATTTGTTGCGACAGAGCAACGCATAGATCTCTGAGTCCATACGATGGTTGTTAGGCATAGATATCTGAATAGAGAGATGGTCTCAACTGGATCGATGATTTCTAATATTGTTCCATTCCCACAGAGCTCAAGGTGTATGGCATATACTTAGAGTTCAAAATTGCGTTGATCAAGCGATTGTAAGGTTACATATTGGTGAAACGGTAAAGCTCCATCACAAAACGTGAAAGTATATCAATTAATTTGGTGCACGATTATTTCATGTGTGATGAAAGCATAAGTGTTTATCTGATGCACAAGTATTAATTGTTTATGATGCAATTATCTAGTTTATGGTAAGATGGTCTGCATATTATAGCATTAGCCTGGTAAGTCCTAAATTTTTCCTATGATCAAATGTGTGTGTTCTACTTGTAATGTCTGTTGTTTATGATGAAGTCTGCAATGCATGAAGATTCAAGTTTGTGTAATAGTAAAACCTTGATGACGATGCTCTGAGTTAAGCGATGGTATCAAGTAATAAAATCATAGCCTATTGGCCAACCTGTTCAGGACTGAACTTTACTTTAAAGACCAAATATCTCATAGGGCCAAGTAACATTTGTTCTAGGATCCAAATAATTTTTCAGTGACAAAGTTTAGCGTAATTTTCTTATTATGATAGGTTTGAAGCTTATCCCTTGTGATCAGATAGACCAAAGTAAAAGGTGAAGAAGTTGAGTTTGTAATTAAGTAAAGAAGTTTGTTCTCTATGAAGTCTAATTGAATTGGCTACAATGTTGAATTTTCATTGTTGCATTGGCCTAGCCACAACCTTATTGTACAGAGGGCCAATTTTTATTCATGGTATGATATGATTAAAAAAAAGTTTGATTTGGGTTCTCGTCATGTAGGTTTTGATTTCTACTTATGTATTTGATAAACTTGTAATGAAGTCTTTCAAGTATTCTATCCATGAAGTCCACTGATTTTCCATGAATTATAAAGTTCTTGCTGTTGATTAGTGTTGAAGAAAGGTAGGATTGTGTTTATTGAAAAAAGTTTGAATAACAAAGTAAGCATTGTGTTGAGCAAAGAAGAATTTTTAAGGAACTAAAAAGTGAAAGTCATTTTGAAGTATATAGTGAAGTTTGTAGATCTAGTTTGAAAATCATATGAAATATAGGTTTAGAGTGATTTTGGGAGTTGGTGTTTCTAGCAAGTTTAAGCCGACAAATTTATTTGGGGTGGGTGCCTTTATTAGGGAGTTCTACAAAATGATCAAAGGAGTGGATGCCTTCATCACGTTGAAGTCCATGGCAAGTTGGTGCTTGCATATGAAATGAGGTTGGTGCCTCAACTAGGCTGGAGCCTAGAGAAATTTTGTGCTAGCATATTTCATGGGATCCAAGTCTCCTACTAGTTGGTTATAGTGAATTAATATAATCAAAGATTGAAGACAAAGAAGATAAGAAGAAATGTGGTTTCTCTCTTTATGAGTTTCCACATACATTTGGAATTCTTCTGTATTCATGTGATAATTATTTTATTATCTTATGCATTTTTATGTTTATATGATTTTGTTCCTCCTAATTTCTAACAGATTCTTATTAAAAAGTAATATTTTTCTCTCTCTTTCTTTCTCTCTCTATATAATCACTATTTAAATGTATTAGTTAGCATGTACATTCACATATTTTATTTAAAACTTCTATTGAAATATCTTTAAGATAAAATATTACATATTTTCCTCAAATTAAAAAAAAAGGATATATTTCACTTAGGATTAGCTTGTTCTTTTATATAAATTTGATACAAAATTCTGTTATTTAATATTGACATCAAATATTTAAGAGTGAAATATTTTTTATTATAACATGTCAACTCTATCTTAATCACATAAGGAATTATAATTGTCTTTCATATTGGATTTTAATATCAATAATGAGGATAATGAGAATAATATCTATATTTCTTTTCTTTTCTTTTTTAAATTATGGTAGTTAGTTTTTATTTTATTTTTGTCTAGAAACTAGTTATGAAAAAAAATGATAAAAATTTGAAAATAAAACCAAAATTCATTTATAAATATTTGAATAAAATAAAATATTTTTCTTTTTCAAATCTCTATAGGTCAAACCAACAAAAAATAAATAAATAAATAAATAAAATAAAAACATATTAAAAAGATGAGCCAACAAGCTAGAAGGATTGGAGAAATCAATCCAACTAGTGTAATAAGTTTACTTTTAAAAATATTTCATATTGACATTATTATTTAGATTTTAAAAATCAAAAAATAATTTGTAAAGTTAATTTTTCATTATTTTGTTATGTTGTATTTCATAGGAAAATGTTTTTTAGTCAAAATCCATCTTTTTTATGTAGAATTTACATATATCAATTTTTATTAATTTTATACACTTAGTTAAAAGTAGATGTTCTTTTTTTTGTAAGTTTGGTAAGACTACATCTTCATCATGTTCAAGATATCAGGCTGAAAATTGAACCAATGATTTCACATCAACGAGTGTCTTGATCACAACCCATCCAAAACCTAAAGGATAGTTAAAAGTAAATGTTGTAATTATATTGTTTATAGCTTTTCCCATAACAAAATATTTATAAATATCAATTACATGTAATTCATATGGTTGACAAAAATGTTCATTATTTTTATAAAACTAAATATTGTCATCTTCTTTATAAAAGTTTAGTTCAAGATAAATATATAATTCTATCCTTATTATAACTCAGAGTTGTGATCTATAAAATATAATTATCTAACTTCCAACTTATCTAATATAAATAAGCGAACACCGTTCCTAAACATGAAGTACTTTCCTAAACATAAAGCACCTTCCCTCCTCACATCACTTCGAACTGTTTAGGGAAGGCTTACTAAAAATATCATAAGCTATAAGTTATAACTCTGAGTGATTTGGAACCAGCTAACACAATATGAAAATATGAATTTTAAGTGAAAATTGAAAACATCATATATGAAAATATGAATTTAAGTGAAAGTTGTAAACATCATGTTCGAAAGTGTTTAGCATTTAAGTATTCCAGCTGAAAAATATTAATATCACACGTTACATAGAAATTAAAAAATGCTTATGATATTTTATATAGCATGCTTACATAATCACACTTTCATGTTATTAACACTTAACCAAAGTTCTGCGCATTAATAGTTTGACGCTTAAGCAATGTTGTGATGTCTTACAAATGACCTCACTGATCCTTGTGCAGCTCCAGTTTGGTTAAGTGTTAATTTCTTAAGCATCAAACTTTGCAATCATAACGCAGTTGTAAACCTAGTAGTTGTTTCGGTATTTCCTTGAGCTTGCTCACTAACCCTAACGGACATTTTCGATCACATTTTCAATCTTGCTTTAGGGATGATCCTCATTCCCAAAAATAAAGCTTTCAAGCACTTCGTTATCAATACCTACATCATATCACCTCGGAGCTATGTTTGAGATAATGCCTCCATTATTGTGCTTACTTAGTTTAGATTGGGTTGTTGAGGAAGTTGAGAGATTCTCTCAACTTCTCTCTAAGATTAGCATTAGTTTAACTATATATATTTGATGTATCTCTGATTATTGAATATAGAAATTAATTATTTTGTGTGTAATTCTTGTGCGTTTCTGCTCTCTCCAATTTCTAATAAGCTGACTACAGAGTGCACTCATTTCCTTAGCACATTAGCAGGAATGCATTAGCCGAAGGAGACAGGGTCATTCGGGACTCTGTAAGAGCTTATAAAGATATAGGAATGTGATGGAAAGTTAAAAAGATAAATATAATAAAATAATTCCTAATGGAAAGTTAAAAAGATAAATATAATAAAATAATATATTTTTTGGTTTTTGGTTAATATTTTCTGTTTGGTTAAGAGTTGTTTTTTTTAGAGGTAAGAAAAGAAACAGTTAAGGATGCAAGAGTAAAAAGCATCTGGTAAGAATAAAACCTTGTTTTTTTGGGGGATTACCAGCCAGTCCTACTAGGTAGAGTGGTTTTCCCTTAATAAAATGATGAGTTAGCCTTTAACAGGCAAAGATAATTGTCCTCACTGCCCATAATTATAATATATTTTCTCACTATTAAATAAAAATAAAATAAAATAATTTTTATTATATAATAAAACAAATAATATAAATAAAAGATAATAATATTTTTTCACAATTTAAAAGAAATTAAATTTTCTTGTTATTGAAATAAACTTTTCAATACATAAATTAATTCAACATCCAAAAAAATTTGGAACACTTTAATTTTACAAATTAAAAATATAAATTTATAATACTTAAAAACCACTGTACCAAATTTAAACAAAATTGACCATGTAAAAAAGGACAACTTTTTCTATAATTACATTACACTATTGTTAACATAAACATAATGAAACATAATAAGGTAGGTTCAACAGATGTTGCAAGTAGATATGCTTGGCTCCAGAGTGAAAGATCCTATCGTCAGATGGCTAGTAAATAAAGCTTGAAGTCTTTATGATTTTTGCGGATAGCTTTTATGTTTTATGCTGTCAGTTAATTTTTTTGTCTAAACAGTAAAATAGACATAGCTGCAAGTAGAAAAAAGAAACAATTTCAATTTTGGATAACATTTAATACTTTAAGGTGACCAACAAACCTGGTTCCCTCCAAGTAATTGAGGTCACCAAGTATATATGTATATGTTACAACCTACTTTTTTTGATAAATAGAAAATAACAAGAAAATACCAAATTAAAACAAAAAAACAAAAACAAAAAAAACAAAAACATAACATGATAAAACATACTGGATATCCAAATTTATTTATATTTACGTCATAAGCCATGCATTTTTTTAATTGTGGTGTGGATGTGAGAATCTAACAAGTGGGCTGGGCTGATTGTTAAATAATTGAAAATTGATTGTCTATGTTTAGGTCATCAACCCTGTATTTGTTTGATTTGTGTTGTGAATGTGAAAGTCTAACAAGTGGATTGGGCTGATTGTTAAATAATTGAATCAATTTTCATATTTTCCTTTATTTCAGAGCCTAAAGAAAAGAAAATTTCCACTTATATTGGAGAAGAATATCACTTATATGGAAGAATAATTTGATGTATTCTATAATTTATTAATATCATTATATAATCTTAATATATATATAATCAATCTTATTAATTTCACTCATATGAAGAATATTCTAAATATGGGGTCTCGTTTTTAGAAGACAATTGTTTAGAACGACCTAACTGCCCATATTCATGATTCTAAACTAAAATGAAGCCCACTCTTCACGGCTACTCGAAGCTTTATTGATTTGTTGGCACGTTAGGTTTAACATATCCAACATTCAAAATTAAAAAAATTATTGTGATCACAGAGCATAAAAGTCATATTAAGGGTTTATGTCGCTCAAAATATCATTTTCCAGTGATTTTCAGGACTTAAAAGATTATAATTTCTCAAACCAAAAATTAAGCTAGACTAAGCTAGACCATGTTTTCAGTCACACAACTTAACGAACAACAAAATAATCAACTGCCACACTAAAAACTTATTATCCTATTAAATTACTCAAAAATAAATAAATAAAAACTACTATACACCAAAGAAAATTCTATTATCACCTGAAAATCAAGACATCCATAAGAAAAATCTATTAAAACCTGAGACATCCAGAAACTAGCTGTGCTACTAAACGTAGGCTCCGCAGAACCGTTAACATTAGAAAAACATAATAAAAGTAAAGGATAAATATAGGAACGGGATGTTCCAGGCGCAGATGACACTGCCTTTATGCATATATTCTTTGCTCAACTCCAGATGAATGAAGGAAAGTCGATATATGGAAACAGTGTCATCTCCTCTGCGCCAGAAACATAATACCGTCTCCTCTTTCTCAGCAGATGATATACGCTCTCTTTCTACCTCGCAGATCCAAAATATATACAAATTAGAATGCAGATATCCCTCCCATATTTATAAGGAGACGAAATATGTGCACCTAGCTTAGAATTCAGGGATATGGGTAGTTACAGTAATATGTTATGAGCATTTTCAATTCAATTTTTCAGATAACTTTTCAAGTCAAATTTTCAGATAACTTGTGACCATTTCATTTCAATTTTGTAGACTAATCTTAGACTTCATTTACTAGACAATCTCATTGTACAACCATGTCTTGATTTGAATTTTAAATGGATGTGAGTGTTGTAGGAAAATGGTACCTGAAAAGCATTTTGTTCCGTCAAACCCTCAAAAATCTATTTTGTAAAACCCCTCATTAAAGGTTTTACATTCCCCAAAAAAACTTTTTTTAATAAAATCTGTTTGAAAATCTAGTCTCATATATGAGTTTTGAATTGCTAAAGCTATTTTAATGTTTTAATATGATTTAAAAATTATTCCAATTAAATTTTAAATTGGTGTATAAAGAGTTTGTAATATGTGTTAAAATTACTTTTGTTTGGTTAAAAGATAGATTAACTGGGAAAGACCGACAAGTATCTTGCAGGGTGAAAGTTTGTTCCATTAAGAATCATCAGTAAGTAATTTTAGATGATCTAGTTTTTTTGAAATAAAAATGATGAATCAGCTTACATTGACAGATATAACTATTCTCACCACTAAACTATAATAAATTTTTATATATAAAATAATTAAAATAAAAAATAAAAAATTATTATATATAACACATGGCATTCACCTACACCTACATGTAACCACTACCTTTTTGATTTTGAATGAATTACATATTGGAAGCAAATGTTCCTCTAATTCCAAGATATGACCAGACCATTAGGAAAGCAATACAGAAAGAGACATGACCTCTGACCGGTCTAACAGTGTTGACAGCAATCTGATCGCACAAATATTTCAATTTCCATGTTTAATTAGTTCACCATATTCCAAACGTTAAATTTATCATATATTTCAATTATTAAATTAGTTCACCATATTCCAAACGTTAAATCTATCTTATATTTCAATTATTAAAGTTATAGTAAATTTGGAATGTGTGATCCCCAAGTCAAAAAGGTGAACCGAGGAATTGACCAGGGAAATCCGATATATTTCCATGGTCGTTCCTGAAACAAGCAACGGAACGTTTAAAAAATATAAGCTTCATGCCACGTGTATATATATATATATATATATATATATATATATATATATATATATATATATATATATATATATATTTTAAATTTTAAAATGTATTTTGATATTATTTATATATACTATTTTATTTTATAATTTAATATAATAGAATCTTTTAATAAAAATTTGAAATAAAGAAAAAAATCAAAATATGATGAAATAGTCTTAAAATATTATAATAAAACAATTTGATATGGTTTATTTATATATTTTAGTTTATAATTTAATAAAATTATTTAATAAAAAATTGGGATAAGAGAATATATATATATGTGTGTGTGTAAGAACCAATTTTTGGTATGATAAAGATTGTAAAAATTCTTGGAGAGAAATTAAGGAAGTTTTTGATGAGTTTCTTAAAATTGGAAAAAAATATATATATACAAAACCTTAACTAAAAAGAAAAAAATGCAGTATAAAAGACAAAAAAATCTTTTACACCTCTCTAAGTTAGCTTTTGAGAAATTTTGGAGGTAGATTCTAACTAGAAAAACTAAATATAATAATATGATTTCTTACACGGCTGGAATTCCTATCTTAAAAAGATTTATGAATGTCCAATTCTCATCGATAACTTTGAAACCCTGCTCACAATGGAAGAAGTTTTCTCATTAGAACACATACATATTGGGGTTAAGCGCCTAGAAAATGAAAAAGCTAAGGACATTGAAGGTTACCAAGAAGAAATCTTAAAAATTGGAGGTGTTGTCCTCATCTCGCACATCCACAAGCTTGTCAATCAAGGAGTCAAGCAAGGGTTCCCTAAACTGTAGACTCAGAGCCTCATTATTCCTATTTTTAGAAGTGGGGATAAAAATAACCCCTATAATTATCGAACAATTATGATTAGCCCTCTCTTAGCCAAGTTATATGGTATTATTTTGGAAAAGAAGATGAGCATATGGTTTGAAAGTGAAGGTAAGCAGGCTAAAGGAGAAGCAAGTTTTAGAAGGCAGCACTTGACAATGGACCACCTCATTATGCTTAGGATCATTGTGGACAAATGTCATAATGATAAATCCAATCTCTTCTGTTGCTTTGTGGACTTTAGAAAGGTTTTCGATACGATACCTAGAAATAACCTATGGAATAGATTAGAAGAGCTAAAGGTTCCTTTCAAGTTCAGAGTTGCCACTATAATGTTATATGAGAATGTAATTGCCAAGTTTAAGAGGAATGAGGGGTGGTCGAAAGATATTAACTGTAATATCGAGGTTAAACAAGGTTTCCCCCTCTCCCCTGCCCTATTTGGTATTTACATTGACAAGCTAGAAGGTTGTTTAGAGGAACCAGGTTGTGTTGACACGTTCTTAGTTGGAATAGTCATCCTCATTCTCCTCTATGCTGACGATATTGTTCTTCTGGCAAGGTGCCCATCTGATCTTGATAAGCAACTAAGACTTCTTAGGGATTTCTGCTCTACCATGGGTATGATTGTTAACACTAACAAAACCAAAGTTATGATTATCAAATCTAAGAAGGACACTTACGCCAATTTTGTGTATGACAATAGCAACTTGGAGGAAGTGTATTCTTACAAGTACCTAGGAATTTATATTCATCACAAGCTCAACTGGAACTACATCATTGAGAAAAGGATTAATGGAGGGTGGAGCGCTTATTTTGGTCTTGAAAATAATTGTAAAACAACAAAACTTGTGATGTGGGATAACAAGAAGCTCTTCTTTGAAACTTTATTCAATCTTGTTATCTTGAATGGATGTGAGGTTTGGGGTTGCAGCATCTCTAGAGAATCCTAGAGAAAGATTGAGAAAATCCAGAAGCGTTTTATAACGTATAACCTCAAAATTAAAAGTAATACACCCTATCCTATTGTCCTTATAGAAGTGGACCTTTCCCCTATCGAGAGCCTAGCTATGACTAGGCTCTTATTGTACAAACACAAAATCAATAACATGGGAGACCATAGACTTCCTAATCTAGCTTTAAATTCCAGCCCAAACCACCGAAGGCTCAAACAAGGTTGGTATAAAGATACTAGGGTCTGGTTAAACCATTAGGAGATCGACGAAAATATTGCATTTCAAAATATTAATAACATTACAATTATTGTTAGTTATAATTTTAAAGAGAAAATGTGGTGTGAGAAATATTTAGAGGCTAAAATAAAATTAAGATATTATAAGAAGGTCATCAACCCTACTCTAGAAGATCAAAATTACCTCTCTATTTTAACTAGCTCAAAGAAAAAAAATTAATATAGCCAAGATAAGAACAAACTCTCATGAGCTACATAGTGAAACAGGTCGTTGGGAAGTTCCTAAAACACCATGGGTGGAAAGGATCTACCATCCATGTGAGAATATGAACATTGAGGATGAAAATCACTTCCTCTTAGAGTGCCATGTATACACCCACATAAGATCTCAGTTTCATAATATTTGTTGCAATATTGACCTTCCTAGCCTTTTAACATTTCAAAATTATAGTGAGCTCGGGACGCTTCTCTCCAAGCTCTTTGAGCATACGAGTACAATTTTAAATAAAACTAAATAATTCGTATCTTTAGGTCTGATAGACCAAATTTGGTCTCAATGGACATTAACCATCGTCATCTTCATCATCATCATCATCATCATATATATATATATATATATATATATATATATATATATATATTGTAACAAATATGGGAATTTGATTATTAAAAAAATAATTAACAGTAAATAATATAATCTAGGTATTAGATAGTAATAAAAGAGTAGTTAATGTAAACACTAATTTATAGAAAGTTTTTAATTTTTAAGAAATATATATGTTAAAATATAGTTTTATTTATTGATTTTTTATTCATTATGTATTAATTTAGATAGTGTTTTTCACTTGCTAAGACGAGTAGAATAAATTTTATATGAACAATCAAGATATACCAACAATCAAAATCAGTTAGAACTCGATTTATTCACAATTTTGTTTATCATGTATATTGTATGAATATTACACATTATATGCCACAATATTTCTAATTGTGATGATGTCTCACTTACCATCACTATTTTATAATAAAATAAACATGTTTTATAAAAAAAAATATCTTAGATACTATTGGAAACAAGTGATCATGCAAGAGCATATTTCTGAAGTAAATCAGATTTAGAAGGTCTCATCACATTTACTAAAGGTAGTGGGTTTCCTTAATTTGATTTTGTTTAATTGAGTTATGAAGATAATATTAAGAGGTGAGTTTATAAATATGATATAATAGAGATTGATTAGAAGAATGAGGTATATTTACTCACAACATGTAATATATTATTTTAAGTTGGTAATTGAGAGAATTGGAGATTCGAACGATGCTTTACAAGAATTGAGGGATTTGGCCCACATTGAGTGGATCTCAATAAATCCTCATTTCGTATATACATAATTAAATGAAGGAGAAAAAGAGAGTGTGGTAGGAGAATGAGCAAGTGTTTCAATAAGTGAGAAGAGAAGCCAAATGAATGTTTTATCATGCCAAAATGTAGAAGAAACTCAATGGGTTGTAAGAAGAGGTAGCGGGAAGCAAGAGTAAAAGTTTGTAATGTTTGTGTTGATGAATTACTAGAATATGTGATTTATTTAAGAGTCATTGTGTATTAAGCATATTGTTTTTATGGATCTCTATGTTTTACGATTGTTTAAATTTCTATGTTTTACAATTGTTTGAATTTGTCTATGAGCTTGGATCGAAGTGATACGATATGCCTTTGATACTGGCATAATCCAACATTTTTTCTTCTGTTAATGTTAGTATAATTGCATGAAAGAGCATGTAAAAACCATATGTGAAAACACTTAAAGAAGAAGCAACAAAAAGGAGACCATAAAGATAATGCACACAAAATTTTGATAACATAGTTCATCGAGTGTGGATTATGTCTTCGGGCCCCCCTTCAATAGTGGGGAGGTTGATTCATTCATCATAGAAAAATGAAAATGAGTCAATGGAAAAATACATCATTATACCTATATTTCCAAGGATGACCAAAATGGGTTGCTCATATGGAAAAACAAATTGCACCAGTGAATTCATGGTGAAATTCTAGTTAAAATGAGTATAAACTCGGTTATATTTTGTCAGTGTCAACTCTGAACCCCCCAGAGAATCTAAATATTCCACAATAGATTTTTTATGGAATATTCCTAGAATATTCTAAAGAATATTCGTCTGGAATATTCCTCTAGAATATTCCAAAGAATACTCCTTTGGGATATGCCCCCCTAGAACTCTTCCATCAAGGTTCCACCATGCACAGGGTTCCACCAGGTCTCAGTTCTGCCCCTCAAATTCCAAAACATAATTTTGTTTCGTAGCCTTCGTGTCCCCTATCGAATGGTGCACCCTTGGTTTAAATGTAATGAGGTGGGTGGAAACAAAAAATCCCCCACTTGGGCTTGTTGGTTGGCATATCATTGTCAAGTTATTTGGGCGGTGGGGAGGTCGCAGGTTCCAACCCTTGCCAACCCATTACATATATAAAATAAAAAAATTTATTTAATTTTTGAACCCATTTAATGTTTTTTGTTTAAATATTAAACCACCATCTATAACGTTTTTTAACCATTGTCACCACTATTATATATATATATATCATTGTTTGGTTGGGTTAGGGTTAGTGGGCTCGCAAGTTTGGTGACCTTCCAACCATATGTTTTATTTAAAAAATCATTTTATTGACCATCAACAAGTTTAATTCAGGTCGCTCACAACTATTGTAATAGTTTCCTCCACATGGTCTTGGTCAATTAGAGCCTAACTGGCCCTTAGTTGGGTGTCATGTTACACCATCTGATTGAGCCGCCTTTTGCCTCCAAAACTAGCGAGGTGCCACCATATTTGGTAGGTCCGCCTAATTTAGCTAGTGGTTTACCTAGACCCCCAAATTGGAGATGCTCCAAATTTATCTGGGGCTCTGCTAACTTTTTTCCTTTAGCCAAGTTTGACGAGAACTTTTAATTAGTGTAACTTATACATACGAAGTTAGATTGAGGTATCATTTGTGTTGTTTTATTTCTTGTGACAAGATATTCAATTTGGTCCTAGTTTCACCATGATTTGAGGAATTTTACTTTTTGACCATTAGGAATCCTCCTACATCATTCGTCTTCATTAAAGGAATTTTGGTCCTCTAAAAGTATAAAAAGTACTACAACCTTGATCTACAAAATGCGTTGTCGCCTTACATCATTAGCTACAATATCATCTATGAGGTCATAGATACATTGTTTACTCATTTAAAAATAAAAGCATGAGGAGAGCCATACATCATCACTGTCAGAATACATGCTCATAACCAACATAATAAAAATAGAAATATCAAGGATACATCAACCATATGATCCAAATATAAATCATTACATTTACACATCAAATGCCAAGAAAATGAGATTCTCATTAATGAATGTAGAAACTAACGGACTACCACGTTCCACCCAACCATATATTGGCCGAGTCGAATATCTCTTCAACCAATCACCCCTATTCCATATTCCGATAACGAATGTGGGACTCATAACCAACCAAAAATAACTAAGAAAGCATGGATACTACCAAATTTCTCGACCTACACTGGCGAATTTGACTGCCTCCTTGTCTCTTAGGCTTTACTATAAGATATAGTCTGATCCAGGGATTATTAGGCCCTAAACTGAGACCCACTCTCCAGGCTTTATTGTACATTCCATCCTAGTACTACTAGGCCCATTGGAGAGAAATCCACTTCTTGTCTTTACCGTATATCCGCCATTCACTAGAAAAAATTCTTAGGCTCACCGAGGCACACAGTCTTAGCTTCATCATAACCCACAGTAGATTCCAGGGGTCACTATGCCATTTTCTTTACCGTAATCCTCAGTCTAGTTCATGTATCACTAGGCCATGTGTTTATCATTTCCGAGATCCACCTCACTTAGCTACGAATTCATTCGACAATCCAGCTCAACCAAACATGAGAACCCATCTCAACAAGGCTATCCAGAAATGGCAAGGCTAGGTTGAAAACACTATCACACCTAGAAAAACCCATTCCATAACATAAAAGGACCACATGCAATACCATGCATTTCAAATATAACAAGAAAATCACACATGAAAATCGATACCTACAAACAATCATGTTGTAGCTTCTTGATCCTACTCTTCTTTTCTTGTTCCTTCCTTCCTCTTGCCTTCTTTGACTTTCTTGATCTAATGCCAAAGCACTCTAAGAAAAGTCTAAGTGCCTAAGAGTGAGATTCAAAGAGAGAGAGTAGAAAGAGTGCCATAAGTGTGAGAAAAAACATGCCAACTGATCCTCATAAGCCTTTTTTTAATGAGGGCTCTATTTTCTTCATTTTCCATTATTTTCCTTCAATTTCCTCCTCAAATCAAACATGTGACCTTTCACCTTCCTTTTCTCCTATTTTCATTTATTTTCATAAATAAATTTCCAATAATGTCTCTTTTCCTTTCCAAATCCTTTTCCCTTTCCAATTTTCCTTAGCCATAATAACCGAAATGAACACCCACTAGGATATTTTTCCTGACATTCAGCTTGGAATATGTGTCCCATCAACTGTGGATATTATATCTTTACATGGATTTTGAACCAGGGCTATTACAGAACCCTCCCCCTTGGGGGAACACTGTTCTTGGTGTTCAATGACACCTACAAACCAACAACCTACTAAAAAAAAAACATACTACCTATGGAGATTTATAACACGGTTCGTTGCAGTATTTACAATGACCACTAAGGAAACATGAAAAACATACCTTTTATTGGATATTCATAACATATCTCATTACAGTATTTACAATAACAACCATATATACATCCATATTTTCTATAGAGCTTTATAGATCGAGCTCAATATGTTATTTACTATAATATACGCATATAAACATATAAACATATGAACATTTTCTCAACCAAGAAATAAAAGGCTACTATGCATGTATCAACAACAAGGGAATCCATAGCCTAACACCTCCACCCTCAAAGTCATACCTGGATTCACCTCCTTTTACAGGAAGTCCATATTCCACTACCAAATTAAAAGTTGCATCCAATGTTCAATACTACGGTCCTTCGCCACTTTTCCTCTTAGTGAACAATTATATGCTCATTTTTCCATGGTACAGTCCCACTGTACATATGATTCCATCTAGAAATTATATTGACAAAAAAAAATCCATCGTTGACCTTTCCTTCTATGGTAGACAGTCCCTCGTGAAATCTGATAATCCGTTTTCATGCAGTCACTCACCTTCCAATTTCCCTTGCACCCCCTATCCTGGGCAATCCATCCCTTCAAGGATTCCTTGCATAATATGTTAAAAAAACCAAGGGATATACTTGCCTCAAAACCATCATACCAGTCATAACATGCTCATGGAAATCAGTGGACACTATTGGGTACCAGTGTCCCATAATGGCCCTGATCTTGAAGTGCTTTACCATCATATTTCTGCCTATTTCAATTGCTTTTGTTGTTGTTGCTAATGCCTGGAATCAGTTGAAACCACCCAACTGAGCATTCCCATGTTTTCCTGTACCAAGAACATAATACCATTAGAATCAAAACAAATTAAAATAAAATCAAATCATATCCCATTAGTGGATCATCAATAAGGTACACTTGCAATTTTTTTCACTTCCTGTCACAACAGGTCAAACTAGTTTTTTGATCAAATCATCATGTATAAACATATCACATCTTGTTAGCTCAAAACAAAACCATCATAGGTAAAAATCATGAATCAAATGAAATCAACATAAACCATAATCATAAATCACTTGTAACCATCATAAGTCAGAATTGTAGCTAACATGCTTAATAAAACTGACATAAAATACTGATACTTGTCCTTTAATCAATCCTTAATTATGTCTTTGTTATTTTGTACACTCACCTAATCAATTTCCATACCCAAAAACACCCATTGCCTTCTCTTCAACCACATATACATACATTTAGTGTGCATGACACACATACAACAACACATGATGTACAACACCACACGATACATGCACATACACTGGAATACAACACATACACCTACACCCAATGTAAAAAAAAATATAGACAGCTACACCTAGTGTATGACACAGTACATATACATATACAGAGTAAAACACAATGAATACATATGTCATGATACCACAACTACACCATGCACAACATGTACTACATGATCAGAATACCTCATGTATACTAGTACCATATGCACAACATGTACACAGTACCACCTGTACACAACACTACCTGCACAACGGGGGCACAACATTACTTGTAAATGGCACCACCTGCACAATGTGCACACAACACCAAATGTACGTTGCACCATATGTGCAATGTGTACACAATACCACATGTACACAACATGACATGCACGACATGTACATGACACCACCTACACACAACACCACATTTACACAACATGTCATACACACAAAACCACATGTTCAATCATGCCCAAAACACCATATGTACAACACACAAACAACATCATATGTACTTAGCACTGTATATAAAACAAGTACATAACACCATATGTACACAACATCACATATTCAACATACGCAGGACACCATATGCACACAACACTACATATCCAAAATTCACACAATACCATATGCACACAAGACCGCATATCCAACATGTGCACGATACGAAATGTACACAACACTGCATATCCAACAGGTACATATCAGCATCTATACCTAGCACTACATATGCAATATACACACAGCAACATAGATACACAAAACCATATATATAACAAGCATACAACATCATATGTACACAATACTACATATACAACATTTACACATCACCATAGACACTAAATATACAACATGCACAACATATACACAAGAGTAGGATTGCACATCCATAGACCACGCACTGACTACACAAGCAACCTTTCTTCTAGTCTCTCTCTTCCACCCATGCTTATCATATCATGTTGCGGATCATGCTTGGTTCATTATGCTGATGTATCTCTCAGTATTACCTATCCAACACAGAGGCATAATATAAACACATAAGATGAAATCATATCCACAGGATACTGACCTCATAAATTGTTAGGGCTACTCTTCCCACTAATTCTTCATAAGCTAAGAACCTCTTCATGCCATTCACTTGCATAACTAATCATTCCTCCACACGAATGATCCCTGACAAACCTGTTAGGAAGTGACATAGATACATGCATATGTACATATATATAATTATTGTCATAAATCAATCATGATCTTGTCATAGAATGACATACATACACACCTATATACATAAAAATATTATCATAATCATGATCACAACATAATTACCACATAGAATACGGTAAAGGTTAAGATAAATTCATCATTTGTGCACAACATGCAAAACATTGAGAACCACAGTTCCTGACTTAACCAAAGGACCTAACACCTCATATATATTTGCTTTACCTGCTTTTCCATTTTCCATTTACACAATGAACTCAAAAGATCCAATTGACTATCATATTCTTGCCTTTTGTTACCCTTATACATGCACTGACCTTCATCTGAGTCTTACATTACCTGTTGGGTTTCATCTAGTTATCCCTGAGATAATTACTGGGCATGTGTACCCTTGGATAATTACTAGTAAATTCTGGGTTAGACCTAGGTGATAGGGGGATAACTAAATGACCACTGTAACAATGACCACCATCATGCATAGACAACAAACACATAGTACACAAAAATACACAACACATATGCAACTGACATATATGCATGATAAACACCTAGCAATTCATAACCAATAAGACACTCATGACGACACACTTCAACAACATCATCATCTTCCACATGGCGTATTAACTACAACTATAACCAACACTATGCATATGTTATAATCATATAGAGCACATGGATGATTAAAACACATGCAACCATCATGAATGCATGATCAACACACACCACCCAAGAATAGTGCAACCACAATTTGATACAACCTATAACATCAACCTCCCCTCACACCTATCCAAGTAACCATCCAACAGGGGTAAACATGAGATCAGGCATATTTAAGAGAAAAATCAACCTCCTTGCTGACTTTAAGGAAGTGGAATTGAAATGGAAAACCATAACACAGACCTATACCACCTACTACAGGAACCCCAAAGGATATCCCTATCATCCACCTCACTCGTCCCTGGATCCCACTGAAATTTATGAAGGAAATCCCCCGGATTCTCCCACAAGCATGCATTCTTGCATCTAGAAGGCTCTAGACGCACCCACAAGCCTTCATGTCTGCGTCTAGGAAATATTTATAGTAGACCTATGCCAGATTTTGCATTATTTAAGGCACTTTTCAAGCCCAAAATTTCAGCCACTACCTAGAACTTGTTGTAACTTCCAGAATCCATTAAACACATGTTGAAAAGACTAATAAACCAAAAATGAATATGACTGCGCTTTACCATCCCTGCCCAGGCCTAAAATTATATCAAACACTTGACATCAATGTCATCTACAGCTTTAAATAACATATCTCAACATAGGGGTCTCATACTTATCTAGGAATCCCTAAGAAGCATTGTCCCCTTATATCATTAGTTACAGTATCATCTATTAGGTCAGAGATACAATGTTTGATTATTCCAAATAAAAACATGAGGAGAGCCATACATAATCACTATTATAATAAATGCTAATAACCAACATAATAACAACAGAAATTTGAAGCATACATCAGTCATAGGATTCACGTATAAATCAATACATTTACACATTCACCGCCAAGGAAATGAACTTCTCCTTAATGAATGTATCTAAACCAACCAGTGATGGGACTACCACATTCGACCCAACCATATATTAGCTCAGCTAAATCTCTCTTCATCCAATCACCCCTGTTCCATATTCCAAGCATGAATGTAGGACTGATAAGTAACTAAAAATAACCAAACAAGCATGGATGCTACCAGAGTTCTCCACCTACACCATGAGAAATTTTACTACCTCTTAGTCTATTAGGCTTTACCGTAATCCAGATTCTGATCTAGGGATCACTAGTCCCTGCACTGAGGCCCACTTTCCAAGATTTACCATACATCCCATCCTGAGACTACTAGGTCCATCGGAGAGAAATCCACCTCTTTGATTTACTGTATATCCCGCCATTCACTATCATGGATTCCTAGGGCCACCAAGGCACACAATCTTTGATTTACCGTAACCCACAATCTGATTCAGGGGTAAATAAGCTACTGGCTTTACTGTAATCCTCAAACTGGTTCTCGGATCACTAGGCCATGTGTATTTCATTTTGGAGATCCACCTCACTCAGATTCAAATCAACCAAACATCAGAACCCATCTCATCAACGCTATATGGAAATGCCAACGCTAGGCTGAAAACATTGTTACACCTAGGAAAACCCTTGCCATGATATAAAAGAACCACATTTGATACCATGCATGTCAAATCTACCAAGGAAATCACACATGCAAATCGATACTTGCAAAGAATCTTGTTGTAACTCCTTGATCCTACTCTTCCTTGATTTCTCCTTCCTTCCTCTTTCCTTCTTTTCCTTTCTTGATCCAATTCCAAAGCAGTCCAAGAAAAATCTAAGTTTCCAAGAGTAGGAGAGAGAGAGAGAGAGAGTATAAATAGAGCGATAATTGTGATAAAAATCATTCCAACTAATCCTCAGAAGCCTCTTTATCAATAAGGCCTCTATATTCTTCATTTTCCATTATTTTCCTTAAATTTCCTCCTCACATGAAACATGTGACCTTTCACCTTCCTTTTGTCCTATTTTCCTTTATTTTCATAAATAAAATGCCAATATTGTCTCTTTTCATTTCCAAAGCCTTTTCCTTTTCCTTTGCCAATTTATCTTAGCCATAATAACCGAAATGAATATCCACTAGGATGTTTTTCCCAACATTCAGCTTGGAATACATGTCTCATCAACCATGCTTATTATATTTTTACATATATTTTTAACTAGGGTCATTATAGATACTATAATGCATGCTGCCACAACTCTGATTTAGGAACATCAGATGTTGCAAAGAAAGAGATATGATATTTTAGGCACACAATATTAAAAATCTTAGGAAGCGTAGAGAAATGAGAGAAAGGTTTACTGACGTTATTATCACATGAAGTATAGGCACAAAGAGGTGGGTAGAGGGATGATCATATTTAGTAGAGAAAAATAAAAAGAGAAAATGCTTCTTCGGTGGGATAGAAATTCCATCTAGGAAGATGCTTGTAGTATTTCAGCATTACATTCAATGAGGTGTTAGGTTAAGGTGTGCTTGTCAGTGTGCCTAGTATGCGACGAAGGAACGATCAAGAAAGACTAGAAACTCATGCTCAAGAAAGATGAAAAACTCAATGTCAAGAAACTAATTGGTTTTCTCAAGAAATCTTGCACTATAGTACCATGTTAAACACGCACAATACTAGACAAAAGACAGGATTAACGTGAGAGTGCATTTTATTAACATGATATACATATTAATGCAATGTATTATTTACCTTGGTTTTGAAGAAAAATTTACCAGAGAATATAAATAATTTACCATAGAAATAATATATTTACCGAGAGGAACAATAACCATTAAAAGAGCCAACGACAACTCATAGACATAAAAATATGTTTATTAGGGGAAACCCAAAATCTAGAGAAAACCCATCCAATCAAATTTCATTAACCTTTGGCCAAAACCATGACCAATCTGAACATGTGAGCCTTTACCGGTCACCTCCAGGCCTGTCTTACAATGAAATCTCACTAGCCTTTTATAGGCTCCATTGCATGCAATACCATGAATCGAAAACCATGGGTGCACAATACCATGTGCCCCAAAACGACCTGATTGCTTAACTTGCTCAACCTTGACTCTAACCTTGAGTCAATTTACGTAACATTCCCCCCTTAAACTGGACTTCGGGTTCCTTGACTAAATTCAGCCAACCTTTCCAAGTGAGTGAGCCCCACTCAATTTGGCCCTTACCCCCCTCAAATTTGTATACCCAACGTAGTTGTTAACTTGGTATCCCCCTATCACCTAGGTCTAACCTAGAATTTACCAGTAATTACCTAGGGGTACACATGCCTTACTAGGTCTTATGGTAGTATGCGCATTTACATGCAATAAAATTTTAACTCCATTATTTTTTTTGTTTTTTTGTTTTTTTTGTTTTGCTGCTTGATGGAAAATTCTCTAGCCTTGTATACTTCATGCCTTCTCCTCTCCATTGCCTTTATGGAATAAATATTTTTGCAGCAACAAATCATATCTCCATTGACGGGCCAATAAAATCGTTCACTACAAAAGCGTCCCTTTGAAGCCAAATATGGCTCTGATACCAAATGTAGGTTTTAACCCTATACATAAATAACTACAAAAAAATCTTAAAAATTAGAAAATAAACAATAGCGAGAGTATAAAACATAAAACAAATATAAACAAAGATTTTCGCTTGGATCCCAAATTAGGACTATGAGCTTGATTTTTCATTATATGCTTTTTAGTGTTACAACACATATATATACATGACGAAGCATCCATAAACTGCAATCCATTAACCTTGGATTAGAACACAACCATAGCTCCGTTGACCTGATCTACAAAACACCAGGGGAAGAAAACCATCACGCCCCAAAACAATGTGCAAACCCATGTACAAAACCATGGGCGAGTCCACCCACTGAAAAATAGGGCCCAAAAAAAACTTCTCGGGGTGCTGCCCCGGACCTCGAATAGGGGGGCTGCTACCCCTACTGCTATGCCCACTTCAATGTACACTAGGAGCTATCATGGAAAGAATATAACACATACCCAACATTCTCCCACTTGTTGTTTTCTTTCCACGAGGGGGCCATAGGAGTTCTTAGTCATTATTTATGCTCTACAACATCCAATGTTTCTATACACCAAGAGAACTTCTCTGTGCTCACAGACTTTGTCAATGTATTTGCAACATTCTTCAATGTGTCCACCTTTCCCAAAAACACCCTTTTATCCTCAACCATATCTCTCAGAAAGTGATATTGAACATCAATGTGCTTTGTCTTTGAATGATAAGCATGGTTCTTAGCCAAGAAAAATCACTTTGGCTCTCACAATCTATCCTTATAGCTCACTGCACCAGCCCCATACTTAAACACAATATCTGCAACCAAACTGCTTCCTTGCTTGCATGAGTGGCTACCATATATTTTTCCTCTGTAGTTGAAAGAGCCGCTACTGAATGTATTTTACTCATCCAACTTACTACACCTCAAAATAGGCTAAACACATACCCACTTATAGATATTCTTTGGTCCAGATATCGGACCCAGTCTCCATCAACAAAACCACGAATGTCTAAAACTCTGCCCAATCCTGGTATGAAAACTTGCTTCACTGTTTTCCAATGCTCCTTCCATGGTTTTGACATAAACTTGCTCAATACTCCCACTACATGTACAATGTCTGGTCTAGTAGAAACCATTTAATACATCAGGCTACCCATTGCACTTGCATATGGAACATGGGACATATCCTCCTCTTCTTATTGTGTTTTGGGACACTATTCAGCAGATAGCTTCACACCTACAGGAATAGGAACCTTCACCGGATTAATATCCTGCATATTGAACCTCTGCAATATTGTCTCGACATACTACTTAGGGTTTAACCAGATCTTCCTCTTTTCCCAACCTCTCTTAATTTCCATGCCCAAAATATAGTTTTCAGCACCAAGATCGTGTGAAAATTATACTGCAGTGTTTTGATTTATTTCCTCCTACTAGATTTAATTAATACAGGTTATTTTTCATAAATTAGATTCAGAAAATATCGAAAATAAACACAACTGCAACATAGAAATATAGATCATTTACTGAATAATACACTCATGCAACAAAGTGAGACATGGATTTTTGGACATAAGTCCCCGGAAAAACCCAAAGCGGGAAAACCGATTCAGTAGATATGAGGGTTTATTATTAAGTAGTTCTAAGTAAAGAAAATCTAGGTTCCACACTTGGAAAACCTGACACAGAATAAAATATATTATATCTGCAGCTAACCTAAAGATCTAGTGAAAAATATCCGACTAATCCACACCCTCAAATGGGATCTACAAGACTCAGCCCAGATTTAACCCTATAAACCCTCAGGGCATCTTTTGAAGCCACAATTTTTCCCTAGAAGGCATGTGTTAGCCTCTGCATGGCCCTAGGAGGGCCTGCGTCACCCTTGGAGGGTCTAAGATGCCCTTACACTGCCTCCGCTAGTCCAGCATCAGCCCTGCGTGGCCCTAGCTGCACCTGCGCTGCCTCTCCATTGTCCCTGCTAGATAGCGTGGCTCTTAAGCCCCTTTGCTCTATTGTTGCTGCTAATCCTCTTGCCTCTTGATGTCTCTTGTCCCTGGATTCAGAACATTACCTTGGCCAATACTACGCCTCACTGCACGAAATCCCTCCAGAAATTCCTAGCAAACCCGCCCTAGAATTCTAGATTTGTTCCTCAGTTCTATAGAAATTGTGTGTCTTCAACTGACCCTCAAGCCTTTCTCTTATACTTTTTTGTTGAACCCTTAAATAGCCGAGATTATATCATCCATCAATAGCTGAGATTAAAATACTGCTTGATCCATGTGAATTAAGTCAATTTGAGCACATGTGTTAATTAATTCACTTTAGTTATTTTATTTTCCTAAGTTAAACTTAGGAAATCCATTAAAAATAATTAATTATTTGAACAACTTGAACAAAAATTTAAATTTCTTAAATCCATTTATGCATCTTGTATATAAAGTGCACTCTAGTCACTCCATAAAATTTGGGAGCTACAACACAACTGATGCTACCCCATAAAAAAAGTATCAACACTCCCTCTTAACATTGGGAGTGTGCTCTAGCAATCCATCACACCATGCATTACAAGATCTTGAGTACTGGATATGTGTTGATGCTTGGCCTACTACCCTCCATATATTGCACTGCTGCTCTCTGTACTGCTTCCCATGCCACTGCCACTTACACTATCATATCTGTACTGCAGCTCCCTCAAATTTTTGCATCATGCTTCGCATAGCACTGCCACTGCTAACTACTGAAATACAACTCAGTTGTTGAGATGTAAGAAACTAAAAGAATCTTCCCAACTGTTTGACAGACAAGTCATCTTTCCCTCTGCCACTGAAGCTCCCTTGATGCTTAATCACGTCATCCCCCTGGAGACACTGCCATGTTGCAACAGTGCACTGCGTGAGCCCAACTTCTGTATGTTGCTGAAGTCCCATCAGCCTTTCTGTGTTGCTGCCTTTACATTACATTTCTCACTTTTCATCTTTTAAAATACTTCTGGCTCTTCAATGTGGTCATCTCCAACCATCTCCTATTCTTCCGCTATTGTCTTAAGGCTCCTGTAGCTCTTATGTGATCCAAGAGTAGGGTTGACTCAAGTATCCTGCCACAAAAATATGGATACTCTATATATCCATGTCACCCCACCTCTTCTCTCTAGGTGCATGAGAACCCATGGCTACATCATTATCAGAGCCATCGCAATTTGTTATTGCAACCTTGGAATCAAAAGATCCTTTGTCCTTCTTCTTAGGAGAAATATTGTAGAAATGATCGATATCACCATAGTTAAAGCACTAGACCTTGGAAAGGTCCTTCTTCTTCTTCCCTTACCTCTTTTCCCTTGATGCAAAGGTTTCATCCTCATCCTCTTCTTTCTTCACTCTAGCTGATCTACTTCCTCCACTGTTAGAATAGTTCTTGATGATCCTCCTGATCTCATCTTGGCAGAGAGTAGCCCACATATCTTCCCATGATGGTAACGCTGCCCTTGCCAGAATGCTCTGGCCAAACATTTCCCATTCTTCAGAGACAAAATTCAGGGTCGTCCTCACTAATAGCACTTCATCTAGATTAGCACCCATGCCAATCAGCTGGTCACAAATAGCTTGAAGTCTGAAGGGGAATGGATCTATTTGTTCACCCTTCATCATTTGGAACATCTGCATTTGATTCTCAAGAAGAACTATTCTTTTCACAAAGCCTCCTTGGTACATTACTTCCAAATCTGACCACATGTCATGTGTTTTATTATTACTAGTAACATGAGGAATCACATGATCCTTGACTCCGTCTATGATCAACCTCTTCATTTGCTCTTGATTTTCTTCATACTTATTGAGTGGACCTCCATTGATTGGTACAAAAGGTGTCTTCTCTGCATCATCTTTGAGACCATACTCATCTAGAACTGAGAGGATTATGGTCTTCAGGATAACATAGTTGGACATGCCATCCAATCTATCTTGATCCGTCAGTCCATATCGAGCCATATATTCTCATATCTAAAGAAAAGAATACTTGTCCCTCTGGATCTAGGTTTGTTGATGACTACAAACCCTCCAGTAACTACTTCTGCCAAAAAAAAAAAAAAAAAATGACTTCCCTCCTGGAAGTCTTCCACCAAAACTCAAACGGATAGTATTCTTCGATCCTCCTGATCAAATATGAGATTTTTTTGGCTCATGTTTGCTAAATGACTATCTTCCTCTTTCCTTTATTGCCTTAGCTAGGCACAATTATGCACCTGCAGAATCTCTACCCCACCATCACTGTTGAAGATCTGAAGCACTGCTTCCGGATCTTGGAAAAATTTTATGAAACAAGAGAATTGACTAGACAACATCCTCCTGGCTAGCCCAACGCAGTCCCAACACTTCTAAGAAGTGAACTGCGTAACCCCAGACTGGGTGACGTAGTCCCTATGCTGCCTTAGGAAGGGTCTGCATAAGCCTAGAAGCGTTCTGCAACTTTAACACTGTCTCCTAGATCTGATTTCCCTTGCTGCCAAGATGCCCTTTCCAGATCTGCTGCTTCCTCTGCCATCCTACAGAAAAAATATTTCTTCAGCTGATTGCTGGAGATTCAGCTTGATCTTCTATCACTTTGATACCATGTGAAAATTACACTGCAGTGTATTGGTTTATTTCCTCCTACTTGATTTAATTAATACATTTTATTTTTAGAAAATATAGAAAATAAACACAACTACAAAATACACATGCAGATCATTTATTGAATAATACGCTCATGCAAAAACGTGACACATGGAATTTTGGACATAAGTCCCCAAAAAAACCCAAAGCTACAAAATCGGTTCAGCAGATATGAAGATTTATTATTAAGTAGTTCTAAGTACAACAAATATGGGTTCAACACTTGGAAAACCTGACAGAGAATAAAATATATTAGATCTTCGGCTAACCTAAAGATCTAGTGCCAAATATCTGACTGATCCACACCCTCAAACAGGGTTTACAGGACTCAGCTCGAATCTGACAGCAGAAACCCTCAATGGGGCTTTAGAAGCAACAATGTTGCCCTATAAGGCCTGCGTCAGCCCCTGCATGGCCCTAGGAGGGCCAAAGTTACCCTTAGAGGATCTACGCTACCCCTACACTACCTCTACTAGGCCAGTGTCAACCCTGCATGGCTTTGAAGCCCCTCTGCGCTATCCTTGATGTTTCTCCTCTTGCCTCTTGTTGTCTATTTTCCCTAGAATCAAAACATTCCCTTGGCCAATACTACCCGTCACTGCAGGAAATCCCTCCAAAAATTCTTAGCAAACCCACCCTACAATTCCATATCTATTTCTGACTTCTACAGAAATTGTGTGTCTTGAACTGACTCTCAAGCCTTTCTCTTATAATTTTTCGCTGAAACCTTCAACGAAAGATATTAAATCATTCATCAATGGTTGAACTTGAAAGACTGATTGATCCATGTTACTTAAGACAAATTCATCACATGTGTTAATTAATTCACTTTAATTATTTTATTTTCCTAAGTTATACTTAGGAAATCCATTAAAAATAATTAATTATTTGAATAACTTGAACACAACTTGAAATTTATCAAATCCATTTCTGGGTCTTGTATATCAATTGTACACTAGTCCCTCCACAAAATTTGGGATCTAGAGCACAATTGATGCTACGCCAAATACACAAAATATCAACAGATCCTTCATGTCAAATTTGAAGAACAATTGGGTCTTCAAATCTTGGATAACTTTTTTGTCATATCTAATCAATAACATATCATCCATACACAAGATCAAATAAAGAACACAGTCACCAATTAATTTAAAATAAACACAATGATCCTCTTTTCTTTTGTTAAAGCCAAGTCCCTGTATATTGGTATCAAATTTTTGATACCACATCCTTGGTGATTGTTTTAACCCATACAGAGACTTTTTTAACCTTCATAAAGTTATTTCTTACCCTTCACCATAAATCCTTCAGGTTGCTTCATGTAGATATCCTCTTCCAGATCCCCGTGAAGAAATGGTGTCTTCACATCCATCTGTTCTACTTCAAAATCAAATGCATAAGCAACAGAGAAGTAATCTAATAGAAGTAACCTTGGAAACAGGAGGAAAAATATCACCAAAATCAATTCCCGACACCGGGGAATAACCTTTTGCTACCAACTGAGCTTTGTATTTTTCCATCTTGCCTTATACATTCATCTTCTTCTTAAACACCCATTTTCTCCCGATGGGCTTCCTTCTAGCCAACAACTCCACCAGATCCCATGCCTCATTTTTGTGCAAGGATTCCATTTCATCAACCATGGCCTCCTTCCAAGGTTTTTCATCCTCTAAATCCACTGCCTCCCTCATAGTTATGAAATTATCATAAGTGATAGTTAAAGAAAAATTTGAATAGAAATCAGGTGGACTATACCTTTCTGGTTGTATTCTTTCCCGAACTGATCTTCTCATAGCTAGAGTTTGTGGCTCTTCCTCTTCTAAATCTTGTTCACTTGTAGAGTCTGATTCATCCTCATTTAGCTCAAACTCTATCTTCTCAGGTTATTTCGGTAGGAATTCATGTTTAAAAACATCTTTCACCTCTCTAAACACCACATCTCAGTTGTACACAAACTTCCTTGTTTCTAGATTCCAAAGCTTGCAACCTTTTAAACCATCCTTATACCCAATAAAGATGCACCTTTAAAATTTATTATCCAACTTGGTCATTTTCTCCTTTGGAACATGTAAATATGCATAACATACAAATATCCTCAGATGTGAAAGAGAGGGTTTCTTACTAGTCCATACCTCATGTGGAGTCTTATTCTACAACCCCAATGAAGGTGATATGCTAACCAGTTAATATGCAATCTCCACTACCTTTGCCCAGAATTCTTGTCCTAGCTGGATACCATTGAGCATGCTTCTTTCCTTCTCCATTAGAGTTCTGTTCCATTAGGGAAATTTTGAGGTCTAAAATGGGCCTCCTAAGGAAATAATAAAATAATAGCTAAACCAATAAAATAATATTTATGAATATGTAATTCACTTTTTGCACCACAATCCATGTAACCATAGTTAAATTCAATTCAAAAGTTGTACCAAAATAAATTAATAAAAAAATTGTATTGATGTGACTATTAATAAGAATGATCTTTTCAAGAAAGAATAATTATCATTGAACAACTAATGCATTTTTCCTTTGTACTTAAATAGCTTAAAATAAAATATAAATATAAATTTATAAATTCTTAATTATATTATATGCTACTAATTAAAATTTATATTATTTAAATTGTATAATAACATGTAATTAATATACAATATAAAATTAATATAATATAATGTAATAAATGTATAGGGATATGCATTGTTTCTTTCAAGAAATATGAAATGACAATAACATATTTTTATTCAAAAAATGTGAAATGATATTTATTATCAGTACTTTAATTTGACTTGAAAAGTACTTAGAGCACTACCATGGTCAACCATGACTTTTTATCCACCATTGAGAATGTGACAGGTAACTACTTTAACTCAAGCAATGCCACCTCAACCATTAGGGATGATTTCATCCCTAAAATGTGATTGGTTCTCATACAGTGAATTTTGATTGTACATTTTCCTTAGGAGGCCCATTTTAGACCTCAAAATTTCCCTAATGATTATTTCTGCAACTCCATTTTGCTGACATGTGTATGGATTAGTCTTTTGTCGTTTTATACCACACTTCTTACATAACTGTTCCAAATCCTTCTAGCAGAACTTTCCACCATTATCTATCCTCATCACCTTTATCTTCTTCTCTATCTAGTTTTCCACCAGAGCCTTAAATTTTTTAAATTTTTCAAAGACTTCAGATTTCTTCCTCAACAAATATATCCATGTATTCCTTTAGAAGTCATCTATGAATGAAAAATAGTACACACACTTACCCAGTGATGGAACCGACACAGTTCAAAACACATCACTGTGCACAAGCTCTCATATCTTGTTCGCCCTCTTAGCACCAGAAGGAAAACTCACTCGATTCTTCTTCCCATATACATAATTTTCACAGAAATCGAAATCCAGAGAGAAATTGGACATACCTTCTACCATAACTTTACCATGCAGTATCTGAAGACCCTTATCTCTAATATGTCCAAGCCTTTCATGCCATAGCGTGGTCTTTCTCGAGACACTGCTAGGATTTCCGCTCCACTTTCAGGAACCACATAATTTTTACAGCCATCAATAACAATTCTACCCAAAAGCTTGTATAAATTTCCAATCCAAACTCCCCACATTAATACCAGTTCTCCCCGAACCATCTTGCATTTATATTTCTTGAACACTTTTTTTACACCTGCATCATCCATCTTTCTTACATAAATTATATTTATTGCCAATGCAGGAATTTGCAGAACACCAGTAAGTGTTTTAATCCTTCTACCTTATAGCTTTATCTTGATTTTTTCATGTCCGAAGATTTTGGCCTTCCGATCATCCCCTAAGAATACATCACCACCATCATACTTCTCATACTCGCGGAACCACTCTCTATGGGGATTGAAGTGAAAGGATGCACCCAATTCAATCAACCATGCCTCATGATCTACATGTATGTTTGAAGAAGAAGCCAAATACACATCCCCACCTTTGCTGCTAATGGTTTTTTTGTTCGGGTCTGTAGTAGACCCTGTTTAGTGGGAGATCTGCGAGATTGGTTCTTGCAGTGAAAGAAGATGGAGAGCACTGGAAAGATAGAGATTGAGGAATTTAATGGTCATAGTTTTGAGTAGTGGAAGCTCAAGATGGAGGATATGTTGGCGGATAAAGATCAGTGGATCATGGTAGATCCAGGTACTAAACCAACAACAATGTTACATGAACACTGAAAGGAGTTGGATCAGAAGACAAAGGGAACAATATGGTTTTGTATCTCAGATTCGGTATTGTTGAATGTATCTGGGGAAGCTACGGAGAAGACTTTATGGGACAAGCTAGGGACTTTGTACCAATCTAAGTCTCCGGTGAATAAATTGTTCGCGCGGAAAAAGTTGTATAACCTGAGGATGAAGGATGAAGAGTTAGTGATCGAGCATATGAATGCCTTCAATACTGTGGTAAGTCAGCTATCATCTGCTTATATTAAAATCTCAGTTGAAGATAAGTGCATTAGTTTGTTGTGTTCTCTACCAGATTCGTGGGACAGTCTAGTTATTGCAATAGGTAGCAATACAACTACCTTTAATTTTGATGAAATTGTCTTAACCTTGCTATCAGCGGAAATGAGATGGAGAAATATGGAGGGCCAGAATGGAGATGCCTTATTTGTACGAGGAAGGTCCCAAAACATAAACAAAAATAAGTTTTCGAGTGGGAGATCTAAATCTAGGGAGAGATCTAAACCTCTAGGAAAATTTGTAAAGGTGCGCTGGAAATGTGGAAAGGAAGGGCACTAAAAAAAGGACTATAGATCTAAAGCTCCTGAGAAAGGAAATGGATCTTGTGATGCTCCTTCTGTAGAGACAAAAACCACCTCAGATGAAGGGAGTTGTATTTCCCTATTTCTCGATGGGGAAGTTTACCGAAGAATATAAATAATTACTGAGAGGAATAATAAAACATAACCAACAAAAAAAAACCCCAACTCCAGGGAAAATCCATCCAATGAAATTTCATTAACCATTGGCCAAAACCATGACCAATCCGGCCATGTGAGCCTTCACTGCTCACCTCGAGGCCCATCTTACAATGAAGTCTTCCCAACCTTTTATAGGCTCCATTACATGCAATACAATAAGCTAAAAACCACGGGTGCACAATACCATGTGCCCCAAAACTACCCGATTGCTTAACCTGGTCAACCCTGACACTAATCCCAAATGAATTTACCTAACAGGTTTTCATATTCCACGTGGTCTCTTAGACTCCAATGACTATTCATATTCCACACCATAACCCTTAGTAGATTAGGTGCCTAACAATAATAAATATTATTTTCTCAATATATGTATTCATCCTTTGTTTTATACTATTTATTTAAAAAATTAAATATATTATAATAAAATTTAAATTATTTAATATTTTAATTTATTTTAAATAAATATTATAGTTTATCTCATCTTATTAACATTTTTTAACAATGTAAAAAGCATTAAACGTCATAAAATACAATTTTGTATATAAAATTGTATGGGATACCTACTTTTAAAAAATAAAATAATTATAATTAAACTTATTTTAATTAATATTTAAAATATACTCTCAATTTTTTTTCAATGATACTCATGTATCATTTTCATAAGTTCGAGGCAGAAACAAATCAATAATAAATTCAATATGAACATAATGATTTGAATTTGAATTTGTAAAGATTATTCATAATATCAACCCCGTGATGTACCAACTGACGGTGATGCCTTTTTTATTTTGTCTATATAGCGGAACACTATTATCAATTTCACGTCAAATTTTATTATATATATTTTTAATTAGAGTAAAATTATAATTGTTGGATTAAATATACCACAAAAATTCAACTGTGGTTAAATGAGAAAAAAAATATATCAGAAATTTATGATTTAGTAAGAAATAAAATTTTACCAAAAATAATAAGTCTTACATAGTAACTAGTACTTCTTATTTAGTTTAAATAGAGCTAAATTAAAGTAAAAATAATGAATTCAAGTTAGTATTAAGTTATAGAATCCAGTGAGAATCTATTCCTAACATGCTATAATAATATTATCTTATTGTAGTGATTGAAAGTTAAAATGTTTTACATTTTAACTTATTCTAGAAAGTTTTACATTTTTTTCTTTGTAGATAGATATATTTTAAAGGGTTCAACAAATATCTCATTAAATTAATATTCTTATTAATAAAGAGAAATAATAAAGTCTAACAAAAAAAACTTATTAAATTGAGGAAAAAATTATTTATTTATTATTAAACTAATTAATTATGTCTTATAGGTAATGACTCATTTACATGAATAAGGTTGTTTAATTGAATTAGAGTTGGTCAAATGTTTTTTTTTTCCAAGGAAAAATCTTAATTTTATTAATGAAAACAAAATTACAATGTTGTAGATGCTTGCAAGAATTCCATCATGCCAGTAAAAGATATGTGATCGCAAATCCATACTAAATAAACATACTACAATAAAGTAGATAAAAAGGCTAAACTTTTCTCTATTTTTTCTTTTCTAGCTTCCTCCACTCTCCTTGAGATGGCATAGTTGCTATAATTGCTAATTGATTTTCTTATTCCATTCTTGTATTTTCCTTTTTTGAGTCCGAGATTTGTGAAACATGGTGGCATTTGGAGGCCCCCAAATCCTTTGCTACAAGAATCCTCTCCGGTTGCATTGTGGGGACAGAAAAACATGTCTCTGTTATGATTTCCTCTGCCTTTTCTACACTTTCATTTATATTATGTATATCCTCATTGCTAGCGGGATCCATTTCTTCTTCTTCCTCTTCGCCTTCCAGAAACTGTGGAGGAAATTTCCATCCTTTGGGTTACCTTCTTGGTTTCGTCTTTCTTCGTGGCTCTTTCTTTGCATTAGGGAACGTATTTTAGACATGTCATGTTTGTCTACAGATTCAACATCTCAACATCGTGTTCTCAAAATCGAGGAACTCGAGAGCTCTACTTTTCCTGTGTCAATTGTATGCGATCCGAAAAACCTTTGTTGAAGTCCACCTCCACACATATTCTGGCGTAGGTGTAGATTATTTCTTCCATTATTTACATATTTTTCTTAAAGTATCAAGCTATGATATTTCCAACAAAGGTCCACCTCCACACATATTTTGGCGTAGGTGTAGATTCTTTCTTCCATTATCTACGTATTTTTCTTAGTCTTTCGACCTATGAAATTGCTAATACCTTCTAAAACATTTTGATGCCATAAATGTAGGGGAAGATTGTGCAGCCTAACCCAAATAGGCATTACTGATACTATCATTGTGTTTTCATTAAATTATGGGAATCACGAGGTAATAAACATTCCCATGGTCCTGTTAAAGCCCCGAAAATCGGGTCTACAACAAGGGGGATACCCACTCGGTCCGGACCTTGGTTGGCAGTTCCTTTTCCGTTTGGTGTAGTGGGCCCAACTGGGGATAATGGGACCAGTTTCCCAATATATGTGTGTGTGTTGAGAATTGATATTTCCTTGCTAAAAGTTCCTAAGTGAAATGATTTTATTCTATTGTTAATCTAATAACATGCAATTGTATTCTAATTAAACAAAAACATCTAATTCTAAACTAACCTAGGATGTAGTCTTTCCGTTATGCGATCTAAAATGATTTCAAATAACAATTGGTAATAAAGATCATTCAACTATTATAAGAAAAGAATTCAATAAAGATAAACCACTTTGTATAAAAAGTTAGATGAAACAGTTGTGAAAAACATATCACATAATAAGCTACTCATATATTAAGCAAAAATAAATAGCTATCACTGTATAAAAGTGCCAAATGATAAATCAAGTATTCAAGCATTAATATATAAACAACTGGACATAAATATCACTTTAACATAGAGGCAGAAATAGTCAAGAGATAAAAGTACCATTTATAACTAGTTCTACTCATGAGCTTCAAGCAATAATGACTTATCTTTTCTTAATCCAACATCCACTAAGAGTACAAAAGTGCAACATCAATAGTAGATATTAAACACAGATATCAATAGATTATGTTCCATTCATTCATCAAAACCTCCTCGGAGGGTGCAAAAGTGCATGTTCTGAGGACAAGTTTTTGACAAATTTCAGGACCCTTCTCTAAATGCATGAGAATGGTTTAAATACTACTAACTACATCTAAAAATAATTTATTACAAAAATGTAGGATACGGTTTAAATGACCGTCCTATTTTTAGGCAAAAATTAAGAAAAACTAATACTAAATCTAAAATTAAAACTTAACAACTAACTACTTATGAATCTGTTCTTTGAAATTGCAAGTGTTTAGCATTGGTTTGAGAAGAGTTGGCTGGACGACTTCAGAAACTGTCGTGTGAAAATGGACTCAGCAAGAGCTGGCGCCATCTTCTTGGCAGAATTGATGATACACTTGAGAGTCATGCACTAGCTGTGTGGTTTCACCAAACAGGCCCAGTAAGAATCCCAATTTAACTTTGTTAATTTTTTAATAAATTCTGCCTTTTCTTGAGCCTTATGTCTCCAGTCTGTCTGCAGTTGCTGTGCTTTCGGAAGGTACCCTGGAGTAGTTTCAGAGATTGGATTTTCCTTGTGCAAATTTTCATTTATACGATCAATAATATTGCTTGCTACTGTGACTGCTTCTTCCGTTGCTTGCTCTGCTTTCCTGATTTGTGCATCCTATTTATTGAAGAGCATTACTTTGTGATTGTCACTGATTATAGGTGCACCTGCTCTTTTCCCTTCCTCTGTTTCTTGCCAATCTAAATAGTCAGTAACTCTTTTATTAATTGAATCATAATCATGTCGTAAGTCTACGACATGATTAGTGATTTTCTCACTTTCTTCACAATAAGAGTTCCACTGTGATATTCTTTGGCATAATATTTCCTGTTGCTGCAGTAGCTGATCATTTAAGGAAATAGACTCTGTGATAAATTTCGTAAGCTTGGGATCATCTTTTTGCATCTCTTGCATAACTTGTAGTTGTTTTTCTTTTTCAGCCAAACTATTCTGATATCGTATCTACATTTGTTGGAAGTCCTACTGTAATTTTTCAAGTTGTCTCTGAGCTTCATTTTTGGCATTGGCTTGTTGCAGTTGTTGTTGAAGAACCTGTACTTGATCTTCTTTTTCATTCAATAATTTATGTACCTCAGATGCTTTATCAATGGCTGTAGAGGCATATCCTCCTGTGATATAAGATAATTTAGTGATATTTTCAGCTGGATCAGTGATAGGATCTTGCCATAGGACATCTAATTGTTCTGCATCATGAGAGAGCACATTTTCCAATTTTCTTTTCTTCCTTTGTCTTCTTACCACTGCCTTGTGCTGTGGACTATAGAATACATCAAGAGGAGGAATTTCCTCTATTTTGAGCATAAGTTCAAACCATGCGGTAATGGGAATATGTTCCATTTCTGAGACATTGGCAGTTATTCCTGTCACTATATTTTTTGTTTTCTGTACATTACTCACTGGTGTCTATGTGTTCTATCCTTCAATATTAATCAAATAATTGAATTTCTTCCATTCCTTATCTAACTCAGTTCTGAATGGGAGGGGGAATATTTAACTGTGGAGATGTTGAAACTTGTTGTTGGGAAAGCTCCTTTGACTGGGCAGTATCCCTTACTGACCCTTCACTTTTATCATGGTCATTGTCAGATATCTTAGAGTGTTCAGAGGTTTCTTTCCCGGACTTAGACTTAGACCTGTCTGTACCTGAACTTCCACTGAGACTAATACTGGGAGTTGGTTCCCTTATAGGTTCCAAGCGTAATTTATCCAAAGGGATAATAGTTAACCTCCTTTCCCTGTATATCTTGAATTCTTGAAATTCTGCTGGAGGAAACCGTATTTGGGCTGAATGTAGAACTTCTTTAAGTGTGCTTTTTTCTTGGAACATGTTATCAAAAATATCATCTTCTTTATAAAACACTCTTATCTTGATTGCAGTAGTGAAATTTTTAACAATATCATAGGGATCGAATGGACTTCTTGGAAAATTGAATAAATGTAAACATGTAATGTTGTTTACTTCTTTGAATGTATGACCAACATCAAATAATGAAAAGGCCCCACAGGCCACAAGAAATTGTGGCTAGATAGCCTTCTTTTTGTCCTTTAAATCTTTAGTCGAACCTCCTCCGCAAGTTTGATAAGCAATTTCTTGTGCCATGAGTTTGTCAGGAACATACAAAGATAAAACATGAGGGGAAGAAAAACTTACAAATACCCTAACATATGTAAAAAATTCTTCTCCAAACCATCTTGCAACAGGAAGTATGTCTACCTCTGCTTCAGGAGAAAACCTTGGAGCATCTTTATCATATAACATTCTGTACAGGGGCAACATGATTCCATGGAAAATTTTGTAAAAATAGGGAATGAACTCTGAATCCCACAACTCTTTGTGATAACATGAATGGGTAGGGGATCTTGAGTTGTCCATTTCCAACCCATTAAAGGAAACTTAGAAACATAACAGATTGAATCCATTACATAAGCAGATAAGTAAAAAGGGGGATAAACTCTCTGAGAAACAGCTCTTTTGGACCGATAATTCAAAATAGCTATGGCTAAGTTGTCAGATAATATCTTAACCCAATCCACAATAGTAGCATTAACAACAGCATTCAATAATGGTAGCCATTCAGATGAAAACTTATTAATGTTTGGCTTTCCAAAAAGCCTACAGAGCATAGCAGCAGCAAGGCAATACGGAGAAGTGAGAGAACCAGTACTATACATACCGTGTTTATCCTTTTTTAGTGGTTCGTCTCTCCTTGACTAGTCCTTAGTGTATTCTGCCAGGTTTTCATTTTCTTAGGAAAACTTCTCCATGAACTATTTTTTATATGTCACCTGTGGCTTCGGAAAATGATACATGAGTCTCAAATCTTGTGGAGTGAATGAACCAATGAGTTCTTGACTCAGAGTCTTAAACTGAATGTCTGTAATATCCATGCTGTCCAATACCCATTTTACCATATCCGTGTCTGGAAGAATTTTAGGCCTCGCTGCTATTCGGTGTAAGAATGAACAAGATAGCTCTAAAATGGATGCATCAGAAAGCCCATGTGAGCCTACAGTAGCTGTAACCTCCATTACTCTGGGGTTATCTTCCTCAAGTAGATTATACATGCCCTTCGAATTAGTAATACCAGCGTCTTTGTTACAAGCGGTGTCTGTATACAAGGGCGTCATTTCTTTGTCTTCAGAAATTGAAGCTTTGTCTTTCTTTCCCATAATATCAGGAATATTGGTTTGTATAGTTCTTTGTTCTTCGTTCCTACAGTTTACAAATGAAGTGAGAATAATGATAGGAAAAAGGTGACGGGAAAGTTTTAAATGTCGAAAACATATAAAATATACCATCTTACGTGAAACAGCTCTTTGATCACAACAAATCAAATTTCATTAATGATTGACAACCAACTCATTGATTAACATTAAAGCGCATAATAGGGTCTCGATTTACGGAGAAATATTTTTCGTACAATGAGCCTTAAGGACCTACGATAAGACGATCTGCGATTTGCATCACAATATCGCAGATCGCAATATCACAGATCACAACATCGCAATATCGCAACATCATTTTATCGCAACATCGCAATACCGCAACATCGTTTTATCGCAACATCACAATATCGCAATATCGCTGGAGCAGAACATGTGAAAATCATCCGTTAACATATTTTTTTACGACATGCGATTTGCGATATGTGCCATCACATATCGGTGATTTTGAGGTTTTTAGCGTAAGTGATATTTGAGACATGCGATGCGATGCATATTTTTCATGCACAGTTTCGCATTGCGATATCGCAATTTTAGAATTCTGCTTGTAAAGAGATATCCATTAATTTTTTGCGATGCAATATTCCTTTAAGGAATGATTTTATTATATCTTATCATAAAACTTAATATTTTTAGACTTTTCAAGAGGTATTTTCCTAAGTTTATGATATTAAGTTTTATTGAACAAAGAATACAAGCACTAATTGATTTTTAGATTTTTTTACTAAGGACCCCCACTTATTTAGTATTATCACTAATACTAAATAAGAAGGGGGGTTATTGCTGGCCACAACAGGTCCTTGTAGAATATAGTCGCATTCCTTTGATGATGAAAACTTACCTATGAAAAAACTTTTGGAGCAGAAGTGGATCTCATAGTTTCTAGTCCAATTTAAGAATATCCAATGGAATATATCCATTGGTTTTTGCCAGAAACTATTAAATCTACAGATAATCGCTTGGGCTTCATATGATGTACATAGATAAAAAATTTTTGATAGATATATTGTTAATTATGGTACTTTATTCAATTGCTCTACAATATAGGGGCTAGGGGTATTGTGTGTTTTATCTATAGTAATTGATGCTCGCAATTTTCCTTTAAGGATATCTTTGAAGGAGAGTCCTCCATCGAGATGTCAATGATTCGGTTATGTTCCATTTGGGGGACTAGATACAACCACTCCCACTACTCCCTTTGTTTTGCTGGATCCAAAATATCCTCCTCATGATATCAGATTTATTATTATGGTGGATGAAGGATAAATTTTGTAATGTTGTATTCTCAGTTCATATTGCATTGAGTTTCCTCCACAAATCAGATTCTGTCAGTACACCGGAAAAACCAAATTATGCAGAATATGTTGCTTCAATTGTTTTACCCTATTACATTCCTCAATCTAAAGGAGAGAAGATTTTCCATTTGGGGGTTTTATGAAGACTTGGAAAATATCTTCTCTTCTAGATCCATATTCCTGTGTGAATCATTGTTCAAATCTACGTTGTGGGATGGAGCTGGAATTTGATGAGGAAGTTTGACCAAGAAAGAAAACTTCAAGTGTGAAACCAAACACTCGATAAGCCTTTGTTGGGTTGTAAAAGTGTGTATATCCATTGAAATAAGGATAAATCTTCTCATATATGTTCTCGATACATCGCTTAGAGCCTTCAAGAAGTAAAAAACAATGGATTGTGCTGGATCGACCGAGGATCATCTACATCTCCCTCTCCTGACTAGATCGATCAATTTACCACCTCTCGTATCGGCTGTACAATTTTATGTGGCGTCTAGATCAAATCCAATTTTGATCTGTACTTGCGTGTCATATGGCTTGCGATCAAACTTGACGCAAGGGAATGCATTTTTTGGGTGGAAATATTCTACAAAGCCCTAGCCGCCTTATCCAAATCCCCTTTTCGTCACAACTCTGTTGAGAAAACGCATACACTTTTGTTCTCATATTGAGGAGTTTCTTCTCAATCCGATCTAACCCATAACCTATGAACAAACAAAAATTCATGGCTCTGGCCACTCGTGATCTTCTGTGTTGATTAAATGAGGACTATCAGTTGTTTGCAAGGATGATTCCACATGACCGTGCCTATTCCTGCCGTCTTTATGACTAGATTCAGACTGAGACGATAGGAGAGGGTACCAAGAGGATTCGTTTCGAGTTTGACCATCGCGGCGTTCCATTCGACTTCAAAAATCCTTATTAAAGCCATTCCTTATCTTAATTCAATATTTAATATAAGGAAGGTTCACTTGAGTTGGTCAAAATGTTTATTCTTGCTTCATCTTCTTTACTATTTAAGTTGGTTGAAATACTATTATTTTCTTTATCATTTAGTTTGAATATTAATTTTTTTTTTCTATTATTAGATATAAAAAATTATAATTGAATTTTTCCAAAAATTATAATTGAATCTTTCCAAAAATAGAATAAAATAAAAAATAACTTTCCAAAAAAATATCATTAAATTAAAATTATCATTAATGTTAAATAATAATGTGCCACAAAATCTTATTAAATTGGAAGAGAAAATATTTATTATTAATTTTTATTTTTTTTTTAAATTCGAATGCTATATTATATTCGAAAAAAGAGAAAGCAGATGTCCCAATTACATTATGATGGCGATGAGGACAACCAATGAGTGGTATGAAAACAAAATACCCAGCCCCAAAGTGTCAACTATTGATACTATAGTGCATTACTGAATCAAGGTAAATTCTAACAAACTGCATAACCATAAGTGAAAATTTAAAAGACATAAGAAAAAAAGAGGGGAGCAATGAGGATTAGGCAATGCTAATTGGCCGGCCAAAGGAAGCATCAGTGCTATCTTGATTTTCATCTAGATTGGCGTTTTTGACATTGTTTGAGCTAGAACTAGGTGCAAAGTGCTTTTCTAGCATATATTTCTACATTTGGAGGGATTTTTCCACATGTGCACATTGATTTGAGGCAGCTAGAAGCTGTTGCTAGCAGGACTGAGCCTGTCGCTGGAGGAAGGCATCCACTCGGTGTTTTTCTTCCATGATCCTCAACTTCCCACGAATCAGAGCCATTTCTTCTTGAAGGATCATGGCTCCAATGGTTTGAGCATAGAGACGCGTTGCAGACATTTGAGTTGAAGGTATAACCTGATTGGGGGCAAAGAGGAGGCCAAGATTGGAGGCAGAAATCACTGACATTGATACACAATGCAGGCATTTAAAAAATCTGAACGAACGAACTAGATCAGGATTGCCACGAGGATTGTCAAAGTGCCTAGAAAATTGTGAGACAAAGAATACAAGAGAGAAGGCAGTCAGCCACCGAGAAGAGAAGGAATCGATAGTGCGAGCTTGATACATTGTCAAAGGCAGAGGGGGGAAATCACAGAGGCAGAATGAATGAGATAAAGAGAGTGGAAAGGTCGAATAAATAAGGAAGGCGAGTAGAGTTGGGAAGAGGAAGGTGTCAAGGTGAGCTTCATGAGAAGATAAGGTCATGGGCACGGTGATACTAAAGGTATGGGGTAATCTTAAAAATGCTGACACAATCTTTCAGGGTGTCATACTATCTATAAAAAAGACAAAGAGGGATTTCATGGAAAAGAGGAAAAAGAAATGCCAGCTTGACAGAATAATTCACTGGCTCGTCTAGTGCAGGATTTGTTAGAAGGAGAGATCTTTCATATGATATAAGGAGATATCTTTCATATCTTTGCTCAGGATACAACATCTGTTGATGAGCCTGTAGAGAGCGATGTTGGGTGATTTCTTTCTATTTTTCATCATGCTAATGATAATGGCGGAGTCATTGAATATCATATAATTTTGCATATTTAGGCACTTGATCATTTGAATACCTTTAAACAGAGCGTAGCCCTCTTCTATATTGTTAGAGAGAGAGCCAAAACCCAATTCAAAGGAGGTCAAAACGTAGCCATGATCATTTCTAATGAGACCTCATGCCCATGCAATGCCTGGGTTGGCTTTTGATGCTCCATCAAAGAATAGTGCGGGTTTTCTACAACCATCCAACCAATCTATGAACTCCTTTTCCTTGATTCTTACCTTCCATTGCTCCTTTTTGGGACTTTGTATGATAGGAGTTTTGATGTAGCTTGTTGGAAATGTTGTCATTGATGGCAAAGGAGATGGAAAAGGAGAAGACAAGTAGCAGAGGCAACAAAGAAAGCAGCAAAGATAGAAAACAAGATGAGAGGTAGCAAGGCAGCAAGGGAGATAAGGAACAGAGGCAGCGGACAAAGCATAGACAGTGAATAGCAGCAGAGGCAGCAAAAGAAAGGCAACAGTAATAGCAAAAAGGAGGCTTAAGATGCGATGCGATGCAAAAAAGAGTTCACTTAAGCAATGTATTATCCTTGAAACATTTACAAAGGAATTAAAACAATTCCGAAGGTTCAGATTAAACTATCAAAGGAAGTAAGGTGGGACCCGACTATGAATAGGAACTATGGTTTCGAAGGGAGAAAATCAGTTGTATCATGCGGTCACGAGGGTAGTAAGTGGAATTTCCTTTTTGAACACAATATTGTTCTTCATTCGACACATGGCAATAAGTGGTATTTGAATACCATTTATATCACATAAATTTGGAGGATTAACCTACAAAGAATGAAAAAACACGATATCCATGTTATCCACCTGATCTTCCACTGTCAAGATCTAACGGTGTTCGTTGCAGACGATGGATGAAGGTTAAGGAGGTAGGTACTGTGGGGACGAGCACTTTTATATGAAGTTTGAAGCTGTTTTACCATGTTAATGTTTGGGTTTTAACCAAACTCTGAATTAACAAATGGATGAAGATGAATTATGGTTGTGGTGGTCCCAACTTTCTTAGATGCTAGTACTAAGGTTTAACTTTAGTGTCAAGGGCCTTATATAATATATGAACCCTTGGCTGGAGGAAGTGATATATTGATGTATTATGCTTATAGAAAGGCCATGGTAAACCTATAATGGTGGTTGAGTTTCAAATATGAATTTTGGTAATCGGATTAATATATGTTGTGGATTAACGGGACGTGAGCCAAGCCTTAGACATTGCATTATATTATTATAACTGAGGCGAGTTAAATTAAAACTGGAGCACAAGGCTAGGCGTGAAACATATGCATTGACATGGGTTTTAATAAGCCACGAGCTATTAATGTTTACAAAATTTGATTAGGGAATACATATATATGGCGGTATAGATATATATATATATATATATATATATATATATATATATATATATATATATATATGTTATTTTTTATATGATTTGAATGAATTTGTGGGCCCAAAATTCACTGCTACTATATCCATGAGTACGATGGTTTAACCAAAGTATTGAAGATCGATGGCAGAGATAGTATCGTAAATAGAAGACCAATGGTGGAGATCTAATCGCATTGGCAGAATGAATGAACAACGAAATGACAAATTAAAAGATGCGATTGTGATGGTACGATTTAATCGCAACCGTCCAATCCCAATCAGCGTCAACCGTTGGATTCATAGTGAGTGATCGCATCAGAGATTTCTAATCGCATCGACACAGCGGAAGTGCAAGTGAATAAGGTGTTGAATGTTGCGATTGTGATGGTGCGATCCAATCGCAACCATTGGATTCTAGAAGATAGAAACTGTTGGATCATAAAAGAAGTCGGGGTGGGGTCTACAGTGACACATCGAATCGACAGAGATTCAAACACAAAAATATAAGATTTTCCTTTGTAAAAGCACTTCGACAGATAAAAGAAAATTGTAACATAGAACATTGAAATGCCGAAACATTTCCTGGTGGAACCCTTGCTAATCGCATCGATGGAAATAAAATTACCAAGCAACAAGAGTACTTCTGAGAGTTGCGATTGCGATTGAGGTGGAGTATATTTGTAGTGTGGGCCCGCATGTAAAAAGAAGAGTTTAATACATGTTTATTCCGAGAATTTTAACCAAACCTGAAGGATAAATAAAAGGTAAAGCGGCAAGTATATATATATGAAACAATATATATATATATATATATATATATATATATATATATATATATCTGTGAACAGTGAACCATCGCATCGGAGTAAAACAAAATAGTGGAACATGTCATTGAAAGTTGCAATTGTGATCAATCGCAATCAGAAGTCATCAGAGGAGGTTTATCACATCGGAAAAGAGAACGAGTTCAACAAGTGGGCCCAGTAGGCTATTCTCTTTGTTAAAAATGTCTATGGTTATATGTCGAGAGTTATTTGGTTTTAATAGAAGAAGCAGTGTACATACATTGACTATTTGTGAACCATATGAAGAACTTATACAATGTGAAAAACTATGATTTTTGATAAAGCGGCCAGAATGGAAAAAAAAATTGGGAAATTCATTTTACATACATGAAAATAGAGGTACATAGAATAGTTACAGTGACAATATCAGAAAAGACAAAAGCACAAAAATCCAAGGGCGGAAAAGAGCTGAGTGAATTTTTTTTAGTGTAACTGAAAATGTAAATGTTCTAATTGGTTTTATATTTTTTTTGATGCATTGGAAAGTCTCCAGAGGCAAAGAAATATCCCACTAAAATGTTGAAATGTATGCGTTTGAAATTTTTTTCTGAATAGGCTAGATAGAGAAATGAGAAGGTAGAAGTCAAAGAGTCAAGGGTATTCACTTTGAATTCCCCATGGAATACAAACAGTCATGAGGCAAACTTTATAAATGATATCACATTGATATGCATAGAGAGGTTAGAGAATGAAGAATTGAGGCAGAGAAGATAAGAAGAAGTAGGAGCAAAAAGAGATGCTGTGAAAATTCAGAGATGATATAAGACAGATAAGAAAGCTGGAGGACAGCAGTGAAGAAGGTACAGAATAGATCTGATATCCTAGGTAAATCAGCAAGTGTTTTTCTTTTGAAAAAGTGAGGAAGTTGGAGCTTCCCTACCAATCTAGCTTGATAGATGTCAGTTGTAGCTGACTGAGGTTGGACTCTCTTGTAGGTTTGTGCCTACGGAAAATTGATGGGAGTTGGAGCTTCTTTGCAAGTTGTAGCTTGCAGAATTGAGGTAAGAGTTTCCTGTGAGCTGGAGCCTACAAAAAATCAGTGGTGAGAGGGAGTTGGAGCTTGTCTTTGCATCACAACAATAATAAGATGTGTTTTTCTCCCTTTATGGGTTTCCACTTATATCTGGTGTCTCTGTGCATGATGTTTATGTGTTGATATGGTTCATCTAATCTTCTCAATATTTTCTTCTCTCATATTAATTCTGTTGATACATTATCTTAATACTTACAACTCACATTCTAAGATTATTCACATATCAAGTTGAACATGAAATGATGGTGTAAATAAGTTTTAATGAAAATTTGTAAAAAGTCCATGAATGTGCTAAACTGATTCACCCCCCCCCCCCCCTTCTCAGTTTAATTAGGGGTTCAACAATTGGTATCAGAGCAGGTTACTTTTGTATCAGTTTAACAACTAAAAGGAGATCCTAGGTCTCTAGGATGGCTAGCCAAGAAGAATGCTCAACCAATAAAACCCCTTTTTTCACTAGTGCAAATTATGCCTTCTGGAAAATCAGAATGAGAACATACATAATGTCTCTAGGAATAGAAGTTTGGGCTGCTGTTGAATTTAGATATGCCCCAAAGTCAACTGACTCAGAGAAAGAAGCAAAAAAATATTTTGTATCTAATGCAAAGGCCATGAATGCAATCTTAAATGGACTGTTTGAGGCAGAATTTATCAAAGTAATGCACAACAAGAATGCCAAAGAAATGTGGGATACTCTAGAAAACATCCATGAGGGAAACAAAAAGGTGAAGACAGCCAATCTTCAAGTATATAGAGCTCAGTTTGGAAATTTAAAAATGAATGATGATGAAGACATTGCCAGCTTCTTCTTAAGGGTAGTAGAAATTGTTAATAATATGAAAGATCTAGGAGAAACCATATAGGAATGTGTAATTGTTCAAAATATTCTAAGATCCTTATCATCTAGCTTTAACCCAAAGGTTTCTGCCATAGAAGAAACAACTGATTGGGAAACTTTGACCATGAGCCAACTACTTGGAAACCTAATAGCCTATGATATGAGACTACCATAGAGGAAGTCAAATGTAAGGGAGGCAGCCTTTATGACATAGAAGAAGAAAGAATAAAAGGAAGAGATATCCTCTTGCTCTGATGAGGAAGAGGCCAAATTTGTCATGAAATTGGATAGAGGCTCAGGTAAATATAAAGGTAAACTTCCATTTAAATGATTTAACTATGGAAGAGTTGGACACCATTCTGCTAAGTGTCCTCATAAGAAAACAAAGAATCAACCTTAAGAATCAGAGAAAACCATATCAAAGAACTGGCAGAAAGGGAAGGGATTCAATAGAAAGTCTTTCTATGCTCAACAAGACAACAGTGCATCTGAAGACTCAGATGAACCCTCAAGTGAATAAGGAACCTCTAAATTTATATTGATGGCTATAGAAGATCTTGAAGGATTCCTTCTAGAAGATGAGGAAGAAGGTGAATTTGATCTTGAGGGGGAGCTAAGAAGTGCTCTGGAGGAAATTGACAGACTCAAACTGAAGTGAAGAAAACAGAAAGACATTCTCCTCAAATATGTAAGAGAAGAACAAAATTTAGAAGTCCTCGTTCAGTTGAAAGTAGAGCTTGAAGAAGCCAAGAAGGTAGAAGACATTTTACTTAAGAAAATTAAGGATAAAATTCAGGAACAAGAGAAATTGGAAGAAGTAGTATGCTTGAGGAATAAATTAGAAAATGCCCAAAGGAAAGTGTCAATAATACTTCTCAAATGACAAGCTCTGATAAGTTGAATGAAATTCTAGCTGCTCAAAGATCTCCTCTGATAAAAACTGGGATAAGCTATGAAGGAGAATCAAGCAAAGGCAAAGGAAAGGAAAACAAAAATATCATTTTTGTAAAAGTAGATAAGGATAATAAAGCAACTTAGAAGATTCCTACAGAAGAAGAAACCTGCAATGAAGTAGACAGAAACCAGAAGGAACCTCAAATGACAAAGAATGAAATAGATAAACAGTCGACTGAAAAAGGCTCATATACTCCTGAATATGTCAAATTTGGAAGTCATCAAAGGGGATTCTTCCCCCCATGAAAAATGCCACCTGTTATGCCTGCCACAAACTGGGAAATATTGTTGCATACTGTGATACAAGGAGAAATAATTCAAACCAGCAAAGGATGAAAACAGTGAAAATATTACCTGAAGAAAACAAATGGAGAAGAAAACCCTTCATCAGGTATGCAAATTGTTTTTATGGATACTGTTTTTACTGTAAAGAATTTGGCCATAAAATCATAGAATGCAAAAAATATGGACAAAGACTAATGGTCAAAACCTCAAGGAGGTTTATGGATCATGGAGAGTTTACTCGTACTCATAGTTTTGCTAAAGATATGATCAAATGTTGTGTATGCAATAAAAGTGGACATATGTCTTCCAAATTTCCTCTCATAGAATGTGGTCCATCATCTCAGAAAAGGTACCAAACAAAAGGATGCTTGCAGTGGAAAAAGAAGGTAAATAAATGTGACCTGGCTCTAATAGCTCAAGATCTGAAAAGCCAACGGTATTTAGACAGTGGATGCTCAAAGCACATGACTGGAGATAGAAGCAAGTTTATAACCTTTGATGATAAGAAATTTGGGAATGTTACTTTTGGCAATGATAAAGCAGGGAAAATCAAAGGAAAAGGATTAGTCAGTATGGATAATGGCAGAGGAAAGACCCAAGATGTACTATTTGTGGATGGGATGAAAGAAAATCTGCTGAGTGTCAGTGAAATGTGTGATAAAGGCTGTGAAGTTATTTTTAGAGCAAAATACTGTGAAGTCAGATCAAGCACCATAGGAAAGACCCTGATCAAAGGCATTCGAACTGAAAGTAATGTCTACATAGTGAAAGAAGATAATGAAGCATGCCACCTTAGCAAACTTGAGGAGTCATGGTTATGGCATAGAATATTGGGACACCTAAACTTCGACCATATCATAAGTCTAAGCAAGAATAATGCATTTAGAGATATGCCAGTCAGAAATAAGCCTTCTAATACCATATGTAAATCTTGTCAACTAGGTAAGAAGACCCACACATCCTTCAAGACCAAAGAGAAACTATCTACAATCAGACCTCTTCAGCTTGTTCACATGGACCTGTGTGGACCATCAACAACTAAAACACCAAGGGGAAAATCCTATTTCATGCTGATAATAGATGATTTTTCCAGAATAACATGGGTTGCATCTCTCAAATACAAATCGGAAGCACTTGAGAAATTCAAGATATTCAAGGCATTGGCAGAAAATCAAACAGGATGCAAGCTAAAGTACATCAGATCAAACAAAGGAGGGGAATTCATAGACTATGATTTTGCAGACCTATGCAATGAGCATGGGATAAAACAATAGTTTACAATTGCAGGTACCCCTTAATAGAATGGAGTGGCAGAAAGAAAAAATAGGTCTGTACAATAGATTGCCAGAGCCTTGATGCAAGAAAGTAATATTCCCCAAACCTTCGTGGAAGAAGCAGTACACACAGTTGTGCATATTCTTAACAAAGCTCATTTAAGACCAAATAGTGAAAATATGCCTTACGAACTATGGCATGGTAAACCAGCATCAATCAAGCATTTTCGAGTCTTTGGAAGCAAGTGTTTCATAAAAAATAATGATGAAAATCTGGGAAAGCTTGATGCAAGAACAAATCAAGGAATATTTATAGGATATGCATCCAAGAGTAAGGGTTACATGTGCTACAAAAAAACTCTTCTCAAAATTGTGGAAAGCATTGATATAAGATTTGATGAACAACTACAAAACAAGACAAGAAGTACAGGTTGCAGCAATCCTCCAGAAAATAATGAAGAAGAGAACCAAGATGATGATGAAATAAGCAAGACAACACAAGATACTGAAATAAACTCAAAAGGCCCCTCAAGATACACTCAAAAGAACCATCTAGAATATCAAATCATTGGGGACAAGAGTGTAGGAGTCTAGACAAGAAGACAACTAGCTGAACAGACAGAAGAGGTATACCTAGCTATGTTATCACAAATAGAGCCAAAGAAGTTTGAAGAAGCCAGCAAGGACAACTATTGGGTGAATGCTATGAATGAAGAATTGGACCAAATTGAGAAGAACAATACTTGGGAATTAGTTCCAAGACACACTGATAAAAATGTCATAGGCTCAAAATTAGTATTCAAGAATAAGATGAATGAACAAGGATAGGTAATCATAAATAAATCCAGATTTGTATGCAAGGGATATTCACAAATTGAAGGTCTTGATTATGATGAAATTTTTTCCCCTGTAGCCATAATGGAAGCTATCAGAATGTTTTTGGCCTTTTCATGCTACCATGACTTCAAGGTATATCAAATGGATGTGAAATCTACCTTTCTGAATGGAGACCGAGAAGAAGAAGTATACATGGAACAACCTGAAGGATTCTCATTAACAGATAAACAAGACTATGTGTGCAGATTAAAGAAAGCCCTATATGCGCTGAAACAAGCTCCTTGTGCATGGTATTCAAGGCTGGACAAGTACTTTCAAAAACAAGGCTTTAAGAGAGGAGGAGTAGACAACAATTTATACATAAAGGCCAGGGAAAATGAACTCCTGATTGTAGTAGTGTATGTAGATGACATCATGTTTGGAAACAACAAAGGTGAGTTAGCAAAAGGATTTTCTGAAGAGATGAAATCAGAGTTTGAGATGTCTATGATTGGAGAGCTCACCTGCTACTTAGGACATCAAATTCAGAAAAATAACACAAGAACATCAATCTCACAAGAAAAATACTTAAGAGAAATGTTGAAAAGGTTCAAAATGGAATATTTCAAACCTGTGTCAACTCCCATGATCACTGAATGCAAGCTATGTGCTGATGACGGATCTGAAGATATAGATCAAAGACTTTACAGATCCATGATAGGAAGTTTGTTATACCTAATAGCTTCTAGACCAGACATTTTGTTGTCAGTAGGACTTGTGGCAATATATCAAGTAGCACCTAAAAAAAATCACTTACTAGCAGTCAAAAGAATATTCAGATATCTACAAGGAACTGCACATTTGGGTTATGGTGTCCAAAAGGCAAGAGCTTTATATAGATGCAGATTTGGCCAGCTGTGTGGATGACAGGAAAATCACAAGTGGAGGAGCATTATATTTGGGAAAAATTCTGGTAGCATGGCTAAGCAAGAAGAAAACTTCCATCTCTCTATCTACGGCAGAAGCAGAATACATAGCAACAGTAGCATGTTACACACAAGTCATGTGGATGAAACAAACCATCCAAGACATGAAGGTAAGGATTGATGAACCTATTTCTATCAAATGTGACAACACAAGTGCAATAAGTATATCAAAAAATCTTGTACTTCATTCAAAAACAAAGCACATCCCAATCAAGTACCATTTCCTCAAAGAACAAGTAGCACAGAAAATGGTGAAGCTGGAATATGTACCAATAAGGAAACAAGCAGCAGACATATTCACAAAACCTCTTGCTAAAGAACCATTCTAATATCTAAGAGACAAACTAGGGTTAGTGTCTACAGAGGCTACTCTGTGACATGGAAAGAAAGCATCATTCCAGGGGGAGAACATAAAAGAAAACATAATTCCATATGGAGATCAGTCAACAAGGAGTGCCACAAAAGAGCTAGAGCAGTGCATGGTACAGGTCCTCAAGATCATAGTTTTGTGGACAACAGTTGAAAACCACATTAGGAAATGGGCAACCATTTACCATTGATGTCAAAGGGGGAGGAAAAGCAAACAATAGAAGATAGGCAGAGGAAGACTTAAAGGAAGCATTAGAATATTGGTGGACGTGTTTCCATCAATGCCAAAGGGGGAGACTGTTGGAAATTTTGTCATTGATGGCAAAGGAGATGGAAAATGAGAAGACAAGTAACATAGGCAGAAAAGAAAGCAGCAGAGATAGCAAACAAGCAGAGAGGTAGCAAGGTAGCAAGGCAGATAAGGAACAGAGGTAGCGGACAAAGAAGAGACAGTGAATAGCAACAGAGACATCAAAAGAAAGGCAACAGTAATAGCAAAAAGGAGGCTTAAGATGTGATGCGATAGGCTTAAGATGCGATGTGATAGGCTTGCGATGTGATGCACAAAAGATTTCACTTAAGCAATGTATTATCTTCGAAACATTTACAAAGGAATTAATACAATTTTGAAGGTTCAGATTAAACTAACAGAGGAAGTATGGTGGGACCCGACTATGAACAGGAACCGTGGTTTCCAAGGGAGAAAACTGGTTGTATCATGTGGTCATGAGGGTAGTAATCGGAATTACCTTTTTGATCGTGATATTGGTCTTCACTCGACGCGTGGAAATCAGTGGTATTTGAATACCATTTATATCGCGTAAATTTGGAGGATTAACCCATGGAGAATGAAAAAATGTGATATGCACATTATCCACCTGATCTTCCACTGTCAAGATCTAATGGTGTTCGTTGCATGCGATAGAAGAAGGTTAAGGAGGTAGGTGTTGTGGGCCCGAGTTCTTTTATATGAATTTCGGGGTTGTTTTACCATGTTAATGTTTAGGTTTTAACCAAACTCTGAAGTAACATATGGATGAAGATGAATTATGGTTGTGGTGGTCCTGACATTCTTAGATGCTAGTACTAAGGTTTAACTTTAGTGTCGAGGGCCTTATATAATATATCAACCCTTGGCTGGAGGAAGTGATATATCGATGTATTATGCTTACAGAAAGGCTGTGGTAAACCTATAACGGTGGTCGAATTTCAAATATGAAGTTTGGTAATTGAATTAATATATGTTTCAGATTAACGAGAGGTAAGCCAAGCCTTAGAAATTGCATTATATTATTATAACCAAGGCGATTTAAATTAAAACTAGAGCACAAGGCTAGGTGCAAAACATATGCATTGACATGGGTTTTAATATAAGCCATGGGCTATTAATTTTTACAACATTTGATTAGGGAATACATATATATATATATATGGCGGTATTTATATATATGTTATGTTTTATATGATTTGAATGAAGTTGTGGGCCCAAAAGTCACTGCTGCTATATGCATGAGTGCGATGGTTTAAACAAAGTATTGAACATCGATGGCATAGATAGTATCGGAAATAGAAGACCAACGGTGGAGATCTAATCGCATCGGCGGAATGAATGAACAACGAAATGACAAATTGAAAGCTGCAATTGCGAAGGTGTGATTTAATCACAACCGTCCAATCCCAATCAATGGCAACCGTTGGATTCAAAGTGAGTGATCGCATCAGAGATTTCTAATCGCGTCGGCACAGCGAAAGTTCAAGTGAATAAGGTGTTGAATGTTGTGATTGCGATGGTGCAATCTAATCACAACCGTTGGATCCCGGAAGATAGAAACTGTTGGATCATAAAAGAAGTTGGAGTGGGGTCTACAGTGACATGTCACATCAGCAAAGATTCGAAGACAAAAATATATGAGTTTCCTTTGTAAAATTGCTTCGACGGATAAAAGAAAATTGTAACATAGAACATTGAAATGCCGAAACATGGCTTGGTGGGACCTTTGCTAATCGCATCAGCGGAAATAAAATGACCAAGGCACAAGAGTACCTTTGAGAGTTACGATTGCGATTTAGGCAGAGTATATTTGTAGTGTGGGATCCCATGTAAAAGGAAGAGTTTAATGCATGTTTATTCCGAGAATTTTAACAAAAGGTGAACGATAAATAAAAGGTAAAGCGGCAAGTATATATATATGAAACAATATATATATATATATATATATATATATATATATATATATATATATATATATATATATATAGATATAGATATACATATATCTGTGAACAGTGAACCATCGCATTGGAGTAAAACAGAATAGTGGAACATGTCATTGAAAGTTGTGATTACGATCAATCATAATTGGAAGTCATCGGAGGAGGATCATCGCATCAGAAAAGAGAACAAGTTCGACAAGTGGGCCTGATAGGCTATTCTCTTTGTTAAAAAGGTCTATGGCTATATGCCGAGAGTTATTTGGTTTTAATAGAAGAAGCAGTGTGCATACATTGAGTATTTTTGAACCATATGAAGAACTTCTACAATGTGAAATACTGTGATTTTTGATAAAGCGGCTAGAATGGAATAGAATTTGTGAAAAACATTTTACATACATGAAAATAGAGGTACGCAGAACAGTTATAGTGACAACAGCAAAAAAGACAAAAGCACAGCATGCCAAGGGTCGGAAAAGAGCTGAGTGAATTTGTTTTAGTGTAACTGAAAATGTAAATGTTTTAATTGGTTTTATATTGTTTGTGATGAATTGGCAAGTCTCTGGAGGCAAAGAAATATCCCACTGAAATGTTGAAATGTATATGTTTGCAATATTTTTCTGAATAGGCTAGATAGAGAAATGAGAAGGCAGAAGTCAAAGATTCAGGGGTATTCACTTCGAATTCCCTGTGGAATACAAACAGTCATGAGGCAAACTCTATAAATGATATCACATTGATATGCATAGAGAGGTTAGAGAATGAAGAATTGAGGCAGAGAAGATAAGAAGAATGAGGAGTAGAAAGAGATGATGTGAAAAGTCATAGATGATATAAGATAGATAAGAAAGCTGGAGGATAGTAGTGAAGAAGGTACAGAATAGAGCTGATATCCCAGGTAAATCAGAAAGTGTTTTTGTTTTGAAAAAGTGAGGAAGTTGGAGCTTCCCTATCAAGTTGTAGCTTGATAGATGTTAGTCATAGTTGACTAAGGTTGGAGCCTCCTATAGGTTGGTGCCTGCAGAAAATTGATGGGAGTTGGAGCTTCCTTGTAATTTTTAGCTTGCAGAATTGAGGTAGGAGCCTCCTGTGGGTTGAAGCCTACACAAAATCAATGGTGAGAGGGATTTGGAGCTTCTCTTTGCATTAAAACCATAATAATATGTGGTTTTCTCCCTTTATGGGTTTCCACTTATATCTTGTGTCTTTGTGCATGATGTTTATGTGTTGATATGGTTCATCTAATATGCTTAATCTTTGTTTCTCTCATATTAAGTCTGCTGATACATTATATTAATAGTTACAACTCACATTCTAAGATTATTCACATATCAAGCTGAACATGAAATGAAGGTGTAAATAATTTTTAATGAAAAGTTTTAAAAATCCATGAATTTGTTAAACTGATTCACCCCCCCCCCTCTCAGTTTAACTAAGGGTTTTCAAGGACTCTCCCCAGAAATGATTTTTATTCTACTTTCGGATCATTGAGGTTGATATTGCTGTTACTTTTGGATAGGATCGTCTCAACTGAGAGACTCCATGTCTTGCTTTGAGCTTTCCTTCGGCAGGGTTTTGTGTCCTGAAAAGTCGCATTATTCCCTTCTAGCCATATACTCCAAAGAAGCACATATGGGAGGGTGTCCCAGACCCTTTTGGCTATTTTCTTACCGTTTTTTCCCTAGTGGTAGTCCTTTTTACATTTCTTTATAAACTCTGAGATTGAACTAATGGTTGTTAAGTCAATCTGAGAGAAATTTGTGAGATCGTTCTAGCATTGATTGGTAAAGGGGCACCTCAAAAAAATATTGACTACAGTCTCTTCTTCCTTATGAAAAAGGGGGCATCTATAAGGACCACAAATACCTCTTTTTTTAAATTATCTGAAGTTATAATCTTACATTTGAGCAGAATCCAGATGACCATTTTTATCTTTGGAAGAGCTTCAGATTTCCATGTAAGCTTCCATATGGGTCACAGTGGAAAAGGGAATTGATCTTTGAGAAGGGACCTGTAAGCTACTTTGATGTTGTATGTTCATCCAGAGGGATCCCATCGAAAAATATCATGGTTTCCTTTTTTTAATGGAGATGCACTATGGAACATTGCGTTTAGCTTTGCTAGATCTGCCTCAAGGTGAGGGGGAATGTTAGGAAATTCCCATCCACACCAAGCATTGGAGTGATCATCCCATTTGGAAATCTGATCCATGGTGTTTATACCTTGAATCCAAAGGTATTTTTGAATACGATGGATGCTCAAGCTATCTATGAGAGGAGATTGTCCCATAATTTTTTCCTCCTAGATGTTTATACTGCTTCCTCCTTTTTGGGACATTCGAGATATATCTACTGATAAATGGTATGGATTTTTTACATAAGGCCCGGATTCTAGAGCAAGGTCTATTTGGGAGAGTTTGATCAAGAAGGTTTTTCCTAACTGTAGTAATATATTTAGTTTCAAGTATTTTATTCCACCAATAATGTTGTCCAGTAATAAGGCGCCACACTATTTCCCCCCTAAAGGCATTGTTGAAGAGCTTTGGAATGCAAATTTCAAGTCCCTCATTTTCATAATTTTGAGTAACCTGCCTCCATTAGACTAAATTTAATTTCTTTTTCTTCTTTTTCCCTCCTTTCCATAAAAATTTCCTTAATACAGCTTCTATGCTTTGCTGAATGCTAGAGGGAACATAAAGTAAGGAAAAGTGATGCAAAGGCAATGCAGTGAGGATAGATTTTATGAGGATTGTGCGCCCAACTAGATTAAGCCATGAGGATCCCCACTAGTGTACTCTCTTTTCCATTTTTTCAATTGTGATGTTCTAGATCTTGGTCCTCATTTTTCCAACACTGACAAGAATCCCAACGTAATTAAAATGGGTGCATTTCAACTTGTAGGTGACTCCGAAGATTTGTGCAATACTATGAATGGTATTGTTTGTAGAATTCCACCCATAGATGAAAATTTTATGGTAGTTAATCTACCCTCCTGAATAATTTTTTCAAGGAGTGTTTTGAATCTCTAAATAATAATGTCCGTGGCACCACCCATAAAGAGGGTTTCATCAGCAAATTGAGAGTGATTCATGCTTTTAGCTCTGTTGCTAAACTGGATACCAGTGATGAGGCCCACTCTGCGCTTGTGATCCAAGGCTCTACTGAAGGACTCTCCCATGAGGATGAAAAGAAAAGGAGAGAGAGAGTAGCCTTGTCTGGGGCGATGAATAGATTGAAATAATTTTCCAGGCCTATCATTGACTAAAGTAGTGATCCAAGGGTTGGAGATTAAGGCATTGACGAGAGATATAAATTGAGAGTCAAATCACATTTTGTGAAGGAAAAAGTAGAGGAATGAATGTCTCACTCTATCAAAAGCATTATCAAGGTCAAGTTTTAATATGAATCCTTTCTCAAATCTCATCATACTCGAGTGGATGGTTTCTTGGAACAAGAGAATAGAATCAGAAATTTTTCTTTGGGAAATGAAGCCCCTTTGATTTTCAGAAATGAGGTTTGGGAAATGGGGTTTAAAGTGGGTAGCTAGGATTTTAGTTATGATTTTTTATGAATAATTGCAGAGGGATACAGGTCAAAATCAGGAGAAAGAAGAGGGACGGTTCTATTTGGGTATAAGAGAAACAAATGTAGAGTTTCTGAAGACATGGATATTCTTCTTTCTTTGTACCCACAAAATCATTTTGATAAGATCCTTTTTAATGAATTCCCAAAAAGTCTAATAAAAACTAATGGAAAATCCATCTGGGCCCAGAGACTTATCTAGATGTAATGTCCAAATAACATTGAGAATTTTAGCCTCCTCTATATCTTTGGTGAGGGAACTATTAATCTAATATGTGAACAGTTTGGGCAAGTAATTCAAGAAATCTGTGTAGTCCTCTAGCATAGCTGTTTCAGTGAACATATTTTTAAAATGGTTGTTAGCAGCATCCTCGATACCTTCCTGATATGCATGTAAATTTCATTCGTCATTAGTTATGGATGAAATATTATTTCTTGATTTTCTAACCATGGCTTGTTTATGGAAGAAAGAGGTATTTTTATCACCGACTTGTAGCCAAATATTTCTTAGTTTAAGCCTCCATTTCTCTTCTTCTTTCCTATTTGCTTTATACAATTTCTAGTAAATATGTTTCTCCTACTCATGCTTTTCTTGATTCACTCCATGAGTGTCAATGTCAATATCGACTGCTTCCAGCTTCTTTTTTATCTCATCTCTGACATTGTCTATTTCCCTTTAGTGAAGCTTTTCCCAGTCTTTAAGTGCCATATGCACTCTCTTCGGCTTTGATTCCCAAATATGCATTACGGAGCCCTCCACATGCTGCTACCAAGAATAAATCACGATCTGTCTCGCTTCAGGGAAGTCACACCATGGCAGATTGTATCTAAAAGGGAGGGGTCCAAGGGAGAGTTGATCTCCTAAGTAGAGGGTAATGGGGTAATGATCAGAGGTAGAGTATGAGAGGATACTAGAGGAGGCAATAGAGTAATGAGAGATTAGAGGGACAACCAGTATAAAATGGTCAAGTCTTCCCATAACGTTTCCAGCTCTGATTCTTTGGTTGCTCTAAGTGAATTTTCATTTTTTGGGGATGATATCAACTAGATCATGGGTTTGGAAATTATTTTCTAGCTGATCTCTTGAAGGGTCAGAATTAAGCTACCTCCTCTTTCTTCATTGGCATGCAGGATCAATTTGAGGTCCTCTATAATGATGATGTTTTTATTATCCTCCATTAGGGTAATTTTGAGGTCTAAAATGGGCCTCCTAAGAAAATTATATAATAATAATGGAAATAATAAAATAAGATTTGATTACATCATCAAATTTTAGAGGGAAAAAAGAAAAAACTACTTTTTCAACTCACATTTTGAACTTATCTCCCTAAGCTTTTACTCAAATTTTGAGCAGGAATACTCCTTGGATGCAAAATTTAATTCCCCATCCAAGGAGTACCCATGCTGCATAACTTTCATTGACTTTACTACACGTAAAATGATAAATACATGGAAAATGTGATTGCAATCACATTTTTTCATGTATTTATCCTTTTTCATGTAGTAGGGTCCATCAAAACTATGCAACATGGGTACTCCTTGTATGAGGAATTAAATTTTGCATCCAACGAGTACTCTTGCCCAAAATTTGAGTAAACCCTTAGGGGGATAAGTTGAAAATACGAGTTGAAAAAGTATTTTTATTATTTTTTGATATTTTTACCTTTTTTCTCCAAAAATGGTTAAGCATCCCCTATGGTTGGCATCATCATCTTGAATCCTATTGGTTCTCATAAAGTTTATTTTGGTTGTACATTTTTCTTAGGATGCCCATTTTAGACCTCAAAATTCCCCTAATGATTGTCTATGTATGTTTTCATGGTGTTCCAATAGATTTCTTTGTCCTTGTAATGAGTTGGTCCATATATATTGTACATAGTTACAACAATGTTCTCTTGTGTATTCTACAGATTGACTTTGATCTAGTCACGGGTCTTGACAACTTCCATTGGCTTCCATGCATTCTGATTCCAAATGGTAGCAATTCCTCCATAGGCACCCTTAGATTATACAACAGTGCCCATGTAGTTCTTCATTTTATATATGATGTTCTCCATATCTCTTTCTCCTTGCTTCGTTCCTTGAAGTAGAATCATGTCAGGATTTTTATGATTAAGAAGGTCTTTTAGGGTTGAGTTTTTTGAGGGGTGCCCTAGTCCCCTACAATTCCAAGGGAGGGATTTCATCATTTCAGGAATTCAGGTTGAGGACCTATCTTCCCTCCTAATTCATGATGACTTGCTTCTTTGTTAATATGACCTCCGATGAAAGTTTCTATTGGGTGTTGGATTCCAAGGGCGATGTCCTTCTGGGCTCCTTCATCTCGATGATGCTTGGATGATTTTCTTCCAGGGCCAGTTTTTCTAAGGGTTTCCAGAGTTACCCATGCTCTTTGGCAACGTTCCTGGTAACAATTCAGGCTGAAGAAGGTTAAGTTGAGGAGGAGGGGGGCAAGACCTAGATGGAGAGGTATGGGGAGAGGTTTCTTGAAGAGGAGATGGAATAGAGGGCTGAGAAGGATCCTCTTCTGAAGGAGAAATGGAGGAGAAGGGGTAGATGGAGGTAAGGAAGGATAAGAAAATGGGATGAGGGGGGTGTCAGGGGTTTGTTGGGTGAGGGAAGATTGGGAGGGTTAGGCAGATGGTGCACTAGTGTTTCTAAGATTCAAAGCAATATTCTTCTTTTTTATGGTTTCCCATTGAGATTCTGGATCAGAGTTTTGAACCTCAATAAAATTAGTGCATCTATTAACGAAATGAATTTTTTCATGAAATACCTTGCATTTAAGCAATATTTTCTCATAATCTAACTGTTGTATGTGAGTCCAGTTGTCGACCTTTAGTTTGATCGCTTTAGAAAGAGCTTTCTCCAGATTCACTTCAATGCAAATTCTAGCACAGGCTTGCATGTTGTCCTTCAGCTCACTTCGATCAATGAATTTTCCTACTGCATTCCCTATTTCTCAAATTGAATCATCGCCCCAACAATGTAAGGGAAGGTGAGGAAGGTGGACCCAGATAGGAACAACATTGGGCACATCAAGTTCGAGATCAAAGTCTGGAGTCCATTTGTTGAGGTAGAGCCCTCTAGTGTCCATGAAGTATGGCCCATTCTTGAATATCAAATAATTGTCTTATTTTGTCTCAAAATGGAATGTCAAATAGCCCCTTCCACAAAAGTTGATTGAAATTTTCCTGTTGATCTTGTCCGTCCAATTGCGCTTGACCCTTTTTTGAACCGTTTTCAGTGAAGGCCACAGTCCTATAAATTTCTTGATGAGGCCATTCTTCGCAAGGGATAGAACATCCATTTGAGGTATTGCAAGGGGAAGAGAGACTTCCTCAATTCCTTCCATATTTTTGATGAATTTGGAAATTGTTGGCCTTGCTTATGGCAGATTTAGGTAACTGATCATCGCCAAAAAGGCCTGGGCATGATTAAGCGGGGAGGTCACCTCTGGGGTGTCCACCAGAGGGGCCATGCAGCTAGGCTCAGGTGATAACAGAGGAGGAAGGGCACACCATCTCATAGGTCACGAAGGTCGCAGTGCTACTCCCGATCGCAGTAATGGGAAAAAAATAAAAAGTAAAAAATTTTAAATACTTAACATGTTATCTGTTTAGTGAAAGATTTATATGATTAAAGAATTTTATAACAAAATTAGAGCTGGGATAGTATAGAGTTGGAGGTTCAATGTAAAACATGTAGCTTTGTTTCCTTGTCCTTTTCTCTCTTGTCAATTTTCAAAAATGTGGGTTATTACACTTTTCTTCCTTGAAACATTAACATCTATACATACATATCAGTACATTTTTCTTTGAATATTCTTGGGAAGATATAATGTCGTCATACTTCATGATTAAATGAAAATTATATTTTGGAAAAGGTGCAAAGATACACGGAAGGAATAGAAGATTTGGGAAGGTCATCTCCCTAAGAATAGAGCAAAAAATGAGCTCATAATTAAATTTTAGAGTTAGAAATCAAGTACATAAAAAAAAAAAAAAAAAATTAATAACAAAAATAATCATAGTTTTTTATTTATAAAATACAAAAAAAAAATCAATTTAATTACATACAACACAAGGATTACAAATAAATATTCAGTTTTACTAGAACTTTACACAAAATTTGTAATAAAAAAGCTCTAAATCTTACAACCTGTTTAATTTTAAATATAAAATTTCATAATAATAATTAATATTTTCATATTTTTAGATGGTAACATTTCAACCTGATTAATTTTACATAGTGTGAATACATATTGCAGTGTTTGTTTGACAATGTGATGCAGGGGCGTTAGGCACAATCAAATACCTTGTACATAAGCAGACGTAGGGGTTCTCATGTTTTTACTTCCTCATGTAATTATTAAGTATTTTTAATAAAATTTGTAAGAAATTTTAATTGTTCTTGAGTCATTGAGAACATGAGAGAATTGATTATGTTAGGAATAGGAAGAGCCAGCCTGGAGTTATGAGCAAATTTAGGAATTGGGAATGTCAAGAGTTTGATGAGTTGTTTGAGGACCTGAATCGATTCAGGTCATCCTTGAGCATAAAATGTAAAGCATATGTAGTGTAGAGGCCCTGGAGGATAGCTACTCAGAGTTGTAGAGTGTGCAGAGTGAAAGGCCGTAGAATTGAAGATCTGGCCTAATATGGAATTGTAAGTGAATGTTCTCGAATTTTATTATAGTTGTGTGTAATTATGATGCAAACTATTTATAACTCCTGGGTGAACCCTGAATGTATTCTTGGTTGAAATTATACAAGGAATGAATTAATTCTATGGGAAAGTTATGAACTTAGTATTATTGACTAAATTTGTATTCTGCGTGAGAAGGACTTGAGTCCTTGCGAGTACTGTGTGTTTTAATCCAAATAACAATGGAAAGAACCGATCATTGGTAGGATTGATTCCAGTGGGTAATTGACAGTATGTCTCGATTTATATATATGGCGAAATGGATGCATACCCAAAGGAAATAAGCTAATTTATAAACTCATTGTATGCTTGAGAGGGGATCCGACCCTTTCTTATCTCCTGCGTCATTATATTATGAGAGAATTAAGTTAATTCTCTCTGTGTGAAGTACCAATTGTGCTCTTTGAGCTTAGTGAATTACAGTCTCAAGCCTCTGTGGGAAGGATTCAAGCAAGTTGATGAGGTTTTGACTCGATTGTTGATGGTTCGAACAATTGAAATCCATGTTATGGAATATATGTTGAACCTCTAGTAGCTGGAGTTGAACGTTGTTGGTTTAATCTACAACATCGGTTGAGTTGAATGGTTTATTTACTGAGTGCAGCAGAATCGGGAGGTAGAAAGCATTTAAAGAAGAAAAAAGCGTTTAAGAATTAGAATGGAACCCTGCATGGAAGAGCGAAACCTCGATGAACAGTAACAGTAGTTTGAAGGCCGAAACTGGCAGTATCTTGCAAAGGCGAAGGTGGTAAGTTGTTTTCGTAAAAATAATGCGATATCACTTGAAGTAGGACACGTGTCCTTGAGCGGTATTGGAATACCACAAGTTTCATGCAATTTCAGAAGATAAGTCCCGAGCATTGAGAAAACGCAATATCCATGGTGTTCGTCCGATGTCGAGCGAAGGAGATCCAAGGACAGTCGCGTTCCAAGTTGCGGTGTCGATAATGCAAAGGTATATTGTATATATCATGGGTCCACACCATTTAACTAAGAAATTCATTTACATTTAAAAGTCGAATGGAGTCGGGTTGGCCTTTTAATACAAAGTCGAAACTTTAATACAAAGAGAATTGACTAAGTGTGGTTCAAGGTTTTCTTTTGGGTTTAATCGACTTGCGCATATACGCATAATGTTATGTCGTGCGGTTGATTACAAATTGAAATTTGTTTGAAATAAATGCCCAGAGAAGGTTCACACATGTATGATGGGTAGAAAGGGGTCTATCTAAGCCAAGAATAAAATATGATTCGCATAGCATTAAATACAGGTTTAATATATGGGTTGTAACCATAAGAGGAAGAATCGGTTCTCATATGGGAGGTTGCGAAGTGAATCTAGTTATGGTTATTAACCATAGGGTTTGTAAAAGATTGTAAGCTTTCGTATCTAAAGTTTTCCCAATTATAAAAAAAAAAAATTGGTCGATGATCGAGCCATGCATTTCATAACGATCCAGAGAGAGAGAAAGTAGGTTTGGGTTGGTATTAGGGCATCAAAGTGGTATCATAGCATCAGGAGTAGCTCTGTTTGAAGCTCAGGTTTTGAATTAATTACATGCTGTAAAAGAGATCAGGTTTTTGAAGACTGATAGAGATTGCAGCCTACAGGGATATAGTGAAGGTGATTGCAGAATTACAAAGTCCAAATTGGAGGACAAGTGTTTTAAAGACTGTAGATTTGAGGAAAAAAGTTCAGATTCTAAGATCTGATAGGCAACAAGGATACACAGAATTACAGTGAATAGGATTGCAAAGTGAGTGGAAGGCAAGATCATGATCTTGCAGGTAAATAACTTTAAATCTGATTTGAAGTTGTAATTGCAGGATTGTGGTTGCAGAAAATTGAAGGCAGTGAACCTGATATTCAGCTAGAGGCTGGATAAAGAGGACAATTGCAGTATTCTCAAGAGAAGGTGAGTAGTGTTTAACTCTAGTTGAAGGATTGTTTGCAGAAGTCAGAGTGCAGACAATTGAAGACATCTCAGCAGAAGCAGATCACAGCTTTGAGAGAAGTGGTAGAAGAGTCAAGAAAGGGACTCTAAGTGGAGAAGAAGTGTGGCAAAACCTGGAATAATTCCCAAGAGAGGTTGGATGAGAAGAGAGTAGAGGTTTTCTTGAGGAAATTTTCAGAGTGAAGCCTAGAAAGAGTAGAAGAGAGTGCTCAGAAGGTCCCAGAAGACAGGGGACCAGTACTTGCCAAAAGCCGGATCCAGAAGAAGGGATTGGTGAGGTGAGTTGTAGCAAGAGAGCTTGCTGCTGCAGAGGCTTAGTGCAGCTTGTAGGAGAAAATGGCTACCGATAGCCACAACGGGGATTGAAGAGGTTCTGAGAGAGGCCACAGCAGAAGAAAGAAAGAAAATGCCAAAGAGAATGGCATGAAGAAGAAATCCACTGATGAAGAATCGTGCGAAGAGATAGCTGAGATTACAGAACAGTTTTATAAACTGGAGAGGATGATTGAAGAAAGCCAGAGCGTTGGTTGGATCATGAAGGAGAATGTGAAATGGCAACCATTACAATTGAGGTTGAGGCAAAAGAAGATTGCATTATTGAAAGAATAACTCAGAATAGCTGAGTTGAAAGAAGAAATTTCTTCTTATGAAGCAGAATAGAGCACAGATGAAGAGTGGAGATCTGCAAGAGATCTTGGGAGATATGATGAGGACTGGAGGTAGCAAGAAGCTTGTCTTGCTGAAGAGGAAGTCATTGAGGATTTCCTGAGTTGTTGGACAAGTCCAGATGATGTAAGGGCTTGTGTTTTTGAGTCTGAAAAATGGGAAGTGATGACAGAATACATAGAGGAAGAAGAACCCAGAGTTCTTGAGGAAAGGATGGAAAATGAAGATTCCATGTGCAGATTTGTTCAAGGAGTGCTTGAGAAAGTAGCCAAGACTGAAAAATCTTATGATTTGAAAACTAAAAATTTGTGTGTGTTTGCAGGTACACCACTAGAAGATGGACAAGCCGGAGAGTTTGTTTGTGAGGAGGAGACATTGAATCTGAAATCTGTTCAGATCAATGCTGAGATAGTGAGATCTCATGGAGAGATGAAGAAAGAAGAATCAAATGAAGATATTCAGCAAAATGTTGAGGCTAAGAGAGAAGGACCATCAGATAATTGGCCAAGAACAAGCAGAGGCATAAAATTTTGTGTGAGGTTCCCGAAATCTACTCCTATTGAAGTTGTTGAAGTGTATAGAAGGCTGGATTCTCAGATAAGAGAATGGGATAAGCAGAGGACTTGTGCACGAGAGAATTTGTTAAAGGAGTGGGACAAAATAATTGTCATGAATGACAACCAAAGACCAAAGGATAAGAAGAAAATGATTCAGCAAAATGAAGGAGTTCATTTTGATGAATCACAGCAGAAGAGCATCCATGAACCAGATGTTGAAAGGAAGAGGAGACTAGCTGACAGTCTCATAAGGAATGTAGGTCATCATACTGAGATGCGGACGGAGGACTTAAGGGAGAGTTTTGGACAACATACTAATGTGTTGTCAGAGAAGGAGAAGGTATCGAGGCCTTGGAATTTTACTGCTAATGATTCATGTGTTAATCATGCAGAGAAAGAGGAAGAACATTAGTTGGAAGTTGTCAGAGAGATGAATAAGAAGGAAAATGTGTTGGCTGAAAACATAGTGGAGGATCAGCATTTGAGCATGATGATTGGAGCAGTGGAGATGGCTCTGACAGCTGAAGAGAAAGATGAATTAAAATTTGGGGTCTTGAACCAGACTTAGAATTTCCGAGAGAAAAATTGGTGACTAGGTCATCAATTGAGACCATTGGGTCGCATGGTTTTAACACTGACAGTTTGTTTATGTGTATAGGTGATGCAAAAGACAATTCATCCTTTGAAATTTTCTTGGGAAAAGAAAAATTGTTGCTAAAGGAAGATGAGACAAGCATGTCTCATATGCAGGAATTTGTCACTGCCATTGACGGAGAAGAATTGGTTCGTCTAATGGGCCAAAGCCAGCCTGAAGAGAAAATTTTAGAAGATGCTAAAGTGAGGAAGAATCAACATTCCATGCTAACTGAAGATGAAGATGCTGAAGCCAGATTTCAGCATATGGATGGTATGAGTGCACAAGAGAGAATTGGTGGACAAATTTTTAAAATTGCTGCAGTAAAGAAGAATCAACATTCTATGTTGATAGAAGAGGAGAAAGCAAAGCTTAAAGAACTTGGTTGGATTGCTAGGATCCATCAAGAAGGTGAAAGGAAATTTTTGAAGATTTCCCATAAAGAAGGAGAAAATGCTGAGTTTAAATTAAAACATACTGAAGATGTAAGAAAAGCACATAAAGGATGGTTGGATTGTTTGCTGGAAAAAATTATGCACGAGGGAGAAATCGTAGACACTAGAATGAGATTGCCTGAAGCAGTGAAAATAAGAGGAGCAGATACTAGTTGGCAGAAGTTAAGTGTGCTTGTTAGTATGCAGAGGAAAATAAATGAGCATGCTACTGCAGGTGGAAAATTAATTAGTGAATTTTTTTCTAAGAATGAATTTGCAGACGGTGAACAAAAGAAGAGTGTTGCGGAGGGACAGGAAGGGGAGGCAACAACACCCATGGTGGAAGCAGACGTAACTTGGGAGATGACATCTGCAGAAATAAAAACATTAACTGCAACAACAGAAATTGAAAGCAGTCGCAGTGGACAGAGGAATTTTCAGCTAGGAGACAAGCTAGATAAAGAAATTGAAAACATCAGAAGACTGATGCAGCAGATAGAAACAAAGAAGCATAAGGATTTTTGCACAGGAAAGACAAAAAGAGATTGTGAAGGCACAGCTGGAAGTTGGTTGCAGAACAAAACATGGAGACCTAGAAATTTGCAGGAGAAGAATGATGCAGTTGTTGGACAGCTACAAAATAGAGTTTGGGACCCAGGAGGTAGAGATTAAGGACACATGATCAAGAGATCATGAACAAATTGAACCTTAGGATTCTAATGCAGGGGCATTATGCACAATCAAATACCTTGTACATAACTAGACGTAGGGGGTCTCATGTTTTTACTTCCTCATGTAATTATTAAGTATTTTGAATAAACTTTGTAAGAAATTGTAATTGTTCTTGAGTCATTGAGAACATGAGAGAATTGATTATGTTAGGAATTGGAAGAGCCAGCCTCGAGTTATGAGCAAATTTAGGAATTGGGAATGTCAAGAGTTTGATGAGCTATTTGAGGACCTGAATCGATTCAGGTCATCGTTGAGCATAAAATGTAAAGCATCTGTAGTGTAGAGGCCCTGGAGGATAGCTACTCAAAGCTATAGAGTGTGCAAAGCGAAAGGCCGTAGAATTGAAGATCTAGCCCAATACGGAATTGTAAGTGAATGTTCTTGAATTTGATTACAGTTGTGTGTAATTATGAGGCAGACTGTTTATAAATCCTGGGTGAAACCTGAATGTATTCTTGGTTGAAATTATACAAGGATTGAATTAATTCTGTGGGCAAGTTATGAACTTAGTATTATTGACTGAATTTGTATTCCACATGGGAAGGACTTGAGTCCTTGTGAGTATTGTGTGTTTTAATCTGAATAGCAATGGAAAGAACCGATCATGGGTATGATCGATTCTAGTGAGTAATTGATAGGTTGTCTTGATTTATATATATGGCGAAATGGACACATGCCCAAAGGAAATAAGTTAATTTATAAACTCATTGTATGCTTGAGAGGGGATCCAACCCTTTCTTATCTCCTGCGTCATTATATTATCAGAGAATTAAGTTAATTCTCTCTATGTGAAGTACCAATTATGCTCTTTGAGCTTAGTGAATTACAGTCTCAAGCCTTTGTGGGAAGGATTCAAGCAAGTCGATGAGGTTTTGACCCGATTTTTGATGGTTCAAAAAATTCAAATCTGGGTTATGGAATATATCTTGAACCTCTACCAGCTGGAGTTGAATGTTATTGGTTTAATCTACATCATCGGTTGAGTCAAATGGTTTAATTTCTTAGTGCAGCAGAACCAGGAGGTAGGCAACATTTAAAGAAGAAAACAACGTTTAAGAATTAGAATGGAACCCTGCGTGGAAGAGCGGAACCTCGATGAATAGTAATAGTAGTTTGAAGGTAGAGACCAACAGTATCTTGCAAAGGAAAAGGTGGTAAGTTGTTTTCATAAAAATAATGTGATATCGCTTGACGTAGGACACATGTTCTTGAGTGGTATTGGAATACCACGAGTTTCGCGCAATTTCAGAGGATAAGTCCCGAGCATTGAGAAAACGTGATATCCATAGTGTTTGTCTGATTTGGAGCAAAGGAGATCCAAGGGCAGTCGCATTCCAAGTTGCGGTGTAGATAATGCAAAGGTATATCATATATATCATGGGTGCAAACCATTTAACTAAGAAATTCATTTACATTTGAAAGTCGAATGGAGTCGGGTTGGCCTTTTAATACAAAGTCGAAACTTTAATACAAAGCGAATTGACTAATTGTGGTTCAAGGTTTTCTTTTGGGTTTAATCGACTTGGGCATATGTGCATAATGTTATGTCGTGGGGTTGATTACAAAGTCGAATTTGTATGAAATAAATGCCCAGAGAAGGGTCGCACATATATGATGGGTAAAAAGGGTTGTATCTAAGCCAAGAATAAAATATGATTCGCATAGCGTTAAAGATGGGTTTAATATATGGGTTGTAACCATAAGAGGGAGAATCGGTTCTCATATGGGAGGTTGCGAAGTGAATCTGGTTATGGTTCTTAACCATAGGGTTTGTAAAATATTGTAAGCTTCTACATGTAAAGTTTTCCCAATTATAAAAAAAAAAAAAATGGACGATGATCGAGCCATGCATTTCATAAGGATTCAGAGAGAGAGAAAGTAGGTTTGGGTTGGTATTCGGGCATCACAATGGTGTGCTCCTAATATAAAGGCCTTAAAGATGCATGAGATGGATATGCACAACGTTGGAGTTATATTTCAAACATTGGAAAATTCAGTTCAAACATTTCCATCACATAGCGGAAAGACATTTACAATAGGTAAACATTTCCATCACATTTATGTTTTGAGAAACCCTATTTGTGACTCACCAATAATATATTTATTATTATAAATGTTGTTTTTTTTGTTAAAGATACGGGCATGAGTTAAATTTGACAGGTCCCACTACCCATCATAGAATTTTTTTTATGATGATATCATTTTTAAAGGACCACTTTTAATATTTCCTTTTACAAGTTTCATCCAAGTTAAAATAAAAAAAATGCAATGTATACCTGCAAATATGGAAACAAATGCAGTTAAACTTATAAGAGATTAAGGTGAAAAAAAAACATGTAGTTAATAAATTTCCAAAGTTTCATTTTTAATTAGATTTATTTTTAAAAAAAATATAACATTTTATTTTAAATTTCAATAAAATTTTACTAAAATGATGTTTAACATGTGGATATTAGATATTATCAACTAGCATTTGCACCAAATGTTGCAAAGGAAACGCCGTAAGTCAGTAACCTAAATGGAAAAAGAGCATCGAAACATGTAGTATGGTATGTGATATAACTATTGCCTAATTTAGAGGGAGCAAAAAATTCGAGGAGCGAGGATCTAGGGTCGCCTATGAAACTCAATGCCCTGGTTTCATTTTGAAAGATGCAAGAAACAACAACCCAATCAAGGAAGATACAACGAATGTTGTGCAGAGAATAGGCAGATTTCTTGAGAAGACAGAAGAGGCAATGGTTTCAACTTTCAACGGGTTTGTAAACATTGTGGTTGCAGGCATAATTTTTGTCTCAACAATGCATTTGATGGGATCGAAGAAGGTAGCATACCGCATCTTGAAGATGTTGGCCATAGATCACGATGGTAATCAACATACAGTCATGGGATTGTATGGCCACACGCTACTAAAATCCCTTGCGATCGATGGTCTCGCAATCCCCGAACCCCACCTTCTCGAGTACATCGTGACCTGCTCTGGCACATGTGAGATCAAATCACAGGTAAAGCTTCATGTTTGTATCTAAAATGAAATTGGATTGGATTTTTGGGATTTCACTCAAATGCGCTCAAGATCTACATTTCAGTAATTGATATGCTGAAATTAGATTAATAAAAAAATAACAATCTCACCCAAAAAAAATATTATTTAATGAGTAATTGTAATTATGTATAACTTCTATGTTGAGATTACATTATCAAAAAATAACAATCTCAACCAAAAAAAATATTATTTAATGATCAATTGTAATTATGTATAGCTTCTAGAGTATGCTTGTGAAAGTTAGAAAGAGGAGTTTATATTTTATGTAACTACTTATGTTCAATTTTATGTGAAACTTTAACATAATAATTTTTTTGAAAGATGTAGTTCAATTATTTTGGAAAGTTGTAGTTTAATTATTTTAAATTCAGATTTTTTAATAATATAGTTATTTTGTCTTTGGATGTAATTAAAAGAAATATAAAATCATAATCTCTCGAAAATAAAAATCAATCTATTTATATTAAAAAATAAAATTTTAATCTTATACAAACTAAATTAATAAAAAAATAACAATGTCACCCAAAACAAATTAATGATTTAATGAGTAATTGTAATTATGCATAGCTTCTAGAGTATGCATGTGAAAGTTAGAAAGATTAGTTTATATATTATGTAACTACTTATGTTCAATTTTATGTGAAACTTTCACATACAAAAGTTTTAGAAAGTTGTAATTTAATTATTTTAAATTGGGATTTTTTAATAATATAATTATTTTGTTTTTAGATGTAACTGAAAAAAATATAAAATCATAATCTCTCAAAATTAAAAATCAAAAGATAACAAAAGTAGAAAAACATCAGTTTATCCATAACTACTTCCTTTCATTTTTATGTGAAAATTAGAAGAGTAATTTATACATTAAGTTAGAAAGAATAGTTTATACATCAAATCAAAAAGAATAATAAGAATTATCAATTGATACTTCTCATAAAGTAATTATAATTTTTTTTTTTTTTTACTAAAATTATAGAGAATCCTTCTTAATTATAATTATCATTTTTATTTTTATTTTAGAACCTTTCTTAAATTGTCTAATAAAAAATTAGAAAAAATGACCAATGTCTTTGATTTACTATAATTTAATGATATCAATCTTGTTGCAACAAAACATTAACAATATTCTAATAACAATACTTCAACTTACTATTTACGATAGATATTATCTTATCCTCAATTGGACCAAATCGTGGCTACGTTCATTATCAACTAGTTCTTTTATGTACGAGTATTAATTTTTTATTAAGGGTCTTCCTTCCATTAATACCCCTTATTTTTATCCTTTTGCCGTTATATTATGACAATTAAATCGGACAATTCAAAGGAATATGGTAAGGTTAATATCAGTGAAATAATAAGGAAATCCCATCATCCACCTATTACATTTGTGCTGCGTCGACATATCTTTCCGATACATATATTTTATCCACAACACTGCTCATTGCCTTCGAGCAGTCCAAAATGATGGGCTGTTGTACAGGGATCAACCTCCACATGGGCTGCCATGCAGCCTGAGCCTCCATATGGCATCTCAGGTCAAAAATAGGCATGGCTATAATGATTGTAATAGCTAGAACCAGATTCTCCATATTGTACTGTGACCTATTTTTTTTTGAAAATCATTATCTATTTTTCTTTGAAAATCATCTTTATAGTTGTTAAAATTTAGTATTTTGAGTGCTTTAAGGGTTTTTGACCACGCTAAATCTATTTCCACAATAAAAAAAATGCAATTCAAAAATTCCAACTACTTTATTTTTTTAAATTATTTTTACCAGATTCCAACAAAAAAAACTATCAAACTATTCTGTTATGACTAAAGATCCTTTCCCATATTCTAAAATGGACAGCATCTAAGACCCGAATTTCCAAGAAATGAGTGTGCAACAGTATAACAGAAAAACTGTTTCATTATGTTCAGATTAATGAGAGTTTTCATTGTAGCGTAACAGAAAAACAGTTTCCCTGTGTTCAGGTTAATGATAGTATAGAAAAAATTGCTTGTTAGATGGAGTGCTTTTCCATTTATCATTACAAAATTTGTATTAAAAACGATTTCAAAAACAAAATCTGGATGACAATGATATTGTTTTTCATTCTACATTAAAACCAACCCAACTTAAACTAGAACTAATTTGTTTACAATGAAAGTTACTTCTACATCCACGTAAGCCTGCCCCCACAACTTGATCGATAACAACAGGACTTTTCCACTATAGTTAACGCATTAAAGATATGACAGATCAAGATTACAACAAAATGGCCATTTTCAAAAGCTGATTTTGAGGTTGCATATCTTGCATTCCTTACAAAAGAAAATTTCAATAGAAACGGATTACCTCCATTGCAGGTTCCCTAAAATGGGAAGTTATGAATAGGTCTCACGATATTTACTTTGATTTTTTATATATAAATTAAATTAGTTAGTGTAATGATTATTTAATCCAAACTCAATGCACTTGGTAATTTTGCACCTTAAACATTATTCAAGTTCAATTAAATATGGAATCTGTAACTCTTTATCGTTTGAAACACTTTTGCTCCCATACCTACTCAAATCAACTTTGAAAGTTCAGAATACTCACCACAACACGATTTTTGAATATCATGAAATCTGAATTAACAGTATAACAAGAATCCTTCAACATGTTTTCTTAAAATACCAAGCCTTACTCTTTGAATTGGAAAAACCCAATTCAATAAACCTAAATACTCTCATCATATTTACAGTAGCTAGAGTCAATTACACCAAGACATCATACAATGCAATCTCGTCAAATACATTTATTGTTACACCAAATACTTATTCAGTCATATTAATTGACACAGTACCAGAACATACAACGCATTGATATTACACAATACCAGAATATACAAAGCAATCATTCGAAGAAAAAACAGAAAAGTAATTAACAATTAACCCTGATTCTCTGTATGAGACAATCGTATACCATGATTCTTAAAAAAAAATGTAGTTGTGACAGATCATAAATGCTATTTTTTAAACTTCATGTTACAAGTTAGAAATAACCCCTTTTAACCCCTTTTAACTTCATATTAAATGTTTTTTAACCCCTTTTATTTTTAGAAATAATGCTTGCTCCGTTGTTGCTTAAGAGGGTTGCAAACCAGAGTTTTGAAACTGAGCCCATCGAATCCTGAAAAACATACAAAGCCGAAATGTGTTATTGTTGTTATTGCCTAATAGATTCAAGGGCGTTATTATAAATTCCTTAGAGCTAATTTCAGTCACTATTTAGAGTATTATAAATTCCTTAGAGCTAATTTCAGTCACGTATTCAGATTATTATAAATTCCTGAGATACAAATCAGAATGTGAATTCCATCCCATTAAATAGTTAATTTCAGTCACTATTCATTGGATTATTATAAATTCCTTAGAGCTAATTTCAGTCGTATTCAAATTATTATAAATTCCTGAGATACGAATCAGAATGTGAATTATATTTTGATTTATCTCAGTAAAATCAAAATAATCTGGAACATGTTAAGTTTGAAATGAGATCTTATACTAATGAATTATTAGTTTGTTAGGCTGAAAATAAACCAAACGTAAATTATTCTAAATGATAACAATTAATATTAAATCTTAATAAAGAGGGAATTGTTAGTTGGATAAAATGGAAGGAAAATTTTACATAAATTTGATAATTGAGGTGTGATCAACTGCAAAAATCTAAAAATCTAAAGTCAACCAAAATAAAAATAATTTTGAATTTAGAGACAACCTACATCAGATATTTTCATTCCTATTCGCATATATGAGACCACCCAAATAAAAATTTTGCATGTAAAGGTTAGTGGAAAAGAACTTTCGAGGGCTGGAGAGAATGGGGAGCGAAAAGTTGCAGAAAGTCATCCCCATCTGTTAAATCGCTAATTTCAGTCACTTTCATATTTAGATTATTATAAATTCCTGATAGCTAATTTCAGTCGCTTTCGTATTCAGATTATTATAAATCCCTGAAAAATGAATTAGAATATGAATTATATTTTGATTTATGTCTTTAAAATCAAAATACTCGGTACATGTTACATTTGAAATGAGATCTTGTACTAATGATAATTTGTTAGGGTGAAAATAACCTGAAGGTAAATTGTTCTAAATGATAACCGTAACAGAAATAAAAAATTTGAATTTTGAGATCAGTGGAAAGAGAGAATGGGGAGCGAAAAGTTGCAGAAAGTCATCCCCATCCCACTAAATAGCTAATTCTAGTCACTTTCGTATTCAAATTATTATAAATTCCTGAGATACGAATTGTTGGCCTCCAAGAACATAGCCTGGGCGTCAGGGCTGAAGGTGTCCGAGGTAATGTCTGTCAAGAAAACCAAGAAATCATCTATGAAAACATGAATTTCTGTGAAGAAAACCAAAAAAGCATATACACAGACATTCTCATCAATGTATGTCAAGAAAACCGAGAAACCATCGCCCAGGATATGGGAGATCTTGCCCAAAACCTAACCCTGTCAATATTACAAACTGGACTTACCAGGTTATCTGCGTCTGCCTCTTTCTGACTATTGGAGGGCAAGACCATCAAACTGGCAAGCTGCCTATCTTCTCGGTCCAAAGGTGTGGTTCCTTTAAGAGAAGAGAAACACCAGCATGTGTGGTTCGGAATGTTGAACAAGGAAGAAGACGCCGCCAAGGCCGATGACAGAGCAGTCCTGAAGTTCCGGGGTCGAGATGCCATTACTAACTTTAGTCCTGCAAGAGATGGGGATTCGAGGCTCGATTCATGAGGGAGCATAGAAAGGGAGAAATCGTTGACATTCTCCGGAATCACACACATGACGCAGAATTCAAGCATCATAGAAAGAGTCTCAGGGCTGAAGTGTTCGGGCTGCGAGCTAATGTCTGTCAAGAAAACCAAAAGAGCCTCTACGAAAACATGAATGTCTGTCAAGAAAACCAAGAAACCATCGCGGAGCATATGAGAGATCTTGCCCAAAACCTAACCCTGTCAAAATTACAAACTAGAGATTTTGCCCAAAACCTAACCCTGTCAAAATTACAAACTAGACTTACCAGGTCATTTTCGTCAACGTCTTTTGACCATTGGAGGGTGAAAGCATGAAATCATTCAAATTACATTACATGATGTATCGTATTTTAAATCAAGTGTAAGGTGGAAGACATTAATAATGTTTAATGAGTTAGTTAGTTAGTTAGGTTGAAGGAGGCGTTGGATCTAATGGTCTAAAACTTTTTAATCGTCTAACATTTCATCCAATGACCCAAACACTAACAAAGTGGCAGCTAGGAAAGTCGTTTTCAAATAATAACGCCTTACAGTGTAATAAATTTCTTCAAATGAAAGTAAAAGCTAGTTGAACTTGCTAAAGTTAATATGAATCCTTTCCTAGAGAAGAGTTTGTTACTAATGAGGCTCAGTTAAAGGATGAGTCTCGTCTTGAAGGAATTCCATGGAGGAGGGAAAATATTAAATGAAATCAAACATTCTGAGCAAATTACAAGAAGCTTTTGTTAAAAAAGTGTCATCAGAATTTGAGTTTATATATTATTTAAATATTTTAAAATCTACTCGAACTTACCTCATTTTAGGAGAAAAGTTTAGGTGAATTCTCCCCTTAAGGAAAGTCTAGTACTTGTGACTCAGACATTATAGGGTTGGAACAATAGTTCAAGTGATTTTTAATTTGAACAATTGATCAAATATTTAACTAAATAGTGATAACAGAACAATACTAATCAATACTTTATTAAATTAGGCCTATGCATGTTCACTCACCAAATACATATTGATAGACTTGATTAAGAAATTGGAATATAAAGACTCTCACTAAACTATAACTCACTCACATAAATAAAACAACCATTTATATAAACATCATCTTGAAACTCACATAATCCATAATGTAAATTTCCCTATTATCTTTAAATCTCTATCTTGATGGGGAAATGAATTATTTACGGCTCATAACAATATTTTAACATAAAATTTATAACATAAAAAACATACCAACTGTCAGAAGATATTTGATATACATAAAAATCATACCCACTGGGTCACAACATATTTGATATATCTCTCTGCGCTTCATAGATCCTTAGTTAAGATGGAGCTAGGTTGGTTTAATTTTACCCTTTAAATATGCTATGTTCCACATGAATACCATGGTGAAATACCATGGATTTTTATACCATGTGTCAATACCATGAAATTATTTTTATTTTGATGTTATTTTTTATTTTATTTTTATTTCATTTTTATGAAGTAAAAATGTTTTCACATAGTGTGATTTTTATTTTTAGCCATAAACAACACATTACATTGCATTAAAACCAACCTAGATCCATCTTAAACCGGACCTATTAAGGGTCTGTCACATACATTCTACATAACAATTTTTTTTTTTGTTCATATTTTACTAATCCAAGCAATGGTAACTTTAACACTTCATCCTATTAAATACAGGAAGTAAATTTCTTATTGTATCGACAGTACTCAAAGCTTCACTCAAATTCATGAGCTATTTGTGATTACCAATCATAACTTACAAAGGTACACATTGTTAATATATGAAATATCAAATCTCAATTATATTCTAAATGACGAACATAACATACACACGATACAAGGTTATGGATGGTTGTTTATATGTCAATACTATAGTCTTGAATGACCCGCTTTGAACTACAACCCTTGCGCATTAACACCTCGACGTGATCGCATTAACTTTGATGTTACGATCATACCCATATGGGTCTCCTCCACGTGATTAACCAAGGGTTTTGTGTGAGGTGGCATGCGATCTGCATGCGAGCTTTATTGTGGCTTACTCTCAGATCTCTCGGGATAAGCATTGGCACCATTTGGCAATTCCAATCAATGTTTCTATTCGTGGCAGATCCCGTCGCCTCCGGCAGACTTGATACTCCCGCCAGACTTGGTGGTGCCATTCTCATTGTTGTTCCCATGGCTATCACCGGTAGTATTCTGACTCAGAGCTCTCGGGTAACTTCTTCGGCGGTCAATGTCTTCAAGACTTTCAGTTACAATCCGGAGGATGTGCCTAGCGAATTCCGCCCTGGAGTTTATTAAACACGCTCAGAGTACCAGATAGAAACCAAGGTTTTTCTTCTATTTTTCTAGCAATCGAATCTATCTACCATCTGCTATCACGTATTTGTAATTTCTTTTCTTGTTTAGCTTGCTAACTGGTTTACTGGTGTATGCATCTTCCGCAAGGTTTCCATGCTTAGGCCACTGTGTCGCCGCTTCAACCAGCTAACAGATGCTTTTCCAAACAGTACCCTCACTCCTCAGAATGATGGTAACTCATGCTTCCTCTATTTTCGTTGCCATTCATCCTCGGAAGAGTTCGGCTCTGCTTACTTCTGTTCTAATCAATATAGCTAAACCCTATCTCTATGTTATTGCTCCAGGTAAAGAATAGGTTCTTATTCTCTTGTCAGGTATTCGCCTTCTCAGAAAATAAACGCTGTCGGCTTTCTAATGGGATTTTCCCTTACTCCTTTGGGCATCTAGAGTTCTTAACCGTTATGTTTGTTTGCAGGTATGCCATGACTCAATCCTCTCATCGGGTTTAACATTTTCTGGAACGGCGAAATCATGTGAGATGCGTCTAATAAGAAGGTGCCCCTTTTGCACAGGTATTTAACCCATTGAGGGTGCTCTCCTCCTCAATCTATCCATCGAGTTTACAGATTCACTTTCTTTCGAACCCTGATCGATAAAAGTTTGGCACGGCTCGAACCGTGGGGCTACTCTTTTCTTGGCTTGTTCTGTCGTTGCCCAAATGCGAACCGATGGTGTCTGGGGTTCAGTCCATAATTACTATTAGATACATTTGATATGCCACAGTGATAATCTTTAGCTATTTCTTTTCTATTTGTGAAATGAGTCGGAGTTACCTCTCGACAAGGTTATTATGTAAGTTATACACATTATACAGTTTTTCAATGGTTGCATGTGCTTATAAACGATTCGGTTTATGCAAGCTCTTTCGTTTGTGTTGATAATGGAAATTTCTATAACTTTGAACATTTGCTCATATATCCTCTCCGGTTTACTGTATTAGTCTCTATTATACTTATGTGTTATATCGCATGCAATTTTCATTTCGGGTTTCTGTTTGCTATGGAATTTTGTTTCTATGATTCCAGTTCTGTTTTCAGTTGAAGTTCTACAATAACCCTAGCATGACAGGATTTCCTCCTTCTACTATTCGCTTATAAGCAAAAACTCAGATTCTTGTTTCTTTTTCTTTCCTGTAGAGCCGTGGCAGTTATGGCCGCGCTTCTTAAGTCTTGCGAAGTTGAGTTTAGCGGTCTAATAGTTTTTTGTTTACAAATCATTTCCTCTGTTAACCCTTAAGTCAGGGAAAAAGGAATTGTTGTTGTTTTTCCTCGTCTAAAAGCATTTTTTCCAGAACTTATACTCTTTCTCTACATGTATTTCATTCATAATGTACATAAACAGTTTTGAAATGTTACCTATATATTTTCTCTGCATCAAATATTTCGATGGTTTATGTATAACAAGTAAATAGATTACTGAGTTCTATTTAAGCCTACAGTAAGGTCTTTCTAAGTATATTGTTTAAGAAAGAGTGATTACATGGTATATGCATAAGTAACCTTTCGTATTCTGCTTCAGAGTAACACATAACTTTTCATACCAATCTTGACATATTAATAGTAACAGAGAACAGATACATCTATTTCATCTACAGGTACTTTTAAATCACTTTTCTAATTTCATGCCGAACTCTAAGAAGCTTCTGTTATGCAGTGCCCTACAAGGGCTTACTCAGAAAATGTTATTCTTGCTATTGCACACACATACACGTATACATCTATTTAACAGTAATACTCTGAGGCTTACTTAACAGTCTGTCTACTTATCCTTATAGAACACCTGTAGACACTTCTGATTTAAAAACTCACGGAATATACTTATCTGGTTATAGAATTCTTTCTTTCTAGCTGATGTCCTCCCAACCTTCAAGGGAGGCGATGACGTCCTCCACTTGCCCCCAAGCTCCAGAAATCTGGACGGTGTCGCGGGTTATCAGTGGAGATACCTCTGTTGTGACCTTTGGACGGCCAATCCAGTCACCAGTAGTGAAGTTCGATCATTCAATGGAGTTCGGTAGCAATTTTTCCGCTGGATCCTTTCAGCTCAAGAAAAATGCTTTCCCCTTTCTTCCAAGAATTTCAAAACCCTCACCCCTTTCCAAGATTCACTTTTTATCCTCAAGGGGTGAGTAATTGTATCTCCTAACTGCCCAACCACCTCCTATTCTAGAAAATTTTTTACCATCAGCTTTTAAAAGATTTCCTTTTTATTTTCAAATCCTCTTTTAATAATATTTCATAAACATAATTAATTCCTTGTTTTTAATTCAAAATAATATCTCTAGTCTTTTTCCAACAGTAAAAATAGTAATTGTCTTTTAACTAGTACCTACTAGTTAATTTTATTTTAACGAGACTGTTACATCTTCCCCCCCTGAGGGTGACACCGTCCTCGGTGTTTTCAGCTCATATCTGTGAAAAGTTCTGGATAAGCCTCCTGCATGAATTTTTCATCCTCCCAAGTAGCCTCGTCCGGTCCAAAGTGCTTCCATTGCACTTTCACCTGGACAACTACTCTTTTGCGGAGTTCTATTTCTCTTCGATCAAGTATACGTAGCGGCTCGACCAGAAACTCTCTGTCCGATTCTACCTGAAAAACAAGTGTTCTCAGTTAGTACTTTGTATAGTAATCAAATATATATATATTTTCTTTTACCTGAACATTCTGCCAATAAATTACATGTTTCTCATCATGCACGTATTGCTTTAACAACGATACATGGAACACATTATGCACTTTAATATGGCTAGGCAGCGCCAGTCTGTAAGCTACTGGCCCCACCCTTTCCAGAATTTGGAAGGGTCCGCAGTAACGAGGGGCTAACTTGGCGCAAGAAGTCCACCTTAAGGTACTTCTTTTAGGCTTAATCCTGACATACACATGGTCACCCACTCCGAATTTGCAATAAGATATTTTCTTATCTGCAAAGACCTTTTCTCGATCCTGAGCGGCTTTCAAATTCTTCCTTATTCTTTTTACTTCCGCTTCTAGCTCAGCCAACATTTCTGGCCCCAACATTAATTTTGTCTCCGGACTACTCCAGTTAATTGGTGTACGACACTATCGTCCATATAACGCTTCGAAGGGACTCATTTTTAGAGACTCATGATAACCATTGTTATATGAAAACTCCACTAGGTGCAGGTAATCCTCCCATTTAGTTGGCTGCCACATCACATACATGCGCAGCATATCCTCCAAAACTTGGTTTACCCGTTCTGTCTGCCCATTCGTCTGAGGGTGATAGGCAGTACTGAAGTGTATTTGGGTACCTAAACCTGAAAACAGGGTTTTCCAAAATGCGGAGGTAAATTTAACATCTTGGTCTGAAATCACAGTCTTGGGTATACCATGCAACCTGAAAATTTCCCTCATAAATATGTCCGCAATCTGCACTGTCTTGTAAGTGGATTGCACAGGTATGAAATGGGCAGATTTACTTAATCTGTCCACCACTACCATTATTGAATCATTCTGTTTCCTTGTTCGAGGTAAACCTGTAATGAATTCCAAAGAGATCACCTCCCATTTCCATTCAGGAATGGGTATGGGCTGTAGTAGCCCCGCTGGGTGCCGATGCTCTGCTTTAACCTGTTGGCATTCTAAGCACTTTCTTAAATATTCCACAATGTCTCTGCGCATACCTGGCCAGTAATATATCTTTCTAATTTCCGAGAGCATCTTTTGGTAGCCGGAATGGCTAGCATAATTGCTGCGATGGTACTCGTCTAGAATCAACTCCTTGAGACTTGCACGGTTAGGAACAAAAGTTCTTCTGCGAAAAGTTAACATTTGTTCTTCATTGCTTCCATACTCAGATGGCTTACCTTGCTCTTTGTCCACTTCCATATGCTGCCATAGAAACTTGTATTCTGGATCCTTTCGTGCTTCTTCTCTCAATTGCTCCGACAACTGGCTTACCGGTTGGCTGAAGTACATTGCATAAATCCCATGCAATTTCCTGCTCAGGGCATCTGCAACTCGGTTTTCTTTTCCCTTAACATTTTGTATGTCCATGTCAAACTCACTTAAAAAGGCATTCCACCTTGCTTGCCTAGAGTTTAAATCCACCTGCTTAAAATAGTTGGTCAAACTGCTATGGTCTGTTTTAAGTACGAACCTTTTACCCAGTAAATAATGCCTCCACATCTGGAGAGCATGCACGAAGGCTATGAGTTCTAGATCATAAGCTGAATACTTCTGTTCATGTTCTCTCAATTTCCTGGATTCATAGGCTATTACCTTGCCTTCTTGCATTAACACTGCACCAAATCCCTCCTTGCTGGCATCCGTACACACCACATAGTCTTTGCTGGGATCAGCAACTTTCAGCACTGGTGCTGTGGTTAAGAGCTGCTTCAGCTTCTCAAAGCTGTTCTGGCATTCATCCATCCATTTGAAAAGTTTGCCTTTCTTTTGTAAGGATGTAATAGGATAGGCAATCTTTGAAAACCCTTTGATGAACCGCTTGTAGTATCCGGCCAGACCCATAAACGATCTGATATCTGCCACATTCTGTGGTACTCTCCACTCCATGATAGTTTTAATATTTTTAGGGTCCACGGCTATCCCTTCAGCTGTCACTACATGACCCAAGTACTGGATCTCTGATTTAAAGAAATCGCAGTTGCTGAGTTTAGCGTACAGCTGGTGCTTCCTCAAAATTTCCAATACTATTCTCAGATGCTTCTTATGTTCTTCCTCGCTCTTTGAGTAGATCAAAATGTCATATATAAAAAACAATACAAAGCAATCTAGAAACTGATGGAAAATGCCATTCATCAACCTCATAAAGGTTGCTGGTGCATTTGTCAATCCGAAAGGCAACACCACAAATTCATAATGCCCATACCTGGTGCGGAATGCTGTTTTGCAAACATCCTCATCCTTGATTCGAATATGATGATATCCAGATCTCAAATCTATTTTGGAGAACACTTTGGCTCCCCTCACCTGATTGAATAAATCATCGATTCTGGGTAGAGGATAATTATTCTTAACTGTCAGTTTGTTGAGTTGTCGGTAATCCATACACATACGTAAGGTTCCATCCTTCTTTTTAACAAAGAGGAATGGTGCTCCCCAAGGTGACACACTTGGGCGGATATATCCCTTATCCAACAACTCCTACAGCTGCATCTTTAACTCTGTTAATTCTGGTATACTCATTCTGTAAGGTGCTCTTGACACAGGGGAGGCTCCAGGTAGCAACTCGATAGTGAAATCAATATCTCTTTTAGGCGGCAACCCTGGAATGTTTTCTGGAAACACATCCAGGAATTCCTGTACTATAGGAATTTCTTTTATGTCTACTTCCTTTCCCTCAGATTCAGCATACCCTACTTGAATTGCGTACATCTGACATCCTTTTCGGATACACTTGCTTAACTGAGATGCTGTTATGGGGCGTAATTTCACAGGATTTTTAATTCCTTTAATTTCCTTACGTGTACCATCTAGCGCTCTATAATAAATGGTCTTTTCCTTACAGTCCACTAAAGTCCAATGTTTTTCTAGCCAGTCCATTCCGAGTAATACATCATACGAACCTAATGGTAGAACATTTAGGTCTACCTGCAGTTGATGTTCTGCAACTTCCAGTATGCAATCAGCAATTTTCGCAGTCACCTTGAGTTTTGCCCCGGTGGCTAGTTGAACTAACCAAGAGTTTTTAAACCTCTGCTCTTTCAACTTACACATCTCCACTAGTTTAGGACTTACATAGCTTAAACTAGCTCCAGGATCTACTAAAATTGAGACAGGTTTAGAAAGTATAGTACCTTCCAGTTCAAATCATTGTGGGTTGAAAGTCAGCCTGTCAATCCTCCAACGCTGTGTTTATACGTGGTATATTCCGCGCCACATCCCCCACTGTTGATGCTTCCTGCAAGTTTGCCACAGACTCATTATTTTTCCGTTGTGGACAGTTCTTATAGTAATGTGCTTCCCCACAGCCCCAACACTGTAGGGGAGGCTTAGAATTTTGCCCTTGCTCTAGTTTTCTTGATGCTTCTGTGGGTTTATCTTCAGCTGGCCACCTGATCCTTTGATGATTCCTGTTAAACTGTTTACTGCCAGCGTTCCGTCCTACCCCTTTAAAGTGATTGCTTTTGCTGCTTTTAAAAGTAGGATAATTCTTCTGATTTTTCTTGAGCTGCCAACCCTTTCCACCATCCCCTTTGGTCTTAAACTACTGGTAACACATGCGTGCTTTCCGGACAGCTTCATCCATCGTTTGGGGGTTAACAAACTCTATTCTTTTCCTCATGGAAGCAAGAAAACTACTCAGAAATCTTTGTACCTTGGCCTTTTCCTCTTTGAGATATGGTACATAGCGTAATAGTGAAGTAAATTTTGTAACATACCCGTCCATAGTCATTTGACCCAGCCGAAGATCATGGAATTTCTTAGCTTTATCATCATAGAACCTTTCCATTAGATATGTATCCTTGAAGTACTGCTGGAATGATTCCCAGGTAATGTCTCGCTCATCAATGCTACAAACATTTTTAACCTCCTCCCACCACAAGGTGGCTTTCTCTCGCAGCTGATATATAGCCAATCGGGCTTTCAGATTGCTAATATACTCATATACCTGAAAATATTTATTGATGTTAATCAACCATGCTTCCGCGGCATCCTCCGCGTCGCCATCAAACATTGGTGGCTTAATCTTGCGAAACTCCCCCTGCAGCTCAACTTTCTGCCTCTTATGATCCTGCTGATCAGACAAATTTTCTGATTCTGCTTCATTGTTATTACAGTTTTTGCTCCTGTGAGAGTAACTCTTTTCAGTCTTTCCAGTGGTGTTATTTCTGGTTTGCTGGTCCTCTGCTTCTGTTGATAGTTCTTTTTCCACACTGGGTTGTCGCATTTCCTTATTTTGTTTATCTGATATACTTTTCAGGATCTTTTCCTGGTCTTGTAACAATTTTTCATTGTCCTTTCGGACTCTCATCATCTCCTCATGTAACTGCTGTACAGTGTTTAGTAGGAACACAGTTTGTTGCTGCTGTTCTTCCAGCAATTTACTCGTTTTTTGATGTTGTTCCACAGTTAGTTGGACCCACATATCTGGGTCCATAACTGTTGGACCTTGAGTCTCATTTGGTTGTGATTGAGACGTTATATCTTCCTTCATATTCTTTCCTCTTCTTAGTGCACTAATACACACACAGCTTTGTTAGTAGACCCTTAGGTGCCAGTGTAGTAACCGGCTCTGATACCACTTGTCACATACATTCTACATATCAATTTTTTTTTTTTTTTCATATTTTACTAATCCAAGCAATGGTAACTTTAACACTTCATCCTATTAAATACAGGAAGTAAATTTCTTATTGTATCGACAGTACTCAAAGCTTCACTCGGATTCATGAGCTATTTGTGATTACCAATCATAACTTACAAAGGTACACATTGTTAATATATGAAATATCAAATCTCAATTATATTCTAAATGACAAACATAACATACACAGGTTACAAGGTTACGCATGGTTGTTTATATGTCAATACTATAGTCTTGAATGACCCGCTTTGAACTACAACCCTTGCGCACTAACACCTCGACGTGATCGCATTAACTATGATGTTACGATCATACCCATATGGGTCTCCTCCACGTGATTAACCAAGGGTTTTGTGTGAGGTGGCATGCGATCTGCATGCGAGCTTTATTGTGGCTTACTCTCAGATCTCTCGGGATAAGCATTGGTGCCATTTCGCAATTCCAATCAATGTTTCCGTCCGTGGCAGATCCCGTCGCCTCCGGCAGACTTGATACTCCCGCCAGACTTGGCAGTGCCATTCTCATTGTTGTTCCCATGGCTATCACCAGCAGTATTCCGACTCAGAGCTCTCTGGTAACTTCTTCGGCGCTCAATGTCTTCAAGACTTTCAGTTACAATCCGGAGGATGTGCCTAGCGAATTCCGCCTTGGAGTTTATTAAACACGCTCAGAGTACCAGATAGAAACCAAGGTTTTTCTTCTATTTTGCTAGCAATCGAATTTATCTACCATCTGCTATCACGTATTTGTAATTTCTTTTCTTGTTTAGCTTGCTAACTGGTTTACTGGTGTATGCATCTTCCGCAGGGTTTCCACGCTTAGGCCACTCTGTCGCCGCTTCAACCAGCTGACAGATGCTTTTCCAAACAGTACCCTCACTCCTTAGAACGATGGTAAGTCACGCTTCCTATCTTTTCGTTGCCATTCATGCTCGGAAGAGTTCTACTCTGCTTACTTCTGTTCTAATCAGTATATCTAAACCCTATCTCTATGTTATTGCTCCAGGTAAAGAATATGTTCTTATTCTCTTGTCAGGTATTCGCCTTCTCAGGAAATAAACGCTGTCGGCTTTCTAATGGGATTTTCCCTTACTCCTTTGGGCGTATAGAGTTCTTAACCGTTATGTTTGTTTGCAGGTATGCCATGAATCAATCCTCTCATCGAGTTTAACATTTTTTGGAACGGCGAAATCATGTGAGATGCGTCTAATAAGAAGGTGCCCCTTTTGCACAGGTATTTAACCCATTCAGGGTGCAATCCTCCTCAATCTTTCCATCGAGTTTACAGATTCTCTTTGTTTCGAACCCTGATCGATAAAAGTTTTGCACGGCTCGAACCGTGGGGCTACTCTTTTCTTGGCTTGTTCTGTCATTGCCCAAATGCAGACCGATGGCGTCTGGGGTTCAGTCCATAATTACTATTAGATACATTTGATATGCCACAGTGATAATATTTATCTATTTCTTTTCTATTTGTGAAATGAGTCGAAGTTACCTCTCGATAAGGTTATTATGTAAGTTATGCACATTATATAGTTTTTCAATGGTTGCATGTGCTTATAAATGATTCGGTTTATGCAAGCTCTTTCGTTTGTGTTGATAATCGACATTTCTATAACTTTGAACATTTGCTCATATATCCTCTCCGGTTTACTGTATTAGTCTCCATTATACTTATGTGTTATATCGCATGCAATTTTCATTTCGGGTTTCTGTTTGCTATGGAATTTTCTTTCTATGATTCCAGTTCTGTTTTCAGTTAAATTTCTACAATAACCCTAGCATGACAGGATTTCCTCCTTCTACTATTCGCTTATAAGCAAAAACTCAGATTCTTGTTTCTTTTTCTTTCCTGTAGAGCTGTGGCAGTTATGGCAGTGCTTCTTAAGTCTTGCGAAGTTGAGTTTAGCGGTCTAATAGTTTTTTGTTTACAAATCATTTCCTCTGTTAACCCTTAAGTCAGAGAAAAAGGAATTGTTGTTGTTTTTCCTCGTCTAAAAGCATTTTTACCAGAGCTTATACTCTTTCTCTACAGGTATTTCATTCATAATGTACATAAACAGTTTTGAAATGTTACCTGTATATTTTCTCTGCATCAAATATTTCGATGGTTTATGTATAACAAGTAAATAGATTGCTGAGTTCTATTTAAGCCTACAGTAAGGTCTTTCTAAGTATATTGTTTAAGAAAGAGTGATTACATTGTATATGAATAAGTAACCTTTCGTATTCTGCTTCAGAGTAACACAGAACTTTTCATACCAATCTTGACATATTAATAGTAACAGAGAACAGATACATCTATTTCATCTACAGGTGCTTTTAAATCACTTTTCTAATTTCATGCCGAACTCTAAGAAGCTTCTGTTATGCAGTGCCCTACAAGGGCTTACTCAGAAAATGTTATTCTTGCTATTGCACACACATACACGTATACATCTATTTAACAGTAATACTCTGAGGCTTACTTAACAGTCTGTCTACTTATCCTTATAGAAAACCTGTAGACACTTCTGATTTAAAAACTCACGGAATATACTTATCTGGTTATAGAATTCTTTCTTTCTAGCTGATGTCCTCCCAACCTTCAAGGGAGGCGATGACGTCCTCCACTTGCCCCCAAGCTCCAGAAATCTGGACGGTGTCACGGGTTATTAGTGGAGATACCTCTGTTGTGACCTCTGGACGGCCAATCCAGTCACCAGTAGTGAAGTTCGATCATTCAATGGAGTTCGGTAGCAATTTTTCCGCTGGATCCTTCTAGCTCAAGAAAAATGCTTTCCCCTTTCTTCCAAGAATTTCAAAACCCTCACCCCTTTCCAAGATTCACTTTTTATCCTCAAGGGGTGAGTAACTGTATCTCCTAACTGCCCAACCACCTCCTATTCTAGAAAACTTTTTACCATCAGCTTTTAAAAGATTTCCTTTTAATTTTCAAATCCTATTTTAATAATATTTCATAAACATAATTAATTCCTTGTTTTTAATTCAAAATAATATCTCTAGTCTTTTTCCAACAGTAAAAATAGTAATTGTCTTTTAACTAGTACCTACTAGTTAATTTTCTTTTAATGAGACTATTACAGGGTCTAGAGGGATCAAATCTCTCCATATGCAAACCTCTTTAGAGTGATAGGAGATTTGATCAAGTAGATTCTGACTTTAGATGGATATAAGTTGTTTTAATTCCCCCCTATAAATATTCTATATTCCACATGAACACCATGGGCATGAAGTTATTTTATTTTAACGCTATTTTTTATTAATTTAATTTTACATTGACCAAATAAAAATGTTATCACATAAAACTATTTTTAGTTTAATTTTATTTTCACTTAGTTCAAAAATAAATAAATTTATTAAAAAATAAAAATTATTAAATTAAATAATATTGTATTATTTTTTAAAATACAAATTTACATTTTAAAATACTATATTTAAAATGTAAAGTACAAAAACTATCTATGGTAAATTGAGTATTTTACTTTCATCTTATTTTAGTTTATAATTTTATATAATTTAATTTTAATTTTAATTTTAGCTTTATTTTTATGTAATTTGACTAAGTCACTCTATTAATTCACAAGTTATCTGGAACTTATGAAGTAGGGTGTTAGAAGACCACATATCCCAATACCAGCTATATATAAATAAAAATATATAAAATATATATATATAAATTTTGAAAATTCTAATTTATTTATATACCCATCACTTTAAAAAATTTCAAAATTATTTGCAAGTTAACCTTGACGTGTTTGTTTCATAATAAATTGTATTTTAATGATAAAATATGTAAAAACAGGTACATGGTGTCAAATTTAACCCATGTCGGTGACTAACTATTACTTTGGCTTTTGTGTTATTTTGAAATTTAGAATAGTTGAAAATGGACCCAAAACCTTAAACAAATTAATATAGATAATAAATATAAAATAACTTATAATTAATGATATAACAGTTATTGATATAGTATAGGGTTAACATTTTATAATATATTGAAATGTTGATAATATAATTTTATAATGTAAATACTATTATAATTTTATTTATTTTAACTATTTCAATAATTGGTTGATTTATACAATATAATAATGTAGATAATAAATATAAAATTTGAAATGTTGATAATATAATTTTATAATGTAAATACTATTATAATTTTATTTATTTTAACTATTTCAATAATTGGTTGATTTATACAATATAATAATGTAGATAATAAATATAAAATAAGTCATAATAAATGATATAGTATAGCATTAACCTTTTTATAATATAATGAAAAATAGATAATATAATTTTATAATATAAATAATATTATAATTTATATTATATTTATTTTAAAAATTAATAGAATATAAAAACAAATTAAATAAATATAAATTTCATATAAAAAATTTATGTGAAAATCACATGTAAAAAAGTGAGTGTAGTTCATCATCAAATTAAAATGAGAAATATGATAAAAAAACCTGTTTAAATGGATAGAAACAACTCTAACTAATAATTATTTATAAAATCATTTTCTTTAAATAAAAAATAATAATTATAAAATTATGAGTACGAATATCGAAAGGCCAATCATTTGGATTTTATTGGGTTTTTGGCCATTCTACGTTATATGAATAGTTTGATATTTATTTTTCCAATGCATTTTGTTTGTTTGTTTTAACTTTGGTTGTGTCTGCAATAATAAAAAACATGTCAGCACATGGAAAAAATCAATGTTAAGAGATACTCTGGCTAAGTTCATACTTAGTAGCGAAAACAACAAAGATACAAATATTTTAATGAGGTGAGTTCTTGTTTACGGCATGCTATTTACGGATGTGGTTATTCAAATAAATGTTATTTAATGTCTAAAATAATAGATTGATATATCTGATGTTTAGTTTGTCTAATTTTAAAAAGGGATATTTTTAGTGTAAAAATATTAGTATAGATTTATATTAAGTATAGTTTTAATATGAGTTTAGAGAGATCAATTTTTTTATGTGTACATTTTTTAGAGTTCAAAATACAATATTTTATTTTTTATTGTTTAAATTGTATTTATGAATGATAAATAGAATATATATAGGACCAAACAAAAATTTCAATCATAAAAATCTTTTTTTTTCTATATATAGATATATATGAAATTGATATCAATATAAATTAGTTAACATAGATCTTCAAATAGTTTATTTAAATTTTTTGTTGAAATAATTTTGAAAAGTATAAGATTTAAACATTCACACCATTTTTTTTACTTCTAATTATTACTTTACAACATATTCATTATTTTTTAATTATAGTCTATTTTTTTTCTATTTAGAGCATAAATTTTAATTCTAATTTTAATTTTAGATGGACCTTGGATCTCTCAATTTTCACAAATTACGTTAAACTTTGAGTCACAACCTATGATTTGAACCTTGAATCTCTTAAGTTTCACAAATTTCACATTACTTCCATCACCAATTAAAATACAAAATAAAACAACAATATATTAAATTTTAATTTTAAATAGTTAAAATTTTAATTTTAATTTTTTTTCCATGAGTGTCAATGTCAATATGGATTGCTTCTAGCTTCTTTTTTATCTCATTTCTGACTTTTTTCGGTTCCTTGTAGTGAAGCTTTTCCCAGTATTTAAGTGCCATATGCACTCTCTTCAACTTTGATTCCCAAATATGCATTGGGGAGCCCTCCACATGTTGCTACCAAGTATAAATCACAATTTATCTAGTTTTAGGGAAGTCACACCATAGCGGATTGTATCTAAAAGGGAGGGGTTTGAGGGAGGGCTGATCTCCTAAGGAGAGGGTAATGGGGTAGTGATTAGAGGCAGAGTATGGGAGGATACTAGAGGAATAAACAGAGTAATGAGAGATTAGAGGGACAACTACTATACAATGGTTAAGTCCTTCCATAATGTTTCTTGCTCTGATTCTTCAGTTACTCCAAGTAAGTTTTCATTTTTTCGAGATGATATCAACCAGATCATGGGTTTGGATAATAGTTTCTAGCTGATCTCTTGAAGGTTTAGAAGTCTCCTCCTCTTTTTTCATTGGTATGTAGGATCAAGTTGACGTCCCCTTCAATGATGATGTTTTTATTATCCTCCATTACAGCAATTTTGAGGTTTAAAATGGGCCTCCTAAGAAAATTATATAATAATAATGGAAATAATAAAATAAGATTTGATTACATCATCAAATTTTAGAGGGAAAAAATAAAAAAATACTTTTTCAACTTGTTTTTTGAACTTATCTCCCTAAGGTTTTACTGAAATTTTGAATAGGAATACTCGTTGGATGCAAAATTTAATTCCCCATCCAAGGAGTACCCATGTTGCATAATTTTCATTGACTCTGCTACATGTAAAATTAGAAATACATGGAAAACATGATTGCAATTACGTTTTTTCATGTATTTCTCCTTTTTCATGTAGTGGAGTCCATCAAAAGTATTTTCATGTACTGGGGTCCATCAAAATTATGCAAGATGGGTACGCATTGGATGAGGAATTAAATTTTGCATCGAACGAGTATTCCTATTCAAAATTTTAGTAAACCCTTATGGAGATAAGTTGAAAATGTAGTTTTATTATTTTATTATTTTTTAATATTTTAACATTTTTTCTCCAAAAATGATGAAGCATCCCCCATGGTTGGCATAACCATCTTTAATCCTATTGGTTCTCATAAATTTTATTTTGGTTGTATATTTTTCTTAGGAGGCCCATTTTAGACCTCAAAATTCCCCTAAAAATTGTCTATGTATGTTTTCATGGTATTCCAACAAATTTATTTGTCCTTTTAATGATTTGGTCCATATATATTGTACACAGTTACAACCGTGTTCTCTTGTGTATTCTACAGATTGACTTTGATCCAGTCCTGGGTCTCGACAACTTCCATTGGCTTCCATGCATTCTGATTCCAAATGGTAGAAATTCCTCCATAGGCACCCATGGATTCTACCATAGTGCCCATGTAGTTATTCATTTTATTTATGATGTTCTCCATATCTCTTTCTCCTTACCTAGTTTATTGAAGTAAAATCATGTCCGACTTTTCATGATTAAGGAAGGTCTTTTGGGGCTAAGTTTTTAATAGGGTGCCCTAGTCCCCTATAATTCCAAGAGAGGGATTTCATCATTTTAGGAATGCAGGTTGAGGACCAATCTTCCCTCCTAATTCATGCCGACTTGCTTCTTTGTTAATATGACCTCCGTTGAAAGTTTCTATTGGGTGCTGGATTCCAAGGGTGATGTCCTTTTGGGATCCATATTGATGATGCTTGGATGATTTTTTCTGGGGCTAGCATTTTTAAGGGTTTCCAAAATTACCCAATGCTCTTTGGTAGCATTTCTGGTAACAATTGAGGCTAACGAAGGTTCGTTAGCGGGGGGGGCAAGACCTCGATGGGTAGGTATGGGGAGAGGTTCCATAAAGAGGAGATGGAATGGAGGGTTGAGAAGGGTCCTCTTCTGAAGGAGAAAGGGAGGAGAAGGGGTTGAGGGAGGTAGGGAAGGATTAGAAGATGGGATGGGGGGGGGAGGGAAGATTGGGAGGGTTTGGTAGGGAGGGTTGGGAAGATGGTGCACTGATTTTTCTAAGATTCGAAGAAGTCTTCTTCTTTTTTATGGTTTCCCATTGAGATTCTGGATCAGATTTTCCAACCTCAATAAATTTAGTGCATCTATTTGCGAAATGAAATTTTTCATGGAATAACTTGCATTTAAATGGGATTTTTTCATTATATAATTGTTGTTTGTGAGTCCAGTTTCGACCTTTACTTTGATCGCTTAAGGAAGACCTTTCCCCATATTCACTTCAATGTAGATCCTAGTGCAGGCTTGCATGTTGTCCTTCAGCTCACTTTGATCAATGAATTTTCCTACTGCATTCCCTATTGATTAGACTAAATCATCACCCCAATAATGTAAGGAAAGGTGAGGGAGGTGGACCTAGACAGGGACAACGTTGGGCACATCAAGTTCGGAGTCAAAGTCAAGAGTCCATTTGTTAAGGTAGAGCCCTCTGGTGTCCATGAAGTATGGCCCATTCCTGAATATCAAATCCTTGTCTTCTTTTGTTTCAAAATGGAATGTAAAATATCCCTTGCCACAAAATCTGATTGAAATTTTCTTGTTCATCTTGTACGTCCAATTGCACTTGACCCATTTTGAACCGTCTTCGGCAAAGGCCACAGTCCTATAAATTTCACGATGAGGCCATTCTCGGCAAGGGAGAGATCAACCATTCAAGGGATCACAGGGGGAAGAGAGACTTCCTAAATTCCCTCTATTTTTTCGACAAATTTGGAAATTTTTGGCCTTGCTCGTGGCGGATTTAGGGAACTGATCATTTCCGAAAAGGCCTCGGTGTGATCAGGCGGGGAGGCCACTGCCGGGTTGTCCACCAGAGGGGTCATGCATCTAGGCTCAGGCTGCAGTAAAGGAGGAAGGACGTGCCTGCTCCTAGGTCATGAAGGTCACAACGCTGCTCCAGATCGCAGCAATGGGAAAAAAATAAAAAATAAAAATTTTTAACTACTTAATATGTTATCTGTTTAGTGAAATATTTATATGATTAAAGAAATGTTTAACTAAATTAGAGTTGGTATAGTATAGGGTTGGAGGTTCAATGTAGAACATGTAGCTTTTTTTCCTTGTCCTTTTCTCTCTTGTCAATTTTCAAAGATGTGGGCTATTACACTTTTATTCCTTGAAACATTAACATTTATATATACATATCAGTACATTGTTCTTTGGATATTCTTGGGAAGAGATAATGCCATCATACTTCATGGGAAAATGAAATTATATTTCAAAAAAGGTGCAAAGATACAGGAAAGGAATAGAATATTTGGGAAGGTCATCTCGCCAAGAATAGAGCAAAAAATTAGCTCATAATTAAATTTTAGAATTAGAAATCAAGTACATAAACTTAAAAAAAACTCTTAATAACACAAATAATCATGATTTTTTTATTTATACAATACAAATAACAAAATCAATTTAATTACATACAACATAAGGATTATAAATAAATATTGATTTTTACTAGAACTTTACACAAAATTTGTAATAAAAAAAGCTATAAATCTTACAACCTATTGTAATAAAAAAAACTCTAAATATTACAACCTGTATAATTTTAAATATAAAATTTCAAAATAATAATTAATATTTTCATATTTTTACATTGTAACATTTCACCCTGATTAATTTTACATAGTGTGAATGCATATTGCAGTGTTTGTTTGACAATGGTGTGCCCCTCACAGAAAGACCTTAAAGATGCATGAGATGGATATGCACAAAGTTGGAGTTATATTTCAAGCATTGGAAAAGTGAGTTCCAACTTTTCCATCACATAGAGGAAAGAAATTTACAATAGGTAAACATTTCCATCACATTTATGTTTTGAGAAACCTCTGACTGACCAATAGTATATTTATTATTATAAATCCTTTTTTTATTTATTTTGCATTTATGTTTTGAGAAACCCTATTTCTAATTGACCAATAATATATTTATTGTTATAAATCCTATTTTTTTGGGTGAAAGGTACGGCACGAGTTAAATTTGACGGTCCCACTACCCATCATAGAATCTACCCATCATAGAATTTTTTTATGATGATATCATTTGTAAAGGACCAATTTTAATATTTCTTTTTACAGGTTTCATAAGTTAAAAGAAAACAAACATAATGTATACTTGCAAATATGGAAGCAAATTCAGTTAAACTTTGAAGAGATTAGGGTGAAAAACAACATGCCATTGCTAAAAATAATTTTCCAAAGTCTCATTTTTAATTAGATTTATTTTTTAAAAAATATAACATTATATTTAAATTTCAATAAACTTTGCTAGAATGATGTTTAACATGTGGATATTAGATATTGTGAATAAAGGTCTTGAAATGAAAGTAAAGGCTAGTTGAACTTAATAAATTTAATATGAATCCTTTCCTAGAGAAGAGTCTGCTACTCATGAGGCTCAGTTAAAGGAGGAGCCTAGTCTTGCAGGAATTCCATGGAGTAGGGAAAATATTTTATGAAATCAAACATTCTGAGAAAATTACAAGAAGATTTTGTTAAAAAAATGTCAACAAAATTTGAGTGTATATATTATTCAAATATGTTAAAATCTACTCAAACTTACCCTAGTTTAGGAGAATAGTTTAGGTGAATTCTCCCTTAAGGAAAATCTAGTATTGTGATTCAAACATTATAGGGTTGGAACAATAGTCCAAATGATTTTTAATTTGAAGCATTGATCAAATATTTAACCAAATAGTGATAACAGAACAATACTAATCAAGACTTTATTAAATTAGGGGTATGCATGTTCACTCACCAAATACATATTGATAGAATTGATGAAGAAATTGGAATATAAAGACTCTCACTAAGCTATAACTCACTCACATAAATAAAACAACTATTTATATAAACATCATCTTGAAACTCACATAATCCATAATGTAAATTTCCCTATTATCTTTAAATCTATAGCTTAATGGAGAAATGAATTATTTACCGCTCATAATAATATTTTAACATAAAATTTATAACATAAAAAACATACCCACTTCTAAATCATGTAAATTTACCTATTACCTTTAAATCTCTATCTTAATAGAGAAATGAATTATTTATTGCTCATAACAATATTTTAACATAAAATTTATAACATAAAAAACATACCCAATTCTAAAGCCTCGTCTAGGAATGTATAACATATTTGATATGCATAAAAAACATACCCACTTCCTCACAAGATATTTGATATATATAAAAAACATACCCATTGAGTCACAAGATATTTGGTATATCTCTCTGCGCTTCGTACATCCTGAGTTAAGATGGATCTAGGTTGGTTTAATTTTACCCTTTGAATATGTTATGTTCCACTTGAATACCATGGTATTGGTGAAATACCATGGGTTCTCATACCATGTGTCAATACCATAAAATTATTTTTATTTTGATGTAATTTTTTTAAATTTTTTTATTTCATTTTGATCAAGTAAAAATGTTTTCACATAGTGCGATTTTTATTTTTAGCCATAAACAACACATTAAATTGCATTACAACCAACCTAGATCAATCTTAAATCGAGACCTATCAAGGGCCCAGAGGGATCAAATCTCTTGAGATTCAAACTTCTTTAGAGTGAAAGGATATTTGATCAAGTAGATTCTGACTTAAGATGGATATAAGCTATTTTAATTGCCCCTTTTAAATATGCTATATTCCACATGAATACAATGGGCATGAAGTTATTTTTATTTTAAGGTTATTTTTTATTAATTCGATTTTACATTGACCAAATAAAAATGTTTTCAATAGAACTATTTTTAATTTCATTTTATTTTCACTCATTCTAAAATTTATAAATTTATTAAAAAATAAAAATTATTAAATTAAATAATATTATATTATTTTTTAAAATACAAATATTACATTCTAAAATACTATATTCCAAATTTAGTGTACAAAAACTATCTATGCTAAATTGAGTATTTTACTTTAATCTTATTTTAGTTTATAATTTTATTTTATCTAGTTTTAATCTTAATTTTAACTTTATTTTTACGCCGTAAGGCGTATTTATTTGAAATCAACTTTGCTACTTGCCTATGTGTACAATTGGTGATCGTCAGATGTGTTGTTAGACGATTGAAGAAAGATGAGCCATAGATATAAAATAGTTAAAAAAAAAAACATAACCCAAAACCTTAATATGGAATTTTCAACATTAATCAGTCATTCATTCGCTACAGAGCCACATTTTCTGCAGAGAAGGGGCAGCTAGAAGAATGAGGAGGGAGAGCTGCAGCCGCAGTTGGAAGAACCAGCAACAATGGTAGTTATTAGTTTGTTCTAGCAGTTTTGAGATTGTATTTTAAATCTCTTTAGTTTATTCATAGTTATCTATCTGATTTCCTGTTGTCTGTTACAGTGAAGAACTAAAGTGAAGAAACTTGGTGCTGAGTGAGTGCTGCTGCATTGCCTGTGACTGCTGCTGACTGTTGCGTTGCCTGTGACTGTGAGTGCTGCTGACTGCTGCAGTCTGTTCCAGTTTGCCTCTACTGGTGGTCACCGCTGTTAGGTATGGAATTCATATCATCTGTTCATTGGTGCAGTTTATGAATACCTCCTAGATATGTTCTATAGGAATAGAGCCTGTTCATTGCAGAATAGAAGAACTATACATACATTTCATTTGAGAACAGATTATAGAATTTAGTAATTTTCTTGGAACTGAATGTTGACATCCTTTGCTCTGTGCTAAGCCATGGTGTGACTGCAACATCTTTCCTTTCCCTATGTTCATCCATTCAGACTGCTTCTTGTTCCAAGACCATCCTCTTTTAAGAAATCTTGGCAGTTAGGAATTCAGTAACAACGAAAACTGGTTGTTAGAGCTACAAGCTGGTCTTTCATTTCTCTATTATGCTTTTCTTTGCTAATGCCCTCTCTGGCCCTATTATGCCTTTTTAGCTGATTCCCTCTCTGGCCCTTTGGTGGACCGTTGTTCACTTCCTATATTGGGTCATTTCTCTAGGGCTTTAGATGTGATATACGTTTGTTACTAAAGAGATAGGTGCCCATTAGGAATTACTACTCCAGCCATGAATGTGTGTGGTGATTTTCTGACAGCTAGGATCTCTGGTGCTTGTCATGTTATTTTCATAGTAGGCAACCATGGAGAGGGAAATTGTAAGAATTCGACACATGCTTTACCACTGTTAAATTAAGAAATAGGAAAAAAATTTCAAAGACTCTGCCTCTTAATCGTGGTTCTAGACTTGATTATGTAACTACCAAAATCTAAACTGAACATTGATACTCGCAAAACCAGACTGACTTGGCAAATATAATGGTTACGTTCATTGAAACGAAATTGCAATTAGTCCTCTGATGTGATCAAGGCACTGAAGTAGTTGCTGCCTCTTGTTCCAAGACCATCCTCTTTTAAGAAATCTTGGCAATTAGGAATTCACTAACAACGAAAAGTGGTTGTTAGAGCTACAAGCTAGTCTTTCATTTCTCTATTATGCTTTTCTTTGCTGATGCCCTCTCTGGCCCTATTATGCCTTTTTAGCTGATGCCCTGTCTGGCCCTTTGGCGGACCATTGTTCACTTCCTATATTGGGTCATTTCTCTAGGGCTTTAGATGTGATAGCTGTCTGTTACTGAAGAGATAGGTTCCCATTAGGAATTACTACTCCAGCCATGCATGTGTGTGGTGATTTTTCGACAGCTAGGATCTCTGGTGCTTGTGATGTTATTTTCATAGAAGGCAACAATGGAGAGGGAAATTTTAAGAATCACGGCCTAAGAGGTCAACCATACAAGCATAATGGTTTGATATTCTCAGAATTATGTTGTTTCCTAGAGGCAAAAAAACTTTTTATATATATTTCAATCTTATAAACACATCTCCACAATGTTCATGATTCCTTTTTTCCCTATTTTTTACATTTCAATCTTATAAACAAGTCTTGAAGCTAGGGCATTTTCAAATTACCCTGGAAGCATGTACCTGGAACTATAAATTCCCATATAATCAGTACCTCTGTCTAAGTTATCACATCCTGTGAAGTAACAGATGCTTGACATGCTTCCAGTGGCACTGAACTCTGGGTAGATTATGCTAATTGCTGTTCACAATTTTTTTTTTTAAATTATGATATAGATCTGTTTTTTGTTGAAGAAAGAAATCAACATGCGTGCACTGGACTCTGGCTCTTTAAAGAATCCCTAATATTTTCCTTCCCAAAAACTTGCATTGATGTAATTATACTGGCGTGCCAGGCATATACACCACCATGGAAATATATTTTCCAATCAAGGAAATTGCTACTGAGAAACTCTGTCAGAAGTCCATCACGGCCTAAGAGGTCAACCATACAAGCATAATGGTCTGATCTTTTCAGAATTATGTTGTTACCCAGAGGCAGCAAAACTTTCTATATATATTTCAATCTTATAAACACATCTCCACAATGTTCATGATTCCTCTTTTCCCTATTTTTTACATTTCAATCTTATAAACAAGTCTCCGATATATTTATAATTCCCTAATTCTACATTTCGATCTTCTAAACAAATCTCCAATATATTTTTAATTCCATTGAACATAATATCGAGATAATATGAATAAATGACTTGTACTATTTATTTTCTACTAAAAAAATTGAACTTAGTCTACATTCAAAATTGAACATAGATCTCATGAATTTTTGAAAATTATATCCGAGAAGTTTACTCTGCAACAAAAACACTACTACCTCTCATAGGGTAACATAAGTCTTAGATAGAGGTGCATTGATATCATCTGTTCATTGGTGCAGTTTATGAATACTTCTTAGATATGTTCTATAGGAACAGAGCATGTTCATTGCAGAATAGAAGAACTATACGTACATTTCATTTGAGAACAGATTATAGAATTTAGTGATTTTCTTGGAACTTAACGTTGACATCCTTTGCTTTGTGCTGAGCCATGGCATGAATGCAACATCTTTCCTTTCCCTATGTTCGTCCATTCAGACTGCCTCTTGTTCCAAGACCATCCTCTTTTAATAAATCTTGGTAGTTAGGAATTGACTAACAAAGAAAAGTGGTCTTAGAGCTACAAGTTTGTCTTTCATTTCTCTATTATGCTTTTCTTTACTGATGCCCTCTCTGGCCCTTTGGCGGACCATTTTTCACTTCCTATATTGGGTCATTTCTCTAGGGCTTTATATGTGATAGCCGTCTCTTACTGAAGAGAGAGGTGCCGATTAGGAATTACTACTCCAGCCATGCATGCGTGTGGTGATTTTCTGACAGCTAGGATCTCTGGTGCTTGTGATGTTATTTTCATAGCAGGCAACCATGGAGAGGGAAATTGTAAGAATCCGACACATGCTTTACCACTGTTAAATTAAGAAATAGGAAAAAAATTTCAAAGACTCTGCCTCTTAATCGTGGTTCTAGACTTGAATTAAGTAACTACCAAAATCTGAACTGAACATTGATACTTGCAAAACTAGACTGACTTGGAAAATATAATGGTTACGTTCATTGAAACCAAATTGCAATTAGTCCTCTGATGTGATCAGGGCACTGATGTAGTTGCAGTACCAAAATAGCTTGGGGGTGCCATTTTCTGATGCTGTGTATCATCCCGATCCTCTTCGCCATCTTCTACATTCCATAGGAAATGGGCATATGATCCAAGACCTAATTCTACATTTATATCTTCTAAAAAAATCTCCAATATATTTTTTAATTCCATTGAACATAATATCAAGATAATATGAATATATGAATGATATGTAAAATAAGTTTAATGAAAATGGAAATTTAGACAGAGGCACTAGAATCTGCCTCTCTCAGTTTCAGCTATGGAAAAACTTGCTACTTTCCATGCAAAAATGGATTGTGTTGTATACTCCACACACTGAATATAGAAGTAATAATAACAACTTAAGTGATAGCATGCCAGGCATATACACCACCATGGCAATATATTTTCAATCAAGGAAATTGCTACTGAGAAACTCTGTCAGAGGTCCATCACAGCCGAAGAGGTCAACCATACAAGCATAAAGGTCTGATCTTCTCAGAATTATGTTGTTGCCCAGAGGCAGCAAAAATTTCTATATATATTTCAATCTTATAAACACATCTCCACAATTTTCATGATTCCTCTTTTCCCTATTTTTTACATTTCAATCTTATAAACAAGTCTTTAAGCTGGGGCATTTTCAAATGACCCTGGAAGCATGTACTTGGAACTATAAATTCCCATATAATCGGTACCTCTGTCTAAGTTATCAGAGGCGTCTTCTTTACCAGCTGGGGATTTCTTACTGGAAGGTAAGTAGTCTGCATCTTTCATGATGCCGCATGCTTGACATGCTTCCAGAGGCACTGGACTCTAGCTCTTTAATCTATGAAATTGCGTTAGTTAAATTTGTGAAAAAACAGTATGAAAGGAGTGTCAAATCTGTCTCCTCCTCAAATTTATAAAAATAAAAATAAAATTTCAACTAAACAATTAAAAACACACCTCATAATATTATATACAAACCATCATTCATATCCTCTGCTTTCCATATTGCTAGGCATACTATCTGGAGTGCCAATGCCTGTAGCTGTTGCCCTGCCTTAAGTTTCTCCTTTTCTAGCTCAGAGATTGCATGAGCATACCTATGCAAGCAGTAAAATTTCAACTAAATAATTAAAAACACACCTTAGAAGTATTATATCCTCTGCTTTCCATAATGCTAGGCATACTATCTGGAGTGCCAATGCCTGTAGCTGTTGCCCTGCCTTAAGTTTCTCCTTTGCTAGCTCAGAGATTGCATGAGCGTACCTATGCAATCAGTCAAGCCTTCTTGGAGCATTATCTGATGGTTTATCCAACACATCCTGTGAAGTAACAGATGCTTGACATGCTTCCAGTGGCACTGAACTCTGGCACTTTAAAGAATCCCTACAACCTGCCTTCCCAAAAACTTGCATTGATGCAAATATACTTTGATCTGATTGTTTATCCAACACATCTTGTGAACTAACAGATGCTTGACATGCTTCCAGAGGCACTGGACTCTGGCTCTTTAAAGAATCCCTACTCTTTTCCTTAAAACTTCTGAATTTCTCGTAAACTAAAAAGAAGCATTGTAGATTATGCTAATTGCTGTTCACAATTTAAAAAAAAAAAATTATGATAGAGATCTGTTTTTGGTTGAAGAAAGAAATCAACATGCATGCACTGGACTCTGGCTCTTTAGAGAATCCCTACTATTTTCCTTCCCAAAAAGTTGCATTGATGCAATTATACTGGCGTGCCAGGCATACACACCACGATGGAAATATATTTGTAATCAAGGAAATTACTACTGAGAAACTCTGTCAGAAGTCCATCACGGCCTAAGAAGTCAACCATACAAGCATAATGGTATGATCTTTTTATAATTATGTTGTTGCCCAGAGGCATCAAAACTTTCTATATATATTTGAATCTTATAAACACATCTCCACAATGTTCATGATTCCTCTTTTCCGTATTTTTTACATTTCAATCTTATAAACAAGTCTCTGATATATTTATAATTCCCTAATTCTACATTTCGATCTTCTAAACAAATATCCAATATATTTTTAATTCCATTGAACATAATATCGAGATAATATGAATATATGAATGATATGTAAAATTAGTTTAATGGAAATGGAAATTTAGATAGAGGCACTGGACTCTGGCTCTTTGCATTTTCAGCTATGGAAAAACTTGCTATTTTCCATGCAAAAATGGATTGTCTTGTATACTCCACACACTGAATATAGAAGTAAATAATAACAACTTAAGTGATAGCATGCCAGGCATATACACCATGTGCCTCAAAACTGTTTAGAAAATAGAGTTTCTGGTTTTTTAAAAGTAGCCTTTAGTTCCCTCCATTTCAAGCTACAGCTGTCCAGTTTAGGAAAAATGCCTTTGCAATAACTTTATAAATTCTTAAGTGGGAATGATCCTTGTAGAATGCAAGCTAAACAATATTCTTCTGAGGTTCAAGTAAGTGAAGATTAAGACAGTAGTGAATTGGATCAATTATTTTAAACCAAGTTATTAGGAAGTGATGTACTTTGAAACCTTTCCTTTGAGTGCCACTTTCATAGTTCGGTAAACCTCATATAAGACACATTTGCTTACTTATGATTCCGTAGATTTATCCTTCCCAATTCTCCAAAGCCATTTTACAATTGATCAACTTTTTATGAGATGAAAAGAAAAGGAAGGATGTTGGGAATTTGGTGGTATCAAATAAATTGAATAAACTTCCAGATCTGAACGAATAACGAAATATAAACAATACGACCCTGTGGGTCTGAAAGCTACGAGAGAAAAAAATATATATATGAACGCGACAGGCAAATGAAACGAGGTAATGATAAACGGGGGTTTAAAAAAAAGACGAACCGCCCTCCAACGATCACTACCCCACAGCGGTACATGATGCAGCGATGCTGGTCGAAAGTATATAGAAAAAAAAAACGTAAACCCTAAACGGCCATAACCTGGTATTTCACGAGATCCCGAGGGGGATTTGACAATCTTAGCGTATAGAACACGCGGTAACAGCTCAATGTAGTCGTTTTACGCAACCCTAAATGCTAAGTACCGCGCTGGTGATAGTCGGCCGCACCCGCTGCGATCTATCCCTGACGAGGTGAACCCGATTACTGGGCCTCCCAACTGGTGTTGACACCTGCCGAGTTCATCATGCAGAAGTACAAGGGTGGGAAACCCCATATTCACGAAATAATAGAAATCCACTCCAATCGGTACCCGGGAAAAAATCTCAGCGCATGGGCGTGAGACACGTAGGGTTCCTACCTCCCGAGATGGGTTGATGGGCTGTGGTGAGTCCTCGAACAGCGGCATGCGGTACACTGCCGTGGCAGGTTCACTATCCGAACACTCCAGTAAAATGTAACGCGTTAGTACCTGTCATACAAATGAACGAAACTTGTTAATACTGGCGTGTGAGAAATTAGCGATGAACTATTGCCGATTTAATTCATATTATCGTAGTGGTTCATAACATATATATTTTGAATTAATACACTAGAGACAGGTTTATTTAACGATGATTGATATGGTGGGAGCATATCTACGCACCCCGTAATGTGCGTTAAGGGTTGCATATGTCCATTATATATATAACGACCCCCCCCTTAGACTATATTATAATCACCATTGATGTGAATATTAAGGGGTATTATATTCATTCTTTACATTGGGTGTAATTAAATAATAGTTAAACGATTTTGTATCATGGGATTCGAAAGGGGTAATACCCCCATTTCTTACATTATATGTAATTAATTAATAGTTAAATGCTTTTGTACCATTGGGTTTGAAAAAGGTAATGTATCCATGTTATGTTAGGGGGGTGTAAAGGAAAATAAAATAAGGTCAGGAGAGGTGGATTTTAATTAAAGTAAAATTTAAACTTTAATTTAAAGAGGTGAATTTTAAATTAAATTTTAATTTAGTTTAATAATTTCAGAAGAGGTGGATTTAGTTATTACTCGTTATTAGTTATTAAATTTAGTCAAAGTGGATTGGAGTGAATAGGAATAATTGGAAAAACATTATGAGGGTTTCCAAGGAAAAACAAATCCATTGCAAATATTTAAAGTGGAAACCATTAATTCTATAGAAATTTGGGATTATATCCTGTATACATAGCACTAAGCTCAAGAATGATATATATACGTAATAGTTGTATAGGAAATCTTTTTGGTTAGGAAATCAATTAGGAATACTACCATATAAGCTAAGGAATAAACCATTGTTATTAAAAAGGAGATTTTAAAATCTTAAATTGATGTCATGGGTTTCTTATCTAGTACTTTTATTAATGATCAGTAAAAGGATGGCATATTATTATGGAAAGTGAAGAACTTAATAGAAACATAAAATATCGTGTGAGGGTTGTGAAACATAACCCCCTATTAAGTTATGACTAGATGTCGATGTATAACATGGCATGTGAAGTGAATTATAAAAAGAGACGAGTTAACCTATCGGTTTCACAACTATTATCGAGAAAGAATATCTCTAAGAAGAAATGTTATAAATGAGGGTGGATAATTGGATGATCATTCCAACTAGAAATATACCTAATGAATTAAGAGAAGAGGTGAAATGAGAAAGATTACAAGCACTTATGTAAGTGTAAGTCAACATAACAAATAAATATTCAAGGTCGAAAGTTGGGATGATAATCATCTATAATTATTATAATGGCTTTGAATTAACACATAATTTCATATGTGACATATGAAATTTAGATTTAGTATATATATGGAATGGTTGTTCAGGAATTTTAAAAAGAAAAATTAATACACCTATAAACCCCACTAGAGTGTGGTGGAATGGAGTATAAATAATTATGTGGGCAAGAATATATATCTATAAGGAAATTAACCTTCAGGATAAGGTTAAGAAATGGATATATGTAATTAAAATTGAAGTTAAAAAGTTGGGAGTGTTAAGACAACTAAATTAGAATTTTATTAATATTCATTATAACAATAAGTTGATTAAAAGCATGAAAAAGATATAAATGAATAATTGTGGGGTGATATATGTTCCTAACATGTTATATAATACTAGGTGTTACCATAGTTATTGGAACAAAAAGAAGAAGGAAAGTTTATATTGGAACATATAGAGAAAGGTGGATAATAGAAAAATGACCATTTATATTTAATAGAGGTATGTTGAATATAAGTTGTAAATTCTTAAATTACTATTAATATATATATATATATATATATATATATATATATATATATATATATATATATATATATATATATATATATATATATATATATATATATATATATATATATATATATAAAATAATAATAATTATCATGAGAAATGATAGATTAAAAATGAAACAAATTGCACGTGGGACATAAGTTAAATCTACAATTAACATTATAAATATAAGTGATCTTGTTATATGTTATAATGTTAACCTTGTTGAGTTGTATGAATATAATATCTTCATACATGTTAATTTATTTCAGTTCGTAAATTTGAAACTTTATACCCACGGGATTAAGGGAGAAGAAATAATTCACTGGGGAATATTAAAAGTGAATTCACCTTAAAAGTTGCAAGTAAAGTGGAAGGACAGATTTTACCAAATGGCCGGAATATTATTACTCTAATTATGGTTAAAGGAGTAATAAACACTATTGTACTAGATTAAGTGGTCAAAGTAGAATGTGAAAAAAAAAAATTAAGTAAATGTATAAATTATGGTAATTCTTTGAAAAGGGGAAATTGTGTCAAATTCCATTTTGACATTATTGAAATCATACAGCTACAAAAAGGGAAAGAAAATAAAAATAAAAAAATGAGAAGGTACTGGAAGTACAGCTATGAACTGAGAAAAGGTAAGCATAATCATGCATATGATACCATTGTTTTCTTTCATTTATGAGTACTAATGAAAAGTGGTAAAATTGTTCAGCCCAGTGTGTAACAGGAAGTTGTGCACTCTGGAAACAAGGAGAAAAAAAGGTGAAGATAAATCACCTAGAAAATCAAGAAAAGTTGAACTGGACCAAGTTGAAAGAATCTCAGTGAAAAACAAGAAAGGATAAGTAGTGTACTAAAAGTGCACTAAACTATTATGAACCTGAACGGTTTGACTAATAACTGAATTTCTTAAGTTTATTGAAATGCAGAATGTTGTTGTGGATTTTCAATTGTATGTACCTAACATTACTTACATTGGTATGAATTGTGGACATAGAAAACAGAATAAAAGATTTTCTAGACAGACTTCTTACAAAGAAGTAGAAATAAAATCAACTGCATAAAGCAGGAGAGGACTCTACTGGAAACTAAGCAAAAACGAAGAAGAAATCTTCGTCAAAGTTGAAAAATTCAACGTTAAGGTGTAACACCAAGGAAGGTGTTGGAAAGGGGGGAAACTAATGGCTTATAAACTAGCCTTACCCTTGCATATTAAATTTCATGATGCGTTTCATATCTCCTTGTTGGAAAAAAATATAAATTTTGATGCTTCTCACATTAATGATTGGAATGTGGTCCAGGTAGAACCAGAAGAGAAATTCCTTCCAGAGCCGCTTCAACTCTGAAAGCGGGAAGAAATTGAATTGCGAAATCGAACAGTAGCTAGAGTAAAGGTGCAGTGGAGCACTTTACTGCTGAAAAGCTACATGGAACAGTGAAGCTGAGATGATGGAAAAGCATTCATATTTATGTTCAAAATAAACTAAGTAGATAGTTGTCAACACTGAGGACGGTGTTTATTTTCAGAGGGGGAATATGTAACACCCCCAAGTTCTATGCTTTTCAAATTAGACATTTGAACATGAATCCATAGGGGAGTGGACCCCAATGGATAATTATTATGTGGATGTGGTTAATTATTTATGAAAAATAAATAATTAACATTGTGTAGGCACTATGACCAGATGAGAAATTGAGATCACATGCCTAATCCATGAGGTGATGGAAAAGGTAAAGACTTTCCCCAAAATCTTTCAAAAATCCTTGAAAGAAATTATTTCTAATTTAGATTTTTGAGGAAAAATCTAAATACCCAAATGATGAGGAAAGTAGTTGGGAAGAGGTAAAAAGCTAGAAAAGCTGGAAAAGCAGAAAGCAGCTTTAAAGTCCCTAAAGAAGGGAAGCCTAGGCAAATAGGAATAAAGCATCATGAAATTCTGGACGCAGAATTAGAAACAGGCTTTGGGGAAATCATAGCTTAAATAAGCTGCTCCAGAACAGATTGAGGTTAGTCTGTTCTGGGAGGATCTCAGCTCGGGGGTGAGTTCTGGAGATAGACGAACTCTACGGTTGGGAGGACTGGTCATAGTATCGGTATGCATGCATAATTTTGGAGATTTATTTAAGTCTGTATTAAATATATCAATGTTATATGAATTGGGATGTTATGGTTCATTATGAAAATTATGAATTGTTATGTTATGGTTCATTATGCAAATTTTAGATTGATTATTTGTTCAGTAACTCATGCAAATGCAAACTAGAGCTATTGATAGCAGAGACAAATGGTTGGATTATAGGGATGATTACCTTGTAGTAAAAAAGTAGAGATGATAGATTGTTTGAATATCTAATCTAATAACAATGTAGCTTGCTGTCTTTTAAATGAATGTTTATTTGCTGTGGGTATAAACAGAAAATGTTAGCAAGACAGTAACCAGGAACAGCAAGTACAAAACCCCTAAACCTGTCATAACAGTATTGATGGCAGTAGAATGATCATACTGAAATGACAAGGATTGTAGAACTCAGAAGTGTATTGTTTTATGTCATGGAAGTTTAATTATGTGAAACAAAAATTTAACTCCTAACTAAGAACGAGGAACTAAATCTAGAGAGTATAAAATATCAACTTCGGTTTCCTTACTCCTAGTTGATTGGAGAAAAATTTCTAAATCCTATATTTCCAAGGGAAAAGTTTAAGAGGCATCAGAATTGCAAGTATGTTAAATAATCATAACAATAAAATAAGGGCAGCGCCCTACAGTATCTATGATAAAAGTATGTATAAAGGAATATTGTAAGCCTATTTAAAAATACAAGAAAAGAGCATCTAATTGCTTTCCATATAAACTGCTGAAAAAATAGTTGGAGAAACGAAGGTTAACCGAATATAGATAGATGTATATGTGGATGCATACATCTATACCTTGATGCTGAAACTTTATGATTATAGATGCGAACTGGAAAGTTCGAGGAAGGGCCTATTGATCAGCTAGAGTTGGACAAACTCTGAAAAACTGACCTGCGAAATACAAACAAAAAAAAAATATATATAAATATATTCCCATGGCGGCCTATAATTACTAAAAAGAAATTAAATACCAGATAACAGTATAAAAGTGAAATTGATTCAATAGAAAACTTTTGAATGTTATCTGGTGCATGAATCAGAGTATATTTGAGGTTATGTTATGTGGATAAAAAGCTGGGTCTGGGAGACGTGACAACAGTACCATCGTTTATATCACATGTCCGGCGTATTAAAAACGCATTCTAGCGTGGCATATCACGAACAACATATAGATACATATATCCTCAAGCATGGATGTATGCAGAACTAATAAACTTGAAAATCAACAAAGTGTCAACGAATAAGATGACGAGGTGGATTAAAAAGTTAACGTGGCCAAATAATTTAGTCAACCATGCCGAAGAGACACTACGAGCACAGTGAAAATTAAATGCGCATATCTCCACGTCACTCAGCATAAGAGATATTTATGTAAAGAATATATGATGCGATGGTCATGCTCACCATAATTTCATAACCTTGACAGGAGGGTAAATATGAATAGACGTTGAATGATTCGCCATTCAATAGCGGGGTAATAAGAATTGAAATAAGCAAAGACTTAAAACCCATCGACTACCATATCTAATATGTAAGAGAATGCTATGGAATACAAACGTAGAGTTAATAAGCCTATAAAGGTGTGCATAATATTTATGAGTAAAGTGGCATGTGGGAGGACCATATAAATGTGGTAGAGCATATGTATAATTTACAATATGCATATATAGACAAGCATGGGAGTAAGTGCAACCATATAATAGAGATGGTGAAATATATGTGTGAATTTTATAGAGATGATGAAATATATGTGTGAATTTGATAGAGATGGTGAAATATATTAGCCACAACCATTAGTGGAAGAAAACAATGAAAAAATATACTCCCAAGAGTAATAGGAATAACAGTAACTCTACTCCATACGAGATCTTAATTGACAAAATTTGAAAATGGAATTGAACAACTATGGCCAATAGAGGCACTGAACTAAATTATAAATAGAAAAAAAGAAAATTTTATAGGGTGGAAGGAAGAGACATTACAAATGGTATCGGATCCAGGTTACATAACACTGGGTTTTTGTTGTTGTGCTCACAGTTGTTATGTGCTCATTGTATTTATTATTTATAATTTTTATTATTATTACTGATCTGTGTTGTTTAGTGTACAGTGTGGTGCTGAAACAAACAATTCCAATGGTTGGAAATGATGAAATTTATGTTGATATGTGTGATGAAGATAATACACCAGATCTCAATGCTCCAGTGATGGCTATGTTACATAGTTTGCAATAAGAGATGGCTGAGTTAAGAAGCCAGAATGATAGATTGTCATTATCTAGTGAGGAGCAGGAAAAGCTCATCAGAGAACTAACTTTGCGGAATAGGCAAGAAGGTGAAGGTTCTGGAAAGAGGAAGAATGATGAGTCTGAGGAAGATGACGCTGTTAGGCATCAATATAAGCAGAAAAAGAAATTACAGGGGGAATTCCGAAAGATCAAACCTCCCTCCCATGATGGGGAGAAGGAGGAAGATGCTGAAGCCTGGTTGTTGAACATGATTAAATATTTCCCATTTTATGAATATGAAAGCAATCTAAAGGCCAGAATAGATGTCTACTAGGTACAAGGTAAGGTTACCTTGTGGTGGGAGGAGATGAAAATGGTTCATGCCATTGATGAAAATACAGTTACTTGGGAAGATTTCTAGGTTAAGTTTAAAAACCGCTATTTAAATAAATGTTATTATGATGATAAAGCAAAGGAATTTCATGAGCTTAGACTAGGACAACTTACTATTGATGAATTTGTCATTAATTTTAAAAAATTGTTGAGATATGTCCCTTACATTCGTGAAGCGAAGGCAAAGGTGCAAAAGTTTCTGAACTGTTTTCCTGATGTATACAAGGAGAAAATAGAGTTTGATAATCCAAAAACCATGGATGAAGTGGTGAGAAAAGCTAGAGTATGTTACCAGCAGTTCAAAGGAAAAACTGAACATGGAAAAAGCTGGGTAAATAAGAGTGATTTCAAAGGGAAGAAATAGAAACTAGCTTATTTGAAGAACTTTGGCAGGGATCATCAGCGAAAGAAATTTAAAAAACCCAAAGAAATTCAAGCTGGTCAGTCCCAAGTGGGTTCAAAACAATTAGATGGAGACAATAAGAAAGAAAGTACAGTTAAAATGAGGGAACCCTTGAAATGCTGGGGATGTGGAGAACCCCATCTTTTGAGGGATTTTCCCCACCGAAACATTCAAATGATTATGAGAGATCGAGAAGCTACCATAGTAAATGACATAGCAAGAAATATACCCACTATCAGTGCAGCCTTGGAGAATCGACAAGCAGAACATTAATCTACCATGGTGGATATGGAAGGTAAGATTGCTGACCAATCTGTTAATGTTTTGATTGATCCCGGTGCTTCTTTGAGTTACATTAGTCCAAAAATTGTAGAAAAATGCAATCTCAAAACTAAAAAATTTCAATAGTCCTGGTTGGTCCAGTTAGCCACTGGAACCAAGAGGAAGGTAACACATAAATTACCCCGAACAGTAATTAAATTAAATGATTTTCATACAGAAGTGAATTTGAACATTCTGCCTTTAGGCTCATTTGACTTGCTGATAAGAATTGACTAGCTAGGAAAGAGAAAGGCTATGATGAACTGTTGGGATAAAACTATGCAATGCATAGATGAAGAAGGAAAACCTTTTATTCTCAAAGGAAAACCAAAACCCATCTCTGTAAGAAAAATATCAGCACTGCAATTAAAAAGAACAGCTAGAAAAGGATATCAAGTTTATGCAGTACATGTTGAAGAAATAGAACAACAACCTGAAGGAAATCTGCTGGGTACTTTGCCAGTGGTGAGAGAGTTTAAGGAAGTTTTTCCAAATGAGATTCCTCATCTTCCCCCCAAAAGAGAGATTGACTTTTCAATTGATCTGGTGCCGAAAGCAACACCTGTTTCCCGAGCCCCTTATAGAATGAGCCCCCCTGAACTCATGGAGTTGAAAATGAAATTGAAATAATTGTTAGATAAGGGTTATATCAGACCGAGTGTGTCCCCTTGGGGAGCACCGGTGCTATTTGTGAAAAAGAAGGATGGAACCTTTAGGATGTGCATTTATTATCATCAACTAAATAAGTTGACCATTAAAAACAGATACCCTTTGCCCAGAATTGATGATCATTTTCACCAAGTGAGAGGAGCTTCAGTATTTTCTAAGATTGATCTAAGGACTGGTTATCACCAGCTCAGAATTAAGGAGGAAGACATTAGTAAAACAACATTTCAAACCAGGTATGGTCACTACGAATTCGTAGTCCTACCTTTCGGTTTGACAAATGCCCCTGCCACCTTTATGTGCTTAATGAATAGTGTGTTAAATAAGTACTTGGATAAGTTCGTGCTTGTGTTCATAGATGATATTTTAGTTTATTCCAAAAATGAGGAGGAGCACAAAGAGCACTTGAGGATAGTGCTGCAAACTTTGAAAGAAAACCAGTTATATGCCAAATTCAGTAAATGTGAATTCTATAAGGAGAAGATCCAATACTTGGGACATATTATTTCTGAACAAGGGTTGGCTGTTGACCTTGAAAATATAAGGGCTATTAAAGAATGGCCTGTGCCAACTGATGTTTCGGCAGTGAGGTCATTTATGGGGATTGCAGGTTATTATCGTAGATTTGTGGAGAGATTTTCTGCCATAACATATCCCATAACCTCACTACAAAGAAAGGGGGTAAAATTTGAGTGGATTTAAAAATGCCAAAATGGTTTTGAACAATTAAAATTAAAACTTACCACAGCCCCTATATTGAAAATTGCAGATCCTGATAAATAATTTGTTGTATGTACAGATGCCTGCAGAGAGGGGTTGGGAGGAGTCCTTTTGCAGGAAAATTCAGTTATTTCGTATGAGTTTAGGAAACTAAAGACACATGAACAGAACTATAGTGCATATGTTTTGGAGTTGGCTACTGTTATTCATGCCTTGAAGATGTGGCGACACTATCTTCTTGGAAAAAAATTTACATTGATGACTGATCATATTAGTCTTAAATATTTCTTTTCCCAAACTGATTTGAATGCTAGACAGGCCAGATGGCTATCTTCTAGGAGTCAATTTGACATGGACATAAAACATATCAGAGGGAAAGAAAATAAAATTGCGGATGCTTTGAGCAGAAATGCTTGCCAAAATATAAATAGTATTGGAAGTAGTGCTAATTTTCATTTAGAAGATTTAGTGAAAAAGGAAGTAGACCAAGATCCAAATTATGAAACACTACAAGTGAAACTATGAAAGAAGGAGATGGTTGATTACACTCAAAACCAAAAAGGGCTGATCTGCTACAAAAATAGATTATATATCCCCAATGGGGAGTCCTTGAAAAGAGAGATTCTAGATGAATATCACAAACAGCCGTATGCAAGGCATCCTAGGTATCAGAAAATGTTAACATCTTTGAAAAAAAAGTTGTTTTGGCCAGGAATGAAAAGAGATGTAGCAGAATATCTAGCTAGATGCATGGAGTGTCAACTAGTTAAAGTTGAGCATCAACATCTTGCTAGTCTTTTAAACCCTTTGTCGATTGCAGAATGGAAATGGGACACAGTTTCTATAGATTTTATAAAAGGGCTACCCAAAACTAAATACCAACACGATTAAATGATGGTAGTAGTAGACATTTTAACAAAAGTTGCGCTCTTCATACCTGTAAATTCTACTTTTGGGATAGCCCAAGTAGCAGATGTGTTTCTAAAAGAAATAGTAAGATTACATGGGGTCCCAAAGATGATTTTTTCAAATAGAGATGCTAAGTTCACAACAACGTTTTGGAAAGGTCTATTTGGAGGTATGGGCACTAAGTTGAATTTTAGTACTGCCTATCACCCTTAGACCAACGGTCAGACAGAAAGGACTAATCAGACTTTGGAGGATATGTTGAGAATGTATGTGATGGATAGGCCATCAAAATGGGAAGACTACTGGCATTTAGCTGAATTTTCCTATAATAACAATTATCAATCCTTCATCAAAATGAGCCCATTTGAGGCACTCTATGGAAGGAAATGCCGTACTCCTTTGAGCTGGAGCCAACCTGAGGATAAGCTAATGTTGGGACAAGATGCTTTACAAGAGATGAAAAGAATTGTTAAACAAATACAAAGAAACATCAAGACAGCACAAGATCGCCAGAAAAACTATGCTGATAAGAAGAGAGTACATCGAGAATTTAAAGTGGGGGAACATGTGTATTTGTGTATTAAACCCAAAAAGAGCACACTTTATGCTGGAAGTTGTGCAAAATTGGCTCCTAGATATTGTGGGCCTTTTGAAGTATTAGAAATGGTGGGACCAGTGGCTTACAAGCTGGCCTTACCGCCCCATGTTAGAGTTCATGATGTGTTTCATGTTTCATTATTAAAAAGATATGTACATGATGATTTTCACATAGTTGATTGGAATGTGATACACGTGGAACTAGAAGGGGAATTCCTTCCAGAACCGCTTCAAATATTGGAGCGGGAAGAAATTGAATTGAGGAATCGGATGGTAGCAAGAGTAAAGGTGCAGTGGAAGCACTTTACTACTGAAGAAGCTACCTGGGAAAGAGAAGCTGAAATGATGGAAAAATATCCATTTTTGTTTGAAAAAAAAAAAAATGAACTCTAGTAGTTAGATACCAACACCGAGGATGGTGTTTGCTTTCAGAGGGGGAATATGTAACACCCCTAGTTTATGTTTTTTATTTTCAAAACTAGACATTTGAACTTTAATCCTAAGGGGAGTGGACCCCAAAGGACAAGTATTGTGTGGATGTAATTAAATATTTAATTATGAAAAATAAATAAATAGATTCTGTGCAGATTGACCAAAAAGAGAATTAGGAGATCACTTGCTAAATCCATGAGGATGGAAAGAGGCAAAATATTTCCCTAAAAATATTTCAAAAATCCTTGAAAGAATTTATTTCCAAATTAGATTTTGAGGAAAATCTAGTTTCCCCAATGATGTGGAGAGTAGTTGGGAAGAGGTAAAAAGCTGGGAAAATTAGAAAGCGGCTTTAAAAGTCCCTAAATAGGGAAGCCTAGGCAAACAGGAAGAAAAGCATCCTGATATTGTGGACGCAGAATTAGAAACAGGATTTGGGAAGGAAAAGCTTAAATAAGCTATTCCTAAACAGATTAAGAGGTTGGTATATTCTAGGAGGTGATCTCAAATCGGGGGTGAGATCTGGAGATAGAGGGACTCTACGGTTGGGAGGACTAGTCAAATACCAAAGTGGTATGCACAAAGTGTTATGAATGATTAAAATTAATTGTTGTTAAGTGTAAAGGTTAATGACTGTAGTTGTATAATTCTTGCAATGTTTTGTTGTGCTGGTGTTCCTTACCTTTACAGAATTATAGAATAATTAAATTCTATCAGTCCTGCATGGTTGTAGGAACCAGAAATATGAGGGAAAATCAGCCAAAAACTCTAAACCAGTTCCTGGTTTAAATCTGGAGATTAAGTTACCTCATAATTTATAATTGTGTAACTTTAATCCGGTTCTGTGAAAAAAATAGAATTAATTTAGTCCACACTATTGAAACCCCCTAAATCTGTGGGCAGGAGGAATTAAGTACATACACAGCAGAAATATAGATTTCTGATGTACTAAGTGAGGTACAGAGACATAGATTTCCAAAATAGTATTGCATGACTATTTATAAATTTCTATTCTATAATGAGGACAGAATGTAAGGAAACATACTTTAGTACCATGGAAATCTTTAAATAACAATGAAATAGAATAAACACAATTTCCAAACTTGTATATAATTATGAGCTAAGAGTTATATATAAAACTGTGACTAACATCCTTTACCAAGGAATGATCAAAATTGAATACTTATTGGAAAAATAAGAATTGCATGGAAATTGTTATAAAGGCCTGCTAACTATATAAGCTGGGGAAGGTAGAAATTAACATTGTATCAGATCTATGAACAAAAAAAACAAATGAGAATTAATAATGCTAGTGGAAGTATTAGCTAGAGAATAAAACCTACTGAACAGATGAGAAAATCAACCAATAGATTATCTGCAAAATTTAAGTCAAGAGACAGGGAAAAAGGTAAGTTACTGAAGTAGATAAATACATACAACTACATAAGCCAGATGTCAAGCCCCAAAAATGTATTTCAGAAGTAAGTACCCTGGTGAAATAAATCATTTCCTACTATTGTAAGGAAATTTTTACAGGAATAAAATTCTCATCATGACTATCAATATAAACTAGACATTTGAAAGCACTAGAGAGTAATAGAACTCTTTCCTTATCAAACAAGAAAAAAATTATATAGTATTGAGTTGTCCATAATAACAGAGATGAATAATAGACATCTCTTATATATATATATATATATATATATATATATATATATATATATATATATATATATATATATATATATATATATATATCAAATGTTGCAACGACTTATGGAAACAGGATATCACAGTGCCATCATAACATTCCAGAACTTGATATACAGGAAATTTCATCGTCCGAATGAAAAAATATTAAATATCACAGTCTCTGGCCAAGTTTAATATTACAATAAACAATTTTTATGACAATGAAAATTTTAAATTGTCTGAAAAAATTATGTATAACAAGGTAATGAGAGTTTGGCTTCTCTCCGACCAGTACACTATGAATACTGACCTGAAAACACCAAGTGCATTAAAATTAGTGTCGAATGAAACCACGCCTTTCATGGTTCACCGAGAAAGGAAGAGTGTATAGCGTTCGGAAATACCTGTAATAGAAACAATCGACAATGAGAATACGAGTAGAGTAATTGACAAAAATTATATCAAGAATGAAATAATAACAAAGTAATAAATGGTTACCTGGCAAAGGAGAACCTCATTCCTTTCAAAACGACCTGCAATAGAAGTAGAGACATCATATTAAAAATTCGAAGAGTAGGAGTTTCAATTGGGAATGAGAAAGCCACGGTTTCTGTGATAAAATCGGAATTGATCACTTACCTAGGGCATGGATAATGCTTGAGACGAGTAAAATCCACCTATCGCCATTCGAACAACATCAGAACAACCTCGGAGGACGTTGGAGAGAGGGTAAACTTCTATTCAGTAACGATAGAGCATTCGTCCCACTTATCGTTCCTAGGAAGACATACGAGGTAGCAGAAGAGATGTTGAATTAACAAAAGAAAAATCGACATGCTCGAACAAAAAAATATCTACCAAAGGTTTGTCCAACTGACCAATATGAAACCTTGACTGTAAACGAGACCAAGGAAAGGAATTTATTTTAATTTCAGCTCTCGCTCAAGCAAATAAGTGTATTTGTATGGAAAGAAAAATCCATATCAAGATATAAATACAGAGCATAAGCTTAACATCAAAAACTAGAGACGTGCATAAACGTCATACCTGAAACATCATACGTTGAGGGCATAGCTACGCTGAAGTCTGGGAGCATCTACGCTCAGTTCCTCCAAGGTGTAGAATCTCGCCACCAGGAGGCAAGTAGAATGAATGAAGGGAAAAAGAACCGCCTCAACAAATAACACAGATAATTATACGAATGTCCCAAATCCAAGAACTGAGAAAACCCTAACGATCAGGTATGATCTTCATCGTCCAAGTGGCCTTGAATCCATGGCTTAGCCACAGATCGAGTTTGGGAAATTGGCATTTAATACACAATAGTTCAAAACGTAAATGTTGATCTATGAAATCTACGCCATAGTACCATCGTCTATATCACATGTCCGACGTATTAAAAATGCATTCTGGAGTGGCATATCACGAACAATATATATATACATATATCCTCAAGCATGGACGTATGCAGAACTAATAAACTTGAAAATCAACAAAGTGTCAAGGAATAAGATGACGAGGCGGAGTAACAAGTTAACATGGCCAAATAGTTTAGTCAGCCATGCCAATGAGATACTACGAGCACAACGAAAATTAAATGCACATATTTCCACATCACTCAGCATAAGAGATATGTACGTAAAGAATATACGATGCGATGGTCATGCTCACCATAATTTCATTACCTTGACAGGAGGGTAAATATGAATAGACCTTGAATGATTCGCCATTCAACAGTGGGGTAATAAGAATTGAAATAAAAAAAATACTTAAAACCCATCAACTACCATATCTAATATGTAAGAGAATGCTATGGAATACAAACGTAGAGTTAATAATCCTATAAAGGTGTGCATAATATTTATGAGTAAATTGGCATGTGGGAGGACCATATAAATATGGTAGAGCATATGTATAATTTACAATATGTATATATAGACAAGCATGTGAGTAAGTGCAACCATATAATAGAGATGGTGAAATATATGTGTGAATTTGATAGAGATGATGAAATATATGTGTGAATTTGATAGAGATGGTGAAAGATATCAGCCAGAACCATTAGTGGAAGAAAAAAATAAAAACTATACTCCCAAGAGTAATAGGAAGAATAGTAACTCTACTCCATACCAGATCTAAATTGAAAAAATTCGAAAATCGAATTGAACAGCTGTGGCCAATAGAGGCACTAAGCTAAATTATAAATAGAAAAAAAAAAAATTCTAGGGTGGAAGGAAGAGACGTTACATGTGATCTCTTTCTTGTTGCTCATTTCCTTCCTGCATATCTCTGTTAGGGTTTGGTTGTTCCATCCCCTTATTCTATTTATCTGAGAGGCTCTTTAATATCCTCTCTTGTTCTTGCATCAAACATGCATTATCACTTAGAACTCTCACCATTTCCTCTTGTAGCTTATGTACTATGTTTAACAGAATGCTATTTTGATGATGTTGTTCCTCCAGCAGTCTACTTGTTTGCTGGGGCTACTTCACACTCAGTTGCACCCACATCTATGGATTCACTTCTGGTCAGGGTCGGGGTTCCCTGGCATTTTGGGGTGGCTGTTGTGTTGCCCACTTCTCCTAATGTTTTTTTCTATACTTCTTTTCTCTCTCTATGCATCAGTATATACAGATTTAAATGTTAGTTGACCCATAGGGTCCCAGCGTATGAATGTTGCTCTGATACCACTTGTAGCATTCAAGCACATCAACATTTAACATGCATAAAAAGAAAATTTAATTAAACTTAACATAAAACTTGAACTATTATTCTTGTACCATTAACTTGTCTCAAATTTTTACTATACCTCTTACACTATACAAATTAAATCATTACAATTTAATTAAATCAAATCATTTCAAGTTAAATCAAATCATATTAACAGTTTAATACAACAAAAATATAGATACTATGCATAAAACTTATGTATATTTTTCCGTTATGTTGATTTCGGTGACTGAGTTATCACATGAGACTTTATTTATTTCTCTCAGATTGGATTTGTACGCCTGACAGCATATCTGCGTTTGGGTAAATTTTTTGTACCAACTTTAATACCATGGATCTTGTGCATTTAACAAATCGGATCCCGAGAATACCCTTTATCATTTTTATATTTACAACTCAGCATCCAGTTCAAGTTTTGTAGGGTTATTTGATTTTTCCTGCAAGGATAGTTAATGAGGCGGATTCTTAATCAGCAATGAAACCACCATCCCTTCAACTCCATTTGTCGATTGTCTTTAACGTTGATTTTCTCAGTTGATCGACGGCTGTGCTTGGTTCTAGAATTACGGGTTGGTTTTGGGTAATGACTACCCTTGACTTAACTATTTTCCTCATTCTTCTGGTGGCATCATAGGCTCTGCAACCCGACTCCATGACTGTCATGTAGGCTCTACAAACCAACTCCATGATTGTTGTTCTAAGATTCCTTCATCATTCTTCATCCACCGTACCAGGCTTTGCTCCACGGTAGGTCTCCTTCGTTTTCTTTAACTGTTGTTACTGCGGAAATATTTTACATTTAACCACTGCTGTAATGGGTAAGATCTTACTATTTTTCTTTCCTTTTAATGAATTCCTTTCACTTAAATCACATCGGCCTTTATCATTTCTTTTCGGCTCTTGTATGTTGGGTCGAAGTTGTAGTTTCCTTCTGCATCTGGAAGGTTACCACTGTTTGAGTTCCATTGTCTCCTCGGAGAGTTTCTCCTCAGGTGAGTCTTGTGTAATTTTTTTGATTTATTAAGATCTCAGTTTCTCCTTCCTTCTACATTCCAACACCAACACTATTAATATCAATGATTTCTCTTATTTCCAGCTATTTCTCATTGTTCATCTCCACCGAGGGTTAAATTCTTAGGTAAAGCTTATTTACTATCATTTTCCTTGTTTTATTCTCTTTTTTTTGTTTTCGATGATTACTTGCAGCTCTTCTTTGATAGTGCTCCTCTTTTCTTCCTTGTAGGTATGCATCCTAATTCAACATTAGGGTTTAGGAGCTGGACTACCCAATGATTTAGAGTTGATTCTAACTCTTCTTCTATACCAGTTATTCCCTCAACGGCTGGGTCTTTAAGACGTCGACTGGTTCCATAATTTAGTTAAGGGATTCAATATTGTAAATGTATTCATGTTAATGTTTAAGGTTTTGGGTGTTTATTTGCATCGCCAGTTCGAAAGCTATGCAGTTCTTTAACTTTGTATTGTTTACATTTTCCTCGGCAAGGAGGGTTTCTCGATCCTTGAAAAGAACTATTCGTTCTGTTATTAATTTTCTGTAAGATATTTGGCCTGCAAGGCTTTTACTTCCAGAATTCACTCTTGCACTATCAACGTTGGTATTTATTAATGAATCCCTATTATTATAAATTATTTCCCTTATTTCCTGCTTCAGTGGTTCCCAAGAAAATGTATTTACATCATTTCCTGTTCGCCTAGCTTATACTTGTTCTTTTAATAGTTAAGCGGAAAGTTTTCTGGTCTGCCACATCACAACTATCATATTTTGTTACTGTTAATTCTCAATTACTTCTAGTACAGATTTGAAAAATTTGTAGTATAAATATATTATTTTAAGTAAGATTAAACACTGTACTTATAAGCTATTTCTACCTTTACAGTCATCTATTATCATAAAGTGTTATCTTTGATAAAATATGTTTTGTATTTTGAATATAATTAGTATTGCTAGCCTCCAGGATTTCTTGGGCACAATTATGAATAGACCGGTATCTCGAAAAATGAATTTAATTCCATTCCTCTATTGTTTGAGTTGTTTACTACAATATTTCCTCTTCTTTTATCTTACAGTAAGTTTTGTTTTCATTCAAAATAATGACCGGCCCATTATTTCTGTGCTTATCATAGTACAAGAAACAACCTGCTCAGAGCTCTTGTCAAGAATGCACCGAGCTAACAGTTTCGTATTGTTAGATTATAGACTATTTCATTATTTGGCTATATTTATGCAATTTTGTTGTCACACTTCCTCTTACAACCAAAATATAAAACAGTCAATAGTTATTTTGTTTTCTAAGAGATACAACAACAAATTTCTTCTTGATATAGTTACTTCATAGTATAGTTAACTAACCTATACAAAGAAATAATTTACTCATCAACAAAATTCATTTACTTATCTGACTCTCAGAATTCTGCTGATGATATCCTCCCTTCCTTGAGAGAGATAATTACGTCATCGTCTCTTCCCCTGTGCTCCAAGGCTAAGCTATGTATATTGAAAGAGTTTCTGGGAAAAACTTCGAGACATTTCGGTCTATTCTTCTATTCTATAAAATTGTCAGGAATTAGAGAAATTCCACTGGTCACCACCAGCATAGGAATTCTTCTCTTCAATCATCCTCCTCAGTTACTGAACAGTATCCCCAAACCTCACTAGGATTAAGCCTTTATCCTCAAAGGTTCGGTAACTGTTTGAACTGATTCTGTCAAACTAACTATCAGTTCTTGAATTACTTTTTACCATCATTCTTGTTATTCTTTTATGGAAATCACTTCCATAATTAATTTAATCAATATCAATTTTTGATTATAATGTATTTTTAAAATAAAAATAACAATAACAATAAATGTCTTAATGTCTTAACAACATATCATAATCATCAGTTAGCACTTAAGCCAATTGTTATAGAAGAAGAAAATGAAAGATATTCCATGTTTTGGTGAAGGGTCATTTTCTTTGAAATCCACTTACATGTACGAAATTGATGTCGAAAATGTAAATTTTGAATTTTATTAGGATATATTTTAGAATTAAATGTAAAGCATTAAATGTTTGAAAGGTATTGATAAATTTTTTCTGATGTAATTATGAGTGAAAAGTTTCTTAACACATGATATGGATCAAAAAACCCTAAATTCAATTATAACTCTATAGATAATAATTCAATGAGATTAAATAAGTGTGTGATACAAATATTAGGAGTGTTTATCATATAGGTTCCAATGTATAAGTTAGAGAGTCATAGTTTTATATAAAATAAAACTTGATATATATGTAGTATATAGAGTTATGTTTTTATATAAAACAAAACTTTATAGATACGTTATATATAAAGTCACACATAATCAAATTTAACTTCATAAAAATATACTTTATAAGAAGGAAATATAAAAATATGAAATGGTTGGAATCAAAAGTCCTAAGATTGGCCTCATTTCATGTAATGATTCTTCTTAATGCAATTATTTTTCCTCAACACTCACTCTTTTTTGTATTTTTGTTGTTTATTCAATATATGAATTTTCATCAATGTTTTTATGATTAGATTCATAACGATTTTATATGTTTTCTCCCCACCTCTTTCAATATTAAAGTCTTCTATACCTTAGCCCTACATAATTGGATCATTGATATTAGAATATGTTACCACTCTATTGCAACCTCATGAGACATCTATACATAGCATGCCAAATATTTGGAGACTTCATTTCATCCCTTCATCAACATACCAGAATTTTTTGATTGCCATTGATGTAAAATTAAGAATGAGACACAAGGAATCCATATTTATACAACCATATACAATTTATTACTTGTACAAAGTATTTCATAAGATGTATACTCGATAATTTATAAGGATTTTATGTTGGTTGAAATAAACTTCTTACATAATTTTATTTGGTTTCCTAGGTTAAAAAATATCATTAATTGAAGTCACATATGTTATATATATTAATCACCTATATTATATCAATCAAAACCTATCTTTCATACCTCAATAAAACTTAAATTCATTAGATGTAACAAAATTGATAACCAAAATTATAATTATAGGTTATGCAATGTACCTAAAGAACACAATAAATAAGTGTGTATATATATATATATATATATATATATATATATATGTTGCCTTAAATACAGTTCGAGAGTATGTTCTCATCATCGTGAAGCCCCGTGAAGCCTTATATATGATATAAGTTAAACATGAACCATATTTTTCTTTTATTCATAAATGAACTGGTTAAACTTAACCCCTTGCAATGAAATCTACAAATATTATAAGAACTTAGATGTTCAACTTCTTTTAACATGTTCACACTTAAAGTAGGTCTATGATTTGAATTTGGGACATATTAAAATATAATTCCATTAAGTTTGATATGGGGACCTTTACTCACCATACTTTCCAGCTCTACATATTAATTTTACCATCCTTACACTTTCGACCATGTGGTGCATAAGTACTTTGGGTCTCGACACCCATGTCACCTGTGCCACATGGTAGTTTTACTAGAGGCCAACTCACCTTTGTGACATGGAATACATGTTCCATAGTGCAGATAACTTAACGTGATCTGATGGCCATGTGTAATTGATGGCATGAGTAGGGTTTCTTTCCATTCCTCTATTCATTATCATTTATTTTATTTTTTTTCCACGAAGCTTTTTCTATGTGGAGGAATGCAAGAGGTTTTGAATTTCATCCTAGACATGTTCTCTTATATTGTTGTTCCTTCGGACTACTATACATATGTGGCCTCTTGTAGCTTTTGTGTTCATAAATTGTTTCCTCCATGCAGCCAAATGCGAAGAGAGCTAATATAAGCACAATGTATGTATTTCAATTCTATTTAGATAATATTTTTAACTAGTGTTTTTTCCACCATTGTATTATTCTAATATGATCTATTGTTGTTCCTCATAGCCTATGTAAGGATTAATGTTGAATCATACAAGACACTTTTCATGTTCTCTATTAATTTTCTATTCAAATGCTTTTATGTTTTGGTAGAGTGTGAGGGTTTTGAATGGAGAGTTTTCCATTCCATGTGCTTTGACAAAGAATTTTTCCTTTTAGTTATAGAACCTTAAAAGTTAAATATATTTTGTATTTTTTCTTTTGACAAGGTTATGGTTTTTATTTTTATTTTCTCTGCAATCATGTTTGTGGTGAAGAAAATTGACACAATTCCTTCTTATCCCATTTCAATTAATTCCATTTTCATTTTTCATTTTTCATTTTATTTTCCATATCTTCTTGGCAGACATTTTCCTCTCAGTGACCTTTTGTTAAGAAGAGCTGATATTTCCTATCTCTATATCTTGGATTCTAATTCAATTAATTTTGAGTTTTTCTTAAAAAGTTGTATTGGTGGTTATTTTTTAGGTCAGGCTTACCACCTTACCTAGAATTGGGTCATCTTTCTCAATACTAGTATTAGGGTTTTAACTCTCACTAGGGTCTTAAAGGCTTACCCATATGTTTTTTCCTCAAGGTTCTAATACCTATCTCTATGTACTGAAGTGTTATTAATAGTCAACTTCTCTTATATCTATCTATCTATATATATATATATATATATATATATATATATATATATATATATATATATATATATATATATATATATATATATTCTCTTTTATTAATCCTATTGAAAATTATAATGCAACGATGTTACCAATTACAGGTGGCTCAGATTGATTTCATGGAAACCTTCTTTCTTAGGTATAGACATTTTGACTCAGTCATTTTTCACAATACCATCAATTTACCCATTGATTTATTCTGGTTCATTTACTAACAAGTTTAGTTTTTTTTTTTTTACAAGTATATGATACCTCCACCCTAACTTGTGTTCATTGATTTAATGTACTACACTGATCTCGCGAGACTTGAATACTAGAAACTTCAACATATAGGTTGGAAACTTGCACATTTGGTCACGTTCCTTATTTAAATTGGATTTTTACACCCTTTTATGTATTGGGAATTTTGTAGAATTTAGTCCATTATCACCATGCCTGGCATAATAATTTCTATTGATTGATATTTAAAGTAACTATGAATATCCCTCACATAAATTATCACTAGATTTTTTGTAGTTGAGTAGTTTTCTTTCCTCACATAAAAAATACCCATCACGACACTATTTATAGATGGAGATTACAAAAACATAGGATAAAATCCAAATCCACAAATTCCTATTTGACCTAATACAAGTAATGACATTAAAGTATAGGAAACTATCCCTCAATATAGTTTGCATGCAACTACTAATAATTTTAACAAATTTTCATTCTATTCCATGTTTCCTTACTCAATTGTTGAATATTTTTTTTATCTTTGGCTACAGTTAGCTCTAATATTGCACTTAAATATTATTCATAAGTGTGCATGTTGCTCCAAACCCATTTTATTCCATAATTTAACTCTTCATATTACTTCATCATTAACTTATGATCAATATAACTATAAGCACATTCCAATTTTATTATCAATAAATCAATCACATATAAGCATATAATTCTTTTATATCTCCATGTTATATGACTAAAATACAATTCATCCTTCCAATAACACAAACCATTGTATTAATCCATCGTGAACCCTGCCTTTACTTATTACCACATTATTGAACATGCATCAATATAATATATAGAATTTTGCATATTTTTTATAACATAATTCCTTAATATACATATATATCTTGCTCGAGATTAGAATATTACTTTTTTTTAGTTTAAAAAAATATAAAAAACACAATAACATGGTAATAATAAATATCCCATAAACTTTACATATATTAATCATCACAACAAAATTATCTAACTAGAATAACTTGCCAAGAAAAACATGGGAGAGAGAATGTTCCTCCTGACCAACGAGTTTCCACCAACAACTCCCCTCATCTCACACTTCCTATTTCTAGGAATAACAACCTTTTGTATTAGGTAGTGGTACTTTATAATTTCCTCCCACCAATTTTTTCTTAGCAACATCTAGCTTTTAGGGTCTCCACCTATCTGATTTACCTCAGATTTTTAATTTAATTAGGAAAATTTCTTTAATTTTTACTTTAAAGCACACCTTTATCTCTCACTATGTTTTTCTCACTTTTTACATAACTTAGCATTTCTCTCCAGCTAAGTTTTTAGAATAACATTTCTCTCTAATTATGTTATTCTCATAACACAATTTTCTACTCGTATTTTTAGGAGACATTATTGGGAAGGTATATCATGTGGACTTTCCCACTTAACAACGTTCTAGAGTAGCAAGAAGTCTCTATTTTATCTTTTGTTATTTCGCAACAATTCCCAAAACTAAACCATTTATTCATAATATAAAATTTAATTACATAATTAGACGATTCAAGTAATGGCCTCCTCGTCCATTAAGTTCAGAAAATAATCGTAATAGTCTGAAAATATTTAAGTCTTTAAAAAGAAAATTATAGGGGTATCATAGGTTCACTATTAGAAAAATAGGAACTAGGGTGATGGGTCACCCAAAAACCCATTATTAA